>JAYKKT010000081.1:19672500-20040000 GCA_036023115.1 Brasenia schreberi
GCCCACAATGGTTTCCTCCAGATGCCAGGAAGCTGATGGTTCGGGTCCTTGACCCGAACCCAAGTACGAGAATCAGCATTGCTGGGATCATGAAGAATCCATGGTTTGAGAAGGGGTTCAAGCCAATTGATATGCCAACGCTTGGAGACGATCGGATCGACCTTGGGGATGTTGACGCAGCATTTGTGCCGTCGGATTGCGACAATGGGAGCAACGTACCTTCTTTGAGACCAAGTTGCATGAATGCCTTTGACATCATATCTCAATCAGCCGGTTTCAATCTCTCCGGGCTGTTTGAGAAAGACAACACTGTGAAACGCGAGGTGCGGTTTACGACACAAAAGCCGGCCTCCAATATCGTGTCGAAGCTGGAACAGATCGCTGAGACGGAGCGCTTTAAGGTAAAGAAGAAGGATGGGATGGTGAAGCTTCAGGGTAGCAAGGAAGGAAGAAAAGGTCACTTGTCCATAAGTGCCGAGATCTTTGAGGTCACACCCGACCTGTTTGTTGTAGAGGTCAAAAAGTCAGCAGGGGACACTTTGGAATACGAAAGGTTTTGTGATCAAGGTCTCAAGCCGTCTCTGAAGGATCTGGTGTGGGCATGGCAGGGAGGTCAATGCAACCATCCCCAAAGTAATGAAACAACACTAGTTTAGTTGTCTTTGTATTTTTTTATTTGATTTTTAGACCCTCTCAGCAATATTTGGCATGTACAATATGCTGAATCCTACTGCATTTGGTAGGATGGGTTTATTTAATTAGCTATGTCTCTAAAAGAGACCAAGAAAAGGCATTGGCTGTTGTACAAAATAAAGATTGATAAATTCTTTGATTTTATTGCCAGAGGAACTGATGTCAGGTTTGGTAAGTGATTATATTCAATGAGCAAAATGTCATAACTTTTCTGGTGAAGTACACCAACATCAGTGGTATCAGGAAGCCCGAGAACCGAGTGATCAGGTTCGAGCTAGGTCGGCCCGCCATGAAGGTAAAGCTTTTCCTAGCATTGTTTTTCTCCGTTCACAAAATTCGAACTCAAGACCTTACTTAAGGTAAACCAAGTGCCGAACCACTTGAACCAAGTGTTGGGAAAATATCTCATACTAACTACGCTTGACTCTTGTTGTGTTTGTTGAATTGGCGAAGACCAGAAAAATGAGAATGTGGATAAAATCGCAGTGCTTGGCTGTTAGTATCTGGCCTTGCTTCGGTAACAAGTATCATTTGTACCAGATGCATACAGTTCGAGCCCACGAGTTTAGCATGTCAGTATGGTATGTCTTCACTCTTACAAGGCCCTGCTACCTTCAAAGAAGCAGATGAGCTTGTTAGATACCTTTGCCGTAAAGTTCTTCGGTTGATTTTGTCACTAGAAGGAACAGTTATATCTGAGAGTTCGCTCCCTTTCAAGCTTGTGTCCTCCATTTTCAGCGTTTCGTATTGCCTTCCACTCGTCGTGGTAAGCCTCAATAACAGATCACAGTAAATCTTTAGTAGGGCTTTCCTCTTGATCTCTTCTTTTCTTTTCTTCCTTCTGTCATCGCATTGGATCATGCATCTTTTTATGCTTCCAAGTCTGCTGCACTTGGTACAACAGCTCTAGCCTACATTAGCATCTCTCTCGAGTGTAGTGAACTTTGGTGCCCGCAACTGTGAAAGGTGTGAAGTTGTGGATCGTTTAACCATGAAGAAGGAAGATGATAAAAATGTTTATCTTTATCAGTGAAATGGAACGAGTGAACTGAAGCTAGATCTAGATCAAACCTAGATCAGCGATACCAGCACTAATACTTGCCCGGGCAAGGTAACAGGTGTTGCATGCTACTAGCCGCACCCAGACAAAGAAAGATTAACCCTTGGTGCCTTGAAATATAAGCTGCAACTGGCCAACTTGAATTTAGAAAGCAACAGGAAATTTCAGACTATTGGTGAAAGCTTAAACTCCAACAATGTTATGTCCATATTCCCTTTCATGTTTGGTACTATTTATACATGACGACCATCTTAAAAATCAAATAATTTTCCTTGAATATTTCTAGTACTTATATTAACAAACAAATTAAATAGATGGTGTTCGTTGACGGTTCACAGAAGTAAAAGGTTAAGCACAGAGAGAATTAGCTCCAAGGCAGGGCGCTCTAGTGCGAGGATGCATGTGTTGTTGTGGGTGCAAGATTTTGGCCTTCTGTTATAACAAAAAAAAGAAGGTAAAAGGTTAAGCATACCATTGCAATCCGAAAGTGTCCTTTTGATGTTCCTTTCTGCATGAATTGTTACTATTTTTTGGGGTTACAAATTTGTCCCCTATTTTCTTGCATAATTGTATCTTAGATTCATTCTTTCACAGGAACGCCTTTTAATAGAATAAAACACGGTTTTTTTCTGGCCTCTTAAGAGTTAAATAATGCTGAAAGCAAATCAACCTCAATTTAGTGCAGAGAAAAGCTTGGTTTTGACTTTGGAAAGTTCTTTTGATTCTTTTCCAACAAAATTTTTTCCTTTTCTCATGCTCAAGCTCAGTGTGGTCTTCTTTTACCATGGCCTATAGGCTTTGAGTGCCAGTTTTGTACTCCAAACCATAAGGCTTGCAACACTGACCAAAAAGACCTAATTTACGTACAATAGAGATAGAAGTGATGAATGAGTATAAAAACTGTGATCTTTTGTCAGTCTCAGTCTCCCACTTCCTATGCATCTTCGTTCTGGCAAGGTTTTTCTCCTTCAGTCTTTTTAAGTAGGTAACCTCCACAAGGTAGATGGTTTACTTGTACAACTTTTGAAGTTCTCCAATATGAAAAGCATGGTTCTAAGTTAAGCAAATGCAATAAAAATAAAGATCAACAGATAACTTTGACAACATAGAAAAGAGAAAACCTGGGGTAAAATAAAACGAAAAAGAGAAATTCTCTTGAATGAAACAATAGGACTATCTTCTTGTAAACAGAACAGCTCAGCGTAATAATTCAGCTCAGTGACATCGAAGAAAGTCAGCTACTCAACCTCAGCAAGGTAATCGTCAATTTCGGATGGTTTGAGCACTCTGCACCAAAATAGGCAGAACTCGTTAGTTGGATGTTTAATGTGACAAAGTAGTGAGCATGCATTCAAATTACATTATGAGAGAGAGAAATAGGGAGAGGTGGCAGAGAACATGGGGAAGAACTTGATAACAACCAAGTGCTTGCAAGCTCACTAAATTCTAAGATTTTTTTTATAAGTTCGAATGGGTAATCATGCCCACATGACTGTCATACCATGAAGAACCAACATTGACGGTTGTTTGATTGCCCTGGCACCTGACTGTAACATCCCCGCTCTTTTACATCGATGGAAAGTGACGAAACCTCAGTTACATCATGTTACCCTTGTTAAAACAACAGGATACACTGGTGCACACTGTCTACCTGCTATCCCTATATTCAAATACAAGTGACCGTGCATCGTACTCTTTGTAGCCTCCGGCACACTCCATGTGGAATCCACATGTTACATACACTAGACTTTTGGTTCATAATTTATCGTCCAGAACTTCACCTGTATCATTATATAATGAATGTGTGTGTGCATGCACGTGTGTGTGTTCTCCGCAAGCCAAGCAGTTACACCACAAATAATTCCATCCAATGAACCGTTCACTGGTTCATTTTTTTCACCAAGTACACCAAACACCAAGCGTTAGCCACACTTCAGGCATATATTTCAATTATAACTTGCAGCGCACCCACAGCATCTGTGCCAAAAAGAATGTAATATAAATCACATCCCAGACACGACACAAAATTTATGCAACTTTCACCAACTGCACCTGCATGTGCCGTACGTTTTTGTGCCCGAACATTGCAATCATAAGATCATAAAAGAGGAAACAGATTTATGTCAACCTAGAGAAGCTCAGACCAAGAACTAACCTGAAAACTCGGTCGGCACCAATTATACCAATCTCAATATTTTTACCAGAAATTTGGCCTTCAAACCTAGACAGGTTACAGAAATTATTGGGTTAGGATAAACAGCAAGAATAACAAAATAGATTTTGTGTAAAACAAAACAACCTTGTAATTCATACCCTTCCTTCAGTGTCAATATAGCTGTATGGACTGCATCATCCAGCTCCATGTCATCCGTGTACCTGTTTCAAATCCCGAACACATGGAGCACTAACGATTTTGAATCAACCTTCTAGGCATCTAGAGAGCATGGAAGCCACAGCATGTAAAATCAAAACAGAAAACAAAAACGCACAGCTTCAATAAATGGTGATTCAAGTAGCCACAAACAGATCGAAACAAACAAGTCCACCACACTATATTGTTCTTTTAAACAAACAAGCTTTAGAGCTAAGCCGCAAGGTAAAGTAGATGCGGAAGTGAAAACTTTGGCGTCTCAAAACGTAGAATCAGACTGATGCTAGAACAAGTTAACAAGATACCACTTCCATTAGATCTCAGCCTATGAAAAATCAAACTGAAATACTAGAATAGTGAGTTCCAAATGAGCAGGGTGGTGGTGGTGGTGGTTCCTATTAGGACATTAGGTGTTGATAAATTCTTTGCTCCTGAGAAAGAAGCACAGGAGATGATTCATGCAGCATCATCAGAGAGCTAAGTAGACTTTTCAGAAACAGTAAGAGGAAGAAGAAAAGAAATTACAATACAATGACTTAAAACTAGACAAGAAACTTTGCTCAAGAGGGTAAAGAGAAGTAAAGGCGCTGAGGATTCATAAGAGAAGGCACTGTCCATTGAATCAAAAGAAAAAGGAGACTGATTGTACTGCATTTCATCAACTTGTAATTAATCATGAAGCCCCTCAATTGGTCAGCTGTAGAATATTCCTAACTTGCTAACTGGAAATGGTTCAATTGTGCAATGTAGTTTTCTCAAGCTTTTCTAACTAGGCTGAATTCTGCATATGCTCCTTTCTCAAGCTTTTCTATTTAGAGAACCAACGCCAACATTCAGAAATGAAATAAAGTAACATAAAATGTTCACCTACCTTTTCTCAAGAAAAGTCTTGGCATTGGACACATTTTTTCCCATGGCGGATGCTTTCCAGGAGAAATACGAACCTGAAGGATCCACCTGTGCGTGGATCAAACAGAAAACCATACCGTGTCAAATTTGTGAGATCCTAGCAGCCAATGCACGGATGAAGCAATCAACCATTTACAGGTAGAGATTAAATCAAACAGTTATGTGGTAGAATAAATAAAACATGAGGCACAGTTTGTCAACATGGAAAACTAGAGAGAACAGCGAAAGTTGGAAAAAGAGATATCATGGTACGTAAGAAAAAAAAGTTTGTCAAAATAGAAAACTAGAGATAATAGCAAAAGCTGAAAACAAACACATGGATAGATATCAAAACCTCATAGAAACACTTGATGAGTATCTGAATTAGAAAACTAGAGATAATAGCAAAAGCTGTAAACAAGCCCATGGATAGATATCAAAACCTCATAGAAACACTTGATGAGTATCTGAGTTTGACAGCGGTGACAGTTTCAATTTTGCAAGCTAATTCCATAAAATGATGGTGTAAATCCATTACACAATAAGATGTTTACCTGATAAAGTTGGGGGCCGTTGTCATCATATCCAGCAACAAGCAAGGAAACTCCAAATGGTCTCACTCCACTGCATTTAAGGATGTGATCATCAAACAGTACTTTAATCAGATGTGTCTGAATCCATAAGGTTGTGAGATAGTTACCCAGACTGAGTAAATTCTTGCATGACAGCTGCAGTCTCTCTCACAAGTTGGGTAATAGGTATAGGCTCCTATATTGTTACATAGATGTTGCATTAGTATTTCTGCTTATGTCCATCTTCACTCACAACTTGCAAATACACTTTGTTTAGTAAAACAACAAGGTTGCAGAGCGAAGGAAAATTTGTGCTTACTTTGTATAATCTGTAATATTGTTGTGCTTGCTTCCTACTCTTTCGAACCAAGACACGAAAGTCAGGGCCCATCCCACTGTGTACAAAGAAGAAATTATGTTAGACAATTCTAACCACAAGCAAGGAATTTATCCCTTTAGAACAAAAAGGAAATCACTGAACTTCAAAGAATGCACAAAGATTATCAAAATTACCTGTAGACAACTCCAATATTTTCTGTCAGAAGTTGAATCTTTTGTACCTGCAGTATAAAATTCAACATCACATGTTAATAAAATCCTCATGCACAAGCCTCAATCTCTTCACTACATTAGCACTTTGAGGTTATTCAACACTTACAGAAGGCAATTAAAATAGTAAAAATTTTTAGCCAAACCAAGTCTCGCAGTGATTCATAAATACACATGAAGGGCTTTTTGGGAGGTTTAAAAATGATTATGCAAGAGTGACCATCCTTCTTTTGAGAATATTCACTGCCTCCTTATTTATGAAATTGGATTCATCCGATAACAAGGGCCAAACAATAAAGTATGGGGTTACAAGTTGGATTAACAGAAAAGGCATAGACGTCTAAATCTGTAAGTATCTTAATTTCTTTTGGGATTAGAATAATCAGGCTAAGGGTTAGGTGGGATTTTGCTAGCGGGACATATTAAGGTAGAGTAGATTAACGGTTTCACACCATTAAGTAATAAATAAAAGATAGAAAATATACAGTTAATTCTAAAAGGTAAACAAAGCCATATAAATACACTGTTGATGTAAATTAATCAGAACAACAAAACATAGACAACACTTAACTCGAGAATAATTTATAAAACTTAAAGTGACGTCGTTTTAATTGCTGTCAAATTATCAACTTAAATAAAGCACTACAAAACAAAGACATAATGCATTTTGTATGTAATAAAGAAACAAAAGCATAGAGATTAGACAAAGTAAAAAAAGAACAATTGAGAAAGAAGAAGAGAATAAAGCGACACGATTTTAAATATAAACAACAGAGTTGTCAAATTGACAATTTAAATAAAACACTACAAAACGAAGACATTATGCAATGAAGAAACAAAAGCGTACATATTAGACATATGAAAAAATACAAAAAAACAATCGAGAAAGAAGAGGTGAAAGAAGAAGAAAATAATTCGGGAAAGAAAAGATAAAAGAGTTGGAGAAAGAAGAAAAAGTTGAGGAAAGAAATGAGAATTAAGAAATAGAAGAAGAAAAGACGAGGTGGAAGGAGAAAGACAAGAATGTCTCTCAAAAAAATGGTTGAAGCTCCCAGAAGATATAAGTATAACTGCCCAATGGGCATGAAAAAATGGTAATTACTATAACACTAACAGTTTAATAGCCTGATATACCCACCAAAGAAACATGCTGTCAACAGCATCAGTTTGAATGCCCTCTAGGATAGATCTGAACCATGACATCCTTATACCTACGACAACCAAAAAGAGACATCCCAACATGATTTTTGTTGGGATGATTACATGAGGTCTAACCTTGCTCGAGCCTCTTATGATGACCTGACGAGAATTTACCCAACCACTACTGTGAGTATTAGTGTGTGTCCTACAATAATAATCATGTAGATCGAAATTTCAATATGGTATGACCCTGTATTAGTCCATATTGTAAGATACCTTTAAGCTTATACAGTACAGTTTGTGTATTAATACTTATAGGATATCATACATATTGATATGTAGTTATGTACCATATTCATTGAGCTTTCCTTTTTATAATTTTCCAAAGGATCCTTTTTATATTTTTCTAAAGGATATGATGCGTATATCAATAAGTACCATATTCATTGAGCTCTTGCAGGTCGTACAATGATGCTCATAACATGGTATCCAACATAAACCAAGTCTTCTCCACACTAAGTGGGCTCTGCTATGAAAAGAACACAACATGGAAAATTACAAGCATCATTCCACCTTGATAAGGCAAAGTCTATTCATTAGAACAGGTTGTAAAACATCATCACGACCATTCTATTTGAGCAACATTCTTTCTTCATACACAAATACCAGAACTGATGAACCTAATGACATCAACCAGACAAAGGAAACACAAATAGTGCAATATGTAGAACTAGAAGCTCGTGGAAAGAAAAAAAGAGAGAAAGAAGATGGCATTTGCTAAATAATAATAAATAGCATATCCACGTATGTGCAGTTGTCAGAAATGCCCGGAGGTAAGAAACTTTGTTCCGAACCATTAGATACACTAGTGAAAGGTTTATGAGTGCCCGCATGTGAACATGAAAAATAAAACAACCAATTTTTGGAGAACAGCTGTGCGAGTCATAAAGAAGGTCTAATATGCCAAACTTTACTCCTAATTAGAATCAGAGATTCAGAATATCAAAAGCAGAACGTGAATCAAACTGCAGGAGTTACTAACTAGATGAAACAAAGAACTTTACTAACTATGTCTCTAAAATAAATAAACTCAGGATCAGAGTGACATTTGTCATGAGATAGTTAATTCTAATTTAATTTAATTGAACAATTTTCCCATGACCTACACAATAGCATACTAGCCAGATTCTTACAGATGATTCATCAACCAAAATGGATGGTAGTTTTTTTTCGGTGGCAATGACAACCCCATTAGCAGCTGCAAACAAAAGCGAAATGCTTGTTAGAATGGTTATCCAATACTGAGAACTTCATCTAATGCACGTTTTCCTAATAAAATGATGATTACATTCGGAAGTTGAGGTCTCTGACTTCTTTCGTAGTATTACTCCCTAATCAACCTAGAAAGAGAGACCATAGAACATCTCATGGGCTGTTTCCAGTAACATGAGGCAAAAAGAAGGTCAAATTTAGTTTACCAGAAGACCTAGACTTGTGAAAATAGAAAACGCAGAGAACGAAATGGATCCAAGAAGACTTTCAATCGGTAGACGAAGTGAACGTTGTTGACTCCTAGTGTTTAAACATCGACCCAATTAACCATTCGAGTTGATCATGAAAAACAAAATAGTAAATCCAATTAACAAGGAATCAAAACTAACTTTCTGCAAGGAACATTATCGCAAACTGGAGAAAGCGAAAATTGTAACCTAACAAATTGGTTCATAAACGGGAAAGGAGAGCAAAGCAATAGAGAAAAATGATGTCCAACCTTTGATTCCGAGAGAGGTCTGGCCCGACCCAACGGCCATCAGTGCATGCTCGATCTGAACTAGTTTACCTGACGGGCTGCAGATATACGAACAGCAATACCATCAAGCACAGAAGAGATTATGATTACGATTAAGGAAATCTAGGTTCTTTCTGGGTTTCCCGATCTCCGACGAACCTGAACGTTGTGAGAGAAAACGAGTACTGACTGTCTCCCATGGCGACCCTGCAGTGATCAGAGACCAGCCGGAGTTACGAAAGACCAGGGAGCATAGAAGGTATTAGAGCGGATGGTTTTTCAATGCCCTTTCCTTCGAACAAATTTACGGTGAAACCACTATGTCCTTTGCAACTTGGAATTAAGGTGGCAATTTCGTGGCCGTGTCATTTCGGGCTGCTGTAAAATCAGGTCAACCGGCACTTTGGGTCGTGCTCTCTTGTGTTTAGTGTTGTGTCAGACATTGCTATAAATTTCTTGCTCTTCGAATGTTCTTGTCTTCAACAGCTCAATCTCAACATTGAGCTCCATTTTTTGTTGACAAAAGTATGATTCATATTTGTGTCGAGTTCTTATACCATGTATAGTATTCCCATCCATACTTGCAAGTGCTTTACCTTTCAACTCAAGGGCTTTACCGTGCCAGATGTTGGCTTCTCTGTAAGGTTGTAACTTCGTGTTATGTCAAGTCCTTTTATGTTCGGATCATAAACAGTTCAACCCAAAACTTAACCTGGTTTCTTCATGTCACTTTAGTTGGACATGAACATGGAGTTGTTGGTTCGCATTCAAGTCGATTATATTTCCAGCAGTTTCACTTTTTGTGTATGTTTTATCACTTCATTTCATGTTCATGTCAAAGCAGGCCAACATGAGCATGACCTGGTTTTTCCCAAGGTATTCTTGGTAGGCACATAACTTATTTTCATATAATGTTCATGTCCTCTTTCATGTCCTATCTTATATTGCTAGCTCAAGCATCAGGTTTAGCACCCAAAGCATTAGCTCAACTTATTGGGCGTTCTATCGCCCTTACTGCTGGTTGGGAGTTCGACTCCTACGGGTGGTGCATTGTGTGTGTTAGGCTTCAGCCTCCTTTTGTAACCAAAAACGAAAGTTTGAATCAGGTTTACTCAGGCTCAAAAGGACATGGGTTTAGGTTGTATCTATTATCACAAAACCTGGCTCAAGAAGAACCACGTTTATGCCTTTAGCAGCTTTGTGGTTGAGCCCTCGAGTGCTTGGAGTTTTGTAAAGCTCTAGACCCGGCAAAATGATGGACCGTTTTGATGATGGTGTTTTCATAATATCATGGAGAACTGAGGGTGAGTTTGAGCCTCAGCATGAGCGGCTTCTTTATGTACAAGAAATCCGGGAACGACATCATTCCGGACTGCAGTGAGTGTGAATTGGACCTGGGTCGAAATATGGATTTGGAATTTTTAAGTCCCGGCCTAAAACTCAAAAGGGCAGATCACAAAGAAGAAAATGAAATTGAATGAAAACAAACCAACCATATTAATAAATGTGTTAGAGAAACGGATCAAGAAAAAGGCAACTGTAGACATGCCCGGTTCGAGGGTAAACCTGAAACGGCGGTTCAAAAAAGCTGGTTCCAAGTTGTCGGAACTAGAACTAAACTGTCTTAGTTTCGAGAATGATTTTGGTCCGCACTGCCAACCGCAATAGTAGAACGCTCCCTACGTTTAGCTATCAAACAGTCTGTGATTATGGGAGTAGAAAAAATTATATAAATCTTAGCTATCGACTGTTTGAAAACCGAGCCAAGAGGTTCTGGGTTCTAGTTATGACTCTGAGGCCTGTTGGGCTGGTCACACCGGTGGTGCGGTTCGAGTTCGAAACGCCGGCCATGTTTAATAATCACGAGGAGCGACGGCTCTCTTGCCTGCCAATGGGGTCAGTTCAGAATAACCATATGGTCTCGAGTTCAATTATTGGGGTTTGCATATATGGTAGGTCTCGCCTTAGTTCAAGGTCATATTATGAGGTACTGTCCAAAAAAATGCAATATCGTGGGGTGTAACCCACGGATTCAACTGTGGCTTATACTCTTATTTTCTGTGCGGGCGATGCTCCCCCCTAACCTTGGCCTACTGTAGGTATGCCATTGATTTACATAAACAACCTAAATGTTATCAATAGCTATCCAACAAGTAGGAGATGCAATATGAGTAGCCAAAAGGGATTTTACGAACTTTCTCAAAAACAAAATATGTGACTATGATTGCTGCAAATATAATGTGGTTTTGATTTTCAAATCTCCAAGCGCAGATCCCAACTAATCAGGATCTAAAGACAAATCTACTACCTAAACTACGATCCAAATAATTCTAGATCGATCTAAATGAGATCCAAATTATTCTAAACCAAATCAAATCTGATGCCTTTAAGTCTGAATCTATGACAGAGATCTATGAACATAAATGTGTGAATAAATAAAAATGAAGTCAGCCGGATTGATAATCCATCCTTAAATGGGAGTTGCTTCTACATCTTGAGCTAGTGAAGTTTCAAAGTGGACACGAAACCATGTCAAGTTTCGACCAACCATACCTCATGTACTAAAGTGGGTTCGAGCAAAGCATGAGTGATCAAGCAGAAAAAATGCTCAATGCTTATGGGGCCTAACTGAAGTCAGTGCTAGAGGATGTGGTTTTGAAGGCCAGAAAGAGCAAACGTAAGCTCTCAAGGATGTCTTTGGCGTCAAGGAATCGGAGAACTCGGAAATCAAGTTTCAGCAGCTGTACTTTGGGAATTCCATTCTTGCACCTCTACTGCACTGAACCAGATGTTACTGAAGGTGAAAATTCAGTTTTCGCCTGGGAAAGGAAAAGGAAAGACGATCATGATTTGTTCAACAGAGTCGTCTTCACACAGCGTGCACCAATGTGAAAAAGGAGTGTTGACCGTTTTTTGGTTTCTCTTTTTTTGTTTATTTCTGTAAACAAAGAGGGAGCGAATGATCACGCTCATGGCCAAGGGAACCGAAAGAACACATGCAATCTAGCGTGGGGAACGGAAATCGTCGGCACTAACTTTTGTCGACATGAAATAATTGTGCATGACCAGGATATGCCTTGTGTGTGTGCATGCGTTTTGGGAGAGAGAAGAAAGAAAACGGAAATTGAAAAAAATATATGAAATAAGGACCCATAGTGTTAGCTCGCTTGCAGTGTTCTCTGAGGCACATTTGCTGGTGGCGAATTCGATTTCGTGTACATGCTTCTGTTCTATTTTTCGTACTTTCTATTTAATACTCAAATGTTTTTTAAATTCAAACTCAATCGTTAATCATATGGATCCAAAGGTCAAGATATTTAACAGGATTTAAGAATGAATAAGTATGTCCATGAACTATGCTTTCATATATAAGATGTCAAAATGAGCTTGATCCAAGACCCAGACTAGAGGTTTCTAACCCATATTTGAAGCAGGGCTGAATGGCCCGATCCGTATAGCCCTAAAGGCTGACATGGGTCAGATTGGTATGGCCCGCAGGGCTACGGGCATGTTGAATATTAGATTGAGTCTATAAGACCTGATTCAAATATGCTTGAAATCCAAATCCAATCACAACATTTCAAGCTTCAACAAGTATGTGTATGTAACTATGTATGTATACATGCACACATGAAATTGAAAAAGCTAGAGACACACACACACACACACACATATATATATATATATGAGCCATACATACTATTTATATATATGTGGGCCAGGCTGGGCCGGGCCAGCACTTTTGAGGCCCATCTAAAATATAGCCCAACCCGACCCGACCATATTGACATCTCTAATATATACATGTGTGTGTGAAAGAAAGGGTTTCATATTTTTAATGCATATAAACTCTTCAACACAATCTATTAGCAAACAACCAGTTTGAGAACCATAAGTTGTCAGGTCAGCCGTCGTTCCGTTATAGGACGTCCTGTGTCTTGGACCAATTGGGGCCAAACGCTTCTTCACACGGTTTGTTTTCCCTTTCCTGATTTGGTTTGAGAGAACCAAGTTCAGAACCAATAGACGTTCACATACAACACCATGCTTCTTTTTTCTTTTTGTTAACAATATCAAAAACAGATTTTCTGTATATTATTAATGTTATTCTTGTTGAACACTTTTATTTATCTATGGTCAGTTCCAGGTAAACCGGTATGTACACCCCGGATATCAAGCTCACGACCTCTTGTTTTGTGAGACGAGTTCCCTCCCAGGTGACTAACGCTCTTGGTGCTTAATTGCATTAGTTTAGCTGTTAGATCCTAGTTAAGCAAGTTAATGAACTAAATGCTTAGGCAAAGGATGGGTGCGTTTTTGAGTAGTTGGAACCAGCGGTTCTAAATCACTGATTCCGATTAGCCTGAAACCTGGAACTGTAACCGCTGGTTTGGTCCTGGTTTTTTAAGGAGTGAAACCATAACCGGATCGAGTGGTTTCCGGTGGTTCCAAACCTCTTATAAAACTGAAACTGGTGGTTCCAAACCTTCGGTTTCAGTGGTTTTCAGTTTCGGTTTCGGTTTTGGTTTTGGTTTTTGTTTCACCAGTTCTTAGCCCGGTTCCGGTTACTGGCCATTGTCTAGGTGCATGTGTAAATGATTTGTTATAGCTAATACATACAAGGTAATAGGGCCGTATGCGTTGTATCCGGCTCATGTATGGTAGACATGTCCGGACCAGTCATTTAAACTAGCACTGATCAAGGCATGAATCAGTCAGAACCAGAACTGATCAAATCAGACCCAAAACCATATCCAGCTCTCGGGCTTCCCCAGTTTGATTATGGGCCCTCCTTCTATAGAACCCAAATCGGATCCAAACTGAAACTGGCCGTGCAGACAACAATCGAGGTTCTTTCCTACATGTTTTTCTGAATTTTTGAAAATGTTTTATATTTATTATATAATTTATGGCTTTTTGTTTCAGCAGGAACCTTAACCTATGATTACAGATAGTAACCAGCCAAGATCCAGTTCAGTTCGAGTTCATGGTTCAATGCAAACCAGAACCAGAAATTCTTAACATCCTGGATCCGGTTAACCCGAAACCGAACCTGTCTAATGGAGAGTAAGAAACTAGCTTACCATCGATCATTACTAGTCAGCATAAAAACTACACCCAGCAAAGAACAAGCAACCAGATCTTAGTGAATACGAAAAGAATATCGGAGGTCGAGGAGGAACTAAATAAATGGCTTAAAATGGAGTTCACTGGCATCAAAGATCGAGAATAAATTGGTTGAAGCAAGGAGATAAAAATTACACGACTTTCATGAAAAGGTCACCTCATAGAAGAAGTAACAAGATTGCTTCTGTTAAGGATGATCGTGGTCGAGTACTAGATGATAATGAAGATATTTCGAAGCATCTCTTTGCTTTATAAGAATTTATGCTCCTCATCAAGTATTTGTCACGTAGACAGGGTTGTTTCGAGAATTACAAGCTGCATTCTGGAGGAAAAACAAGAACTTTTGTCCGTGAAATTTAAAAAGTAAGAAGTTAAAATGGCGATAAAGCAAATGCATCCATCAAAGGCTCCGAGTCCTGATGGACTTACTGTGATGTTTTACACTTCTTTTTCTGATGTGGTTGGAGGTGAGGGCACTACACTTGTTTTGGACGTTCTTAGTGAGGCTAAAGGTCCATCATATATCAATAAGACGCACACGTCTAGTGACTAAGGTGTAAAACTGGAGTTTGCTTGAGGACATTGTGGGTAGACTTGGCAACCGGAGCCTAGTTCCAGTTTCTCTGAAACCAGAAATTGTTCCAGGCCCGAAGCCAGTTTCAGAACTGTTGGTCCTGGGGTGGTGATTTGGGTCAGGAATGGTGAACCCATAATTAACCAGGTGGACCCCAGTTCTGGGCCCAGTCCCGATTCTGGTTTCACCAATTCCACTTTGAGTTGGTTTTTGGTTCGGTTCAGTTTCTGTTGGAACTGTCAAGCCGGCCATGTATAATTGCCGGTCTAAGCTCAAAAGAGCAATTTTCCGACTCTTTGCCTAAAACCACGGGACGCTTCAGAAGGGACCGTGGTATCTTTTTCCCATATCCCCTCAACTTATCCCTAAGGAAAAAGGTTCAACTACGAAAATCCTAAAGTACGAATACAATCTACTTATTTTGATTTCATTTTGGTTGAGAACTCGACTTTGTTTTGTAGGAAATGGAATTTTGACATGTTTTCCAAGATTTCCTACCAAAAAACCTCTACTTAATAGTAGGTATTGAAACTCGAACAAAGGGAAGTATAAAAAATCGGAAGTCCTTTCGATAAAAGATAAAAGGAGTTCCTTTTGAAAAAGAGGTTTTTAAAACTCCGCAAATGTCAAAAAGACAAATTGGTAGAACCTGCTTGGAGCACACAGCCTCAAAAGGCTCTCTCCAAACTCCAAAACCCGAAAATGTCAAAGAGATATGGAAAAAACCTGCTTGGAGCAGTCAACCTCAAAAGGCTCTCTTCGGGGTCAAAAATCAAAAATAATTTTGCTCCCTCATGCATGCATTCAAAGAGTCATTCGTGCATAGGAAAATAGCTAGGAAAAGTCCCCTTTTGCTAAAAATCCCCTCCTGTGATTAAAGAAAACAAGGGTTTTACGAAATAAGGATGGTGCATTCTCAAGAAAAATTTGGGAAAAACCACGAAAAGGGGTGTTTCTTCTTTGCCATTATCCAAATAAATTGGATAATGCCAAAGAGAGGCATATGTAAATACCCCAAAATAAAACAAATTTCGAAAACAAAACCTGGTTTGAAAATTCAGTTCAAAAAAACCAGATTTTAAAGTTTTCGAAAACCAAGGGGCTGTAAAAGCTTGAAATTTTAGTGCTTTTCTCCCTTCAAGACTTATTATTGATAGTGCAGTACCCGCATATAAAATTCAAGGCATATGATCGTTGGAGTTTCATAGAAAAGATTCTATATAAAATGGGTGCCCCAGGGCATGTAGTCAATCTCAACATGAGATAAATATGCTTCAAGACTTGTTAGTTGTACTGTTTTGGTTTATGGGCAGCTAAGAGAGTGGTTTGAGCCAGGTAGGCGGCTCCGGCAAGGATACACTATTTCTCCTTACCTGTTTATTTTGTGGGCTCCTACCATACTACATTTGTTTTTTGATTTAAAAGAAGAAACAAGTCTGGAACCTAGAAAGTACAAACACTTTCGATGACGGATGGAGTGAGTATTGATATAGAAGGTGATTCAGGGGATACATCGTTGATAGAAGCGGTGATTCGGATGGAATGTTCAAGTGTTGTTCAGCATGTTACAGATCTAGTTTTGGTTTTATTATTGGGGATTGTATCAAGTTATCTAAAGGTTTTGTTCCTATTCTTTTTTCTCGTTATAAAAGAAAAGCCAACACAGTTGCTCATGAATTCGCATGGTTAGAATTTGAGTTATTGGAAAGGGTTTGGATCGAAGAGGTCCCTTCACAGGTTATAATTTTGTACAGGATTTTGATAATGGGTTGAATAATATAGATTTGTTTTCCAAAAAAAAAAAGAATATGGCCAAGAGTCCAAAGAGCAAATCGCTCACCAAAACATTTATAATTCAGCATCTCTCTCTCTCAACAGTGACCCGGTGGAAACTTTCACAAGACCCTTAGAATTAGAGCAGAATGGCGATCACGAATCCACGACACTTCCCACTTAGAATGGAAATGATTTGGACAATCAACCCTTTCAAGGAATACAAAGTTAGGCATGTATAATTAATTGAACGGTGTAAATTTTAAGGAGAACAAAGAAACCAATAGCCCTTACAGAGCCCTAAATAGCGTCTATGAGTACGCTTCAGCGTGCCTTTACTGATTCCAAGAAAATATAAGGTACAACTTGCAGCAAATAGTTAAAAGTATGAAAGATGCGAATTACTCAGAGCAACTCAAGGTCATGACGGAAATTAAACAACCTAACATGTTTGACAGATTGAAATTGTGCATCATGTCTTCTAATCCAGCAAAAGATACACCAGCATATCTAATAATGTTATAAACCAACAATCTTAAAACTCTAAACAAGGTTTCATGGTTCCGAATATCCGAAGCAAAATTCAAATTCTACATAATCTGAAAAAATGACCTCAAGAACATAGCACGAGATTGTTCGAATTCAAACTCATAGAACCATAATAATAAAGGAACCAAACAAAATCATCCTGTGAAACATATCTTGCCTAAGCAGCAACAGATGGTTTTGATGCTACAGAAAGTCTGGATCGCTTCTTTGCTAAGCTTTCGCTCCTGCGTTCACGCTGTTCCTTCAGCCTTGTTGCCAGCAGCTTCTGATACTCAGCAGCCTCGGATTTAGCCTTGGCAACCCTCTTCTTCTTCTCTGCAATTCTAGCTCGCTTCCTCTGAAGAGTCAGGGGCGTCACAAGCCTCTGAATCTTCGGAGCCTTGCTACACTTCTTGCCTGCAAAGGAAGCCAAAATAAAAAATAAAGGTACTAGTCAGGGCGTCACAACTCTCTCTCTCTCTCTCTCTCTCTCTCTCTCTCTCACACACACACACACACACACAAAGGACAGGCAGTTAATTTCAGTATGACAATCATGCAAGTACATCATGAGCATATAAATTTCATGCACAACAGAGAAAGATGATGAGAAATCATTCATGATAAAATTTCGTGATAATGTTGCGGTGTGCAAGGTAGGACAACCATACAGACATATGGTCCCATGCAAGGATGCACAACGCTATCAGGTCAGATCTTTATGACATCAGCAAAAACAGATCGTGGTACACAACAGCAGAACGAACAGTGTTCTTCCTTTGTAACCATCCAAGGTAAAGCTATGTTCAACGATTATTGTCGACAATATACAAATTAGCATAGCTACTCAGTACTCACAAATTCAATAACGATGTTAAGGACACTACCATAGACACCGATACCAAAAAAAAACGAAAGAAAAGGAAAGGGCCCAAGACAATCAAATAAGACGAGTTGTTTTATTTGGATGTAACACGAAATCAAAGGCACCATAGCAACCAGCATTTTCTGCTTGCCATGCCTAACGGCAAACATAGGAAAGGCATTCTTGCACAAGGATTGGTACCTGGCTACGAAACTCCAACAGTTATTCACTTGGGCACAACCGTATTCCTATTGTTTTGCTACTCAACATATTTGCAAGTCATTTGATAAGGTATTGTTCACTTCCTAAAGAAACAAAATTATTACAATTAGGTGGCCCAGAGGACAGATTATAGAATGCTCTATTTGGAATCAAAGTTTCGAGATATTACAATCTTAACTTTGCAATCTGACAGAGGCCATCTAAAACCAGCAATGAGGTCTGCTTGGTTATAACAACAAAAGAAATAGAGAAACTATCATGTCTAGATCCTAATTGTTCATTCAAAAGAACTTCTAATGCCCATTATTACACAGCAGTTGAGGTATCCTCACATTGTCATCGACCACAAAATTAAGTCTTTCAGCATCACGAAAAGAATGTGGAAATTGCCATAGAAGTAAATTTATGCAAACAAGAAAAACAGTAGCGCACCTGATTTAGTGGTGAATGTTCTTCGGTATGTGTTAACATACTTCCGCACATCATCTTCCTTGGAAAGGTTGAAGAGCTTCCTGATCTTTGATGCTCTCTTTGGACCCCGCATTCTTGGTTTTTCAGTATCAGTCAGTCCAGGAAGATCATTCTCACCCTTCTTCACGATGACCAAGTTCAGAACGGACAGGTCAGGGCTGACAATGCAACCACGAACAGACTTTCTTCTGCGCTCTCCATCACGTCTACCATACCCACGAAAACATGGCGTCCCTATCCAAGGATACAGGCATTAGAGTTTAGGTTTCCGGCAGTCACCTGATGAATAAATTTACTCAAAATCACAACAATCAAAAAACATACCCCTATGCAGCAATAGGCGAACACGCCCAGGAGTCAGGACTCCTTGCTTCATGGGAAATCCTTGCTTGTCACATCCACCCGTGATCTTGAATACATACCCCTTGAACTCCTGAAAGAAAACAAAATTCAGAGCATTGCAACTTGAGAAGTGATAAAGCAAGCTAAATAATATTGCCAAAAAAGCATACCTCACCCAGAGCATCTCCATTGACCTCTTGGGAGATCCTCTTGTCGAAGAACGCCCGGCTGCAAAATTACAAATATTCATACGTTGTGAAGATGGATAGTAAGAGTGCCACAAAGGCATTAAACTATGACACAATCCCTGACAAAAAACACCTACAAGAAACAAATGAGCTACCTTTTGTTGCTAACTGGCATACGAACAACCCAAAACATATCCTAAGCCGTATGTAGCTCTCCAAAACACATCCCACCACTCAAATGCCAACACATGATTCGATGAAACATCTAAATGACGAAGGATTTCCACATTTGCAGGGAAGAGAAACAGAAAAGGGAACAATGAAGCAGAGGAATTTGCGAGAGAATATATTCTCAGCAAATTCTGCAGGTCTGTTCTTTCGTCGAAGAAACTATCCTTCGAACGTAATACTATGTTGATGAAGCACCTCTTGACAGTATGTCTGGTGGTACTTTATGGACACCATTACTCACTCTATGTCCACCTAAAGACCACCATAAACCCAAGAAGCTGAGGTTTCGTTTTCTGTCCATATTTACAGCAAGCGCGCATCTAAAGCGGCCTGCCAAGAATTAGGACATTTTCCATGGCAAACATCAAAATGTCCGTTATAAGCAATAAACCGACAGAAAAAATATTTAAAAGATTAGAAAACATCAATAATGACAAGGCTCGAAACAACTTGCAAAACCGTCAAAATCCACTGGACCAAAACTAAAAGAATTGTTCCCTGAACACACCCAGGAATCGTCGTCATCTCCATTGCCCCTTATCCCAAATTTCGCCAGCATTTCATGTCAAGATACATGCTTACCAAAAAATTCATACAGCTCGCTTTACTTCAGGGACAACAAGTATAGGTTGAACAAAAGAACCACTAAAGGAAAGAAAATACGAATAAACGGAATGATCAGAAGGCACGGTTCCGGAATCCACCGAGTCCGGACAATCCCACGATTCAAAAACCAAAACAGTGAGCGAAATAGAAACCAAGCTAAAGTTCTGAATCGACGATACAGCAACACAAACAACCTAACCCCAAAAGTACAAAATCCACGGGAAAACGCCAAAAGAATTTACTCACAGTTTCTGGTCGTCATCGATTTCCAGTTTCTTCTGGCAACCGGTGGTAGGGTTAGCGATGTTGAACTGCACATATCAGAGAAAAGTGAGATGAAGAAGGTTTCCGGAGATAAATAGGAAAAATTTGGATGCGAAGTCGACAGAAGAAAAGAGAAGTCATGGAATACCTTCATTTTGTCGTGATTTCTTCACTCTGAGCAATGGCGGGAAGATCCGCACCGTCGGCTCCCACAAAGACCACTGAGACGAGGGAGCGAAAATGGCAACGGCGAAAACATTAGAAGCAAATTTAGGGTTTTGCATTTTATAGGAAGCGTCAGGGCAGCCGAGGGTTTTCGTTTCCCGAGCGAGGACAAAAATGTTCATGCGTCTTATCGGAAGCCAGGGTCCTTGTGTGTCGGACCTAGATTTGGAACCGATCTGGTTGATATCCAAGACCTTGTTGAGGCTCAGGCGGTTTGGGTCCGAACGAGGTGCCCTGTCTGGCGTACCTGATAGACCTACCAAATGAGACAAGAGGGGTTTGTGCAACTCCTCCCGGCTTCAGCTGAGCTCGCCTCTGTTTGGCTTGGAAGTGACAACCTAAAAGGGTGTTTGATGGGTGAAATCTTTTTATCGTAAACGTTAACTTTATTCTAAAAAGTAGGATCGTATGATCATGCTTTTTTTATTCGATTGTCATATTCATTATAGCTCACTTCTAGCATTTAAGTTTCATAATTTGGGCTTGACAATCAAACATCCCTTCACATGACACACATACCTAAGCAATATGAGCTACAATCCAACCCATGATATCCATAAGAATTAATACCTCAATTCCCCTCCTCTCCTCCTATCCCTTAAAGAAAAAAAAAAAGATTGAAGGTTGCATTAGATAGCTGGAAACCATCATTAACTGAGTATAGTCTTTGTATTTTGCATGGATCTCACAAAGGTTATATATAAATATAAGCTTGTTTAAACAAAAAAATTTATGAAAACATTTATGTATATATATAAGAAATTGACCAATAGAGGTACATACTTAACCTACCAAACTGACCGATGATAGAAATATTAGCTGAGTGACAACCACCATCATCTTCCATCCCCTATTTTTGCTTTTCAAAATCATTCCGCACCAATCAAACATATTATGTTTGTTATCGTCGTCAAAAATCACTTAAAAAACTATATATATATATATATATGCTAAACTAAAACCAAACAACTCAAGTTTGTTATCATCATCAAAACCACTTAAATATATATAAATAAATAAATAAATAAATAAATAAATAAATATATATATATATATATATATATATATATATATATATATATATATATATATGCTAAACTATAACCACGCAACCCAAGCGACTTGGTGCAATGATTGCAATAGGTTGTTCATGTACGGTTCATATTTGACTCTTACTTTTAGTTGTAATCGCCCGCGCTTCGGCCCTCCTTTAAAACAAAACAAAAAAAAGAATCTGTTTGGCTTGTAAATGCAAATTTATTGTTCGGCTCGCGGTTAGCTAGGCTGAGCTAGCCAACCCATTTTGAAAAATGTCAAGCCTCTGTGGGGCCAATTTGAATACGTGCATTAACATTTTGAGCTTGACCCAAATCCAATCTGTATTGACCCAATTCGTAGATTCATTTTGTTATTTGGGTCTCTGTATGATACGTCTACCGTAAGCATTCGGTTTCAAATCGGCATGACAGTTCAAATCAGGACCGATTGTGCCACGGCGAGGTCTTTGGTCCAGGAGGGACTTCGGGCCGAGAACTGAAAACACTAAAATTGAAATTGAAACTAGATTCAAAACCAGGAATCACTCAGTTCGATTCCGGTTTCATTAAGATCAACCCAAAACTGAGATCCGCAGTTTCGCCAGTTTTGATGATTTTTTTATTTATAAAGAAAGTTAATCCTTTTTAAAAATGTTTACACATCTCTCTCTCTCTCTCTCTCTCTCCGAGCTGCAAAGCATGACTTCTTCCATCGCATTCCTCTTGAATTTCGTAAGCAACAAGTCTTCCCTTGTCGATGATTACAGCTTGTCCTTGCTACACCGCCCGTATTGAGGCGCAAAGAGTCGGAGAGAGCACACTCTTCGTTCCCGGTTCAACAGTTTTAGGTAGGACGGATTGGGGTTTCGGTTGATGCGGCTTGGCATTTTCTACTATTGGTTTGTGAATTTTATGCAAATGTTATGGTTTTAGTGATTGATAATTGATGTTTTGCTTTGGGATTGGACATTGACGATTTCACGCATTTAGGGATTGACTCATGTAGCTTTGAATGTTAACAGTTCATGATTCAGGTTTGGGGTTTTGGCTTGGGGTGTTTTTGAAGTTTGTCATACATTTCAGGCTTCGGTTTTTGTTTCATTTGGATGTTAGGGTTTATCGCTCGAGGTTTAAGATTTTGCTTTTAATTGGAATATTTCCATAGTGAATCCACTTACAATTGCAAAACCATACCCATAAGCAAGTGGAAACGCGTAGAATTTCAGCATAGTAGACGTAGTTCTACTGTTGTTCTTGGAAGTTCCAAAATCAGGATAAGGAATCAGCCGATTCATATTTTGCAAGTTCATAGAACATCTTAAAATATCAATTCCTTTATGTACGAAGATTTCATCTTGTTGATCACATTTTCTTTGCATTTTCACAGTTGCATTTATTTGAACATGTTACCAGTACGGGCATCGTATCAATGCTGTTATGCACAATTTCATGTTACATGTGCTCTGAAAATCTTCTTGATTATTTTATCACATTCTTCTATGTAATAATTTGCATCATCCATGTGACATTCCCTTTGCTTTCTGTTCTTTAGCATCTCATAAAAATATTTGGAACACAAGGGCAGGCATTAGTTGCAACTTTCCACAATGGAAGCTGAAGTTGTAGATGCAGATATTCTCCTGCCTTCCGTTCTTCCTTTTAAGAGGACACAGATGTCAGAGAAGTATCCCAAGGGCCATTCAAGAGGCAGGCACTGGAAACATCTGAATCAGATTCTTCAAGTGGAGAATTATCAAAACTGTCTTCCCAATGAACCGAATTGTGAGTATTTCTACTACTTATGGCCTTTCTCGGCTCTGTTATGTGGAAGAGCTTGCTTGAAGCAGATTGCGTTCTGTCTTTGCTATGTTTTCTTTCCAATCCACAGTATACTTTTCGTTCCTCATTTACATCCGATGCAATCAAGTCTAGTGATTGCGCTTTCCTTTTCAAGTTTCTCGTTTAATGTCCGCCTGTTGTTAAGTGCACCTTTTATTTCTTTCTCACTGATTCTGCGCTCATAACCTCCAATAAGCTTAGTCCCATGTAATGTTATTAACTCCCTTTGGCTTTATTCTTCATAAGGTTATATGTATACATATATGCATATTATACATACATGCATATACTTACATACATGCATCTCTCTCTCTTTCTATATACATACATACACACACATACATATCTGTATGTATATGTGTGTATGCATGTATTGAAGGTAAATTAAGATTTGCCATACTTGAATATATGAGTGAGTTCTTCCTAGGTCTTGTACGTTGAGATTGAATGATCATCAGCACATCAAGCACTCTGATAATGTTCCTAGAGTTTGAGTTGCGGAAAGATCTAATAAAAAAAGTTTCTTGAGTGTTTTAAATAAGCCACGTATCCTCATGGATACCAAATAATTGTCTATCATACAACAACAACAACAACTAAGCCTTCTCCCATACTAGACGGGGTCGACTACATGGATTCTTTGTTTCCACAGATCCCTATCGTGTGCCATGTTAGCAGTTAACTCCCAATAAGCTAGATCATTCTTTATTGTTTCTTTCCAACACTTTTGTGATCGTCCTCTACCTCTTTTAATACTTTCCAAATTTAGTTTTTCTAACCTCCTTGCAGGTTCTTCTTTTGATCTTCTTTCTATATGTCCAAACCATCTTAAATGACGATCTCTCATTTTATCCTCTATTAGTGCCACTCCTAATTTGTTTCTAATAACCTCATTATGTATACGTTCTTTTCTTGTGAAGGTCTTTCTTTTTTACTCTAAAATGTTCCATAAGACGTCTCAAAAGGTGAATCGCTTCAATACTAGATCTGTTTGGCATGAATCCAAATTGGTTCTCTGTTGTACTTGATACTTGTCTTAACCTACGTTCGATAATTCTTTCCCATAATTTCATAGTATGACTCATTAACTTGATACCTCGATAATTCGCATAATTTTGAATGTTTCCCTTGTTCTTGTATATGGGTATAAGTGTACTTGCTCTCCATTCCTCGGGCATCTTTTGGTTTTTCCATATTTCATTAGAGCAAGTAATTCCTATTTTTCCTAGTATTTTCCAAACTTCTATAGGAATATTATCTGGTCCTACCGATTTACCACCCTTCATATGTTTAAGAGCCTCTTTGACTTCATTCTTTTGAATACGTCGGTAGAAATTGTGGTTTATATACTTTTATGACTTGGCTAAATCTCCTAAACTAATACTAACATCTTTATTTTCGTTAAAAAGATTATAAAAATAGTTTTTCCATCTATTTCTTATATCATCATTTGCCACTATAATTTTTTCATCCTCGTCTTTTATGCATCTAGCATAATTAAGATCTTTAGTTTTCTTATCTCTAGCCCTAGCTATCCTAAAAATATCTCTTTCACCCTCTTTTGAGTTGAGTTTTTTATATAAGTCCTCCCAAATCTTAGCTTTTGCTTCACTAATGGCCTTTTTCACTTCCTTCTTTGCTTTCTTATAAGCTTCTAAAGTTTCACTAGTTTTCTTAGCATAATGTAATTTGTAACATGCCCTCTTTGCCTTTTTTATTTTGTACTACTTCACTCCACCACCAAGCTTCTTTTTGTGCCGGTACACCTCCCTTAGATACCCCTAACACATCTTTCGCCACTTTCCTAATATGTATAGCCATATTATTCCACATATCACAGGGTGTGCCAACATAATTCCAAACGTCTCCTTGAAGGACTATCTGTTTAAATATATCTTCTTTTTCGCTTTTGAGGTTCCACCATTTAGTCCGAATAGCTCGATGCACTATTTTCTTCTTTGTCCATTTTTTTATTTATAAATCCATAACTAAAAGTCGATGTTGGGTGGTTAAGCTTTCTCGTGGAATTACCTTATAATCTTTACAACACGCTCTATCTTTTTTTCTATAAATAAAGTAATCAATTTGTGTTTGTGATACGCCACTCTTATAAGTAATTAAATGTTCTATCTCGTTTTTTGAAGATTGTATTGACTATAAAGAGATCAAATGCCATAGCAAAATTTAAAATCTCCCTACCTTCCTCGTTTATATCCCCAAAACCAAAGTTTCCATGAATCCCTTGATATCCTAATGCCTCTTTACCGACATGTCCATTTAAATCTCCTCCTAAACAAATCATCTTCCTTTGTGGAATCTTTTGAAACACCTTATCTAACTCTTCCCAAAAAACAATCTTTATATTATCTTCTAGTCCTACTTGGGGTGCATAAGCACAAACTATATTCAAAACCACTGCTCCTAACACTAATTTCAACGTCATGATTCGGTCACCATATCGTTGTATGCCTACTACACTCTCCTTTAAATCTTTATTTATGATAATACCAACTCCATTTCGAGCATTTTCTTTACCTGAGTACCATAATTTAAAACTTGTATTCTCTATCTCCTTTGCTTTTTCTCTAACACATTTTGTCTCTTGTAAACATAAAATATGAATCTTTCTCCGAATCATAGTATCTACCACCTCCATTAGCTTACCCGATAATGTTCCGATATTCCAAGAACCAATACGAATCTTATTATCTAGGACTAGCTTCCCTACCCCCCGCATCCGTCCATAATCAAAATGCGGAGACCCTCTCTGAAAATTTTTCACTACATTCGGGCGGCAATGTAGCGGGACTAACTTCTTTACCCACACCCGTCCATGATGTGGGAACCCTCTCTGCAATTGATTCTGCATTCGGGCGAAAATGTAGTGGCCCTTGCTTACTTCTTACTGCATTTTAGCTTTGCAGCACGTCGTTAGGCGGGGACGCCCCAAAGCAATGCTCATAATTTTTGTAATCCATGTTATAAAAATCCGACGAAGTTTTACGCTGGCTGTCAGAAGCCTAACACAACCCTCCTCCTTTATCCGGGCTTGGGACCGGCAAGTCCGGATAAAGGTAGAATATTCATCATCCAAGGGGAAAAATATTGGCTAACCTCTAGGGCATTGTGAGACTCTTCACTGTGGACCTTGTTTGACCCATCTGACATTACTGATGTAATGAGGACCATTAACTTATGGAAACAAGTCTTGGACTATATGGTTTCACTGCAAATCATGATCATGTCAATCATCAACATCTTATGCATTATGAGCCTTTAAACTTTGGAATTCTATAAAAGGTAGAATATTCATTGAAACTGACGTACAAAACACGATTATGACTGAACCAACTATAAAAATTGTATCTCCAAGGGTTGATATATAGAAATGTAAACAAAGAAATCGTTGACTGTTTTCAAATAGGGATTGGTGTCCACTAGGTTGAATTATAACAGATAATACACAAACATCCGCACATTGAACATCCACACATAGACATAATTCACAATCATAATGATGTCTTACTTGCATGTATAAACTTTATTTCTCTCTTTTTCTTCAGTATGTCAACTAGGGTAAATCTACTTTCTCTTCTTTTCTTTCGGGATGTCTTCTAGGCCGGCTAGTCCTTCCAAGACACTAACTTGACCTTTAAGGGCCTTATTACCTACATAAGAAAGGATGATAAGTTGATAACCTCTTGTTTTTTTTATCTCATGCAGACATAAGCATTGAATCTCCTCCTTCTGTATACCCCTCTAAGAAGCTTTGTGATGTTACAGGGTTTGAGGTCAGTAATTTTTTCTGTTGGCAATCAAATGAAAATTGTGTGTTGTATTACTCTCTCTCTCTCTCTCTCTCTCTCTCTCTCTCTCTCTCTCTCTCCTGTGGGGTGTGTCTGTTTCTGTGTGTATGTGTGCTTGCCTTTTGATTCGCTTCAAGAAGGTAGGTCTGTCCTCCCTTCACTGTTTAGATCCAACATCCAGCATGGTAGTTGGCTTCCTATATCAAGATGATGCAACTATCACTTGTCCAAATAGACAACTTGATCTTGTCCCCGTTTGCGCATGCTTTCTTGTAAAGCTCATGCTTGGATATATGTATATATATACACACACACACTTAATGTTGGATTCCCGTTTCCTCTGTTCATCATTCATTAGGTTAAGTGTCTAATTCATGCTAGGTTATCATAATTTTGTTATGAAGCATCCTTTGATAACACTATTTCTAATGCATTTTGCATACTCTGTCATGAATGCAAAGTTCTTAGTAATCTCTCTTTCAATATGAACCGGGAAAGCTTTCTACATTCTCACTTGAAACTTTCACATCTGAAGGTTTATCATCTATAA
Organism: Brasenia schreberi; assembly: GCA_036023115.1. Classification (NCBI taxonomy): domain Eukaryota; kingdom Viridiplantae; phylum Streptophyta; class Magnoliopsida; order Nymphaeales; family Cabombaceae; genus Brasenia; species Brasenia schreberi. The sequence continues at coordinate 19,700,211 of JAYKKT010000081.1, forward strand.
TTGCATTTCGCTACAACTCTAAACATATACGTTTATATATCGAGCTAATCTCCTGATATCATACTATTTGCGTTTAATTTTCTTCATCGGCATACGATTTGGCTAGTTACATTCTTGTTACAGTGCGTGTTCATAACCGCATTTAGTACACTAGGTTGACTTCAAGGATCATACATGCTATGGATTCAGTGTATTTTATTTTGGGTTCCGTGGGGTATGCAGGCTCGGTACACTGATCCCAGGACGAAACTGCGGTATGCAAACATTGAAGTTTTCAAGCGTATCAGATCGCTACCTAATGAGTATGTACAGAGATACCTAGCTCTACGAAAAGCTGCAGTTGTTTTGAAGTAGCTTCTTTGTGTGGTACCTGGTGACTGAGCGTAATCAATACACGGAGCCCTTTCGCAAGGCGGCTGGGATGTGAAATATGTACTTTAAGAGAAAAAGTAACGTCTTGGTTGATGTCTACTGTATGTTTAATCTGTTCATGAAGACTAGCATCATGAGTCAGTCAGGTTTGGTATTACTTGTAGCAAGCAAGGACGAGAACGGATGCTCTTTCAGGGTTGTAAACTTGGGTTTTCAAATTTGCTATATTATCTTCAAATGTATATTTCCACTAGGAACTATTAGTTTTTTCTCCCACTTTCCGGGATATACATGCCTTCTTATAAGTTTTTCTAATCTTGTTCATCAGCATCCTAATCCCTATTGTTACTTTACAAGTTATTGCTATCGTCATCTTCGTCGTCGTTTTCATAGTGACAATATAATGTTATTTTAGAGATGAAAACTCCCAATCTTGTTGATTTTCTGTTTGCTGTCACAGTGCCATGATTTCATGTATGAATACTACGTGTGTGTGTGTGTGCATGAAGGATTATAACACATCCTCTATTGAGTGCTTAATCCACATGAGTGAGCACAGTCGCGCACCTAGTCGCCAAGACCTGTGTCTCGGTGTTCGACATTTTGCCATATGCACTTGTGGGGGCGTTCTCCCCTGTTCCTTCTCCTTCGTCTCGGATAGTGAACCGGTTCAAGCTAAAGGAATCGGCATGTACCTTAAACCTGAGTGGCGTGGGATGCAGCTCTGGAGTCACGACCACGGACCTCGGCCACTCCTAATTAGGAACAAGTGCAGGGTGTCCTCCGCAGTTGTGGTCATCGCTGAGAAACTTCAGTCTCAACTGGTTCTTAGCCAATAACCGGTTCATGCTTGTAACAAACAGCATTTTCCGAGAAGGAACTGCTGCAGTCCTTATGATGAACCGAAGGCACCGAGTCGGTCAAGCTAGAGCTGGTCAATTGGCTAACAATTCACTATGGTGCAGCAGACTAATCATACCATGCTGAATTTTAAACTGGGTTTGCACTCACCAAAGACTTGACCCTAGTAGCTGGTCAAGGCTACGATTTCACCTTCGCACGCTTGCACTAGATGTTTCGCCATACTCTGACTGCAATTGAGCATATATGCATTCATACGGGTGGGGAGGCAGTCATACAAAATGTGGCAACCGTGCTAAAGCTCCATGACGATGTGATCGGATCATCTTGGGTGACGTTGCACCGGTTCAGCAGCACATCGTCTAGCTTTAGTGCTCTATGAGTATGCCTACTTTGAGGCGAAGAAGAGGGTGAGGAAGGAAGGTTGTGGGTGCTAGGCTTTGGTCATTATGCTCACTCGTGTGGAAGGCCATGAATGATTCCAATGGAGATCCTTTTAACCCTTGCTGATTGCATACATAGCTATCCATAAAAATATCTTTTTGTACTTTTTCAAAAGCTTTTTAAAAATTTTGAAACTATATTGACGTCACCTTGGTGTATGTGAAAAAAGACCCAAGTAGGGGGTTTCCTCAAACAATAAGGAGGTGAGGAAACTGTTCAATCAAATCATAGTGAGCATGTTTCCCATCTCTTCTCGAGAAACAAGTGGGATATTTCTTTACAAAATTGGGCTCATGGTTGGTAAACAAGGATCGGTTTTTTAGCAAGGTATGGAATGTATCGTCAAATATTCAATATGATTCCACAAGATCGGTTGTTTTTTTAGCAAGATATAGAGGGCACGAGCAGAGATCTTCACGGTACAGAAAGGCGATCAGGATTTCAACGGCTCTGTTACGAATCCGAGCGGGTGAAGTCGAAAATGCAAATGTAAGCCTTATCTCACAATCTTCAAAGATGGAGTTATTCAACTGTGTATTCAACGATGGTGGTGTTCATCTTTAGCTCTTTCAGTCTCTTGTTGAATTTGATTAATGATTTGTTTCAGTAGATTGTGAGCGGGGCACATCCACGGAATGAAATTTGGTTTGATGAATTTCAGCATTATAGAGCTCTAATTGTTCTTGTGTGCATAAGATTTAAAAAGTATCATAATTCACAGCTAAATAGTATCTTAGTTACAGCTAACTTTTCACATGATATAGAATATTCGTTCTTTTTCGTTGGTGGTGGATTTCCACAACTGAGATTATTAGCTTGACGTATTAAGCGTGAAAGGAAATACAGAACTATTTACATTACAAAAGGGGTGGTCCCTTACGTTGATTGCGGTCTTGGTACATTCTGGTTTTCTGACGTTTGGAGTTTAAATTGAAAGTTTGAACTTTCCAAGAATATACTTATTGAAGCTTTGCATACCCAACTAGTTATCTTTGAGAACTGTTGTAGTGGCTGAAGCTTTGACTAATCTGAGGCTTCTCTGGCGTCTCTTTATGAATCTTGACTGGTTTTTGGTGGTCTTGATGCAACATTGAATCTCATGTCATATAGTATATTGTTCAATTCATTGTTAGGGAGTATCTCTCGTTCTAACCATTTAAGCGTGCAAGTGATAGGAATCTCCTCTGCTGGAGTTTATCATCATTCTTTGTTCGGAGTATCTTCTAGAAGCAATATTTATGAATAAACCATGATCATGACAAGTTTAACCATTCCAAGTTTCTATCTTTCCTGTTTATCCATGCTTACCTAAATTGAAATTGATGAATTCGTGATCCACATTGCTGGTAAGATAACCATCTGTAGTTAAGGGTGCTAATAAATAATTGTACCCGAAAGGTTCTGCTGATTTTCATGCGCCAACTGAAAATTTGTTTTCTGCGAAAACGTCTCTCTCTCTCTCTCTCTCTCTCTATATATATATATATATATATATATATATATATATGTGTGTGTGTGTGTATGTGTGTGTGTGTGTGTGTGTGTGTGTGTGTGTGTGTGTGTGTGTGTGTGTGTGTTTGTTACAAGCATGTCTCAAACTTCGATATTCAAGCAGGGTTCCTGTGTCATATTTAACTATGATATAGCTTTATAAGATATTATATCTGAGTAAGCGAATAATATAGAGGGAAGGTCAAGATGCAAGGACATTCTTGGTACTCCAATAAAATTTAATATCAGGATATCACCAAATCTTTTGTATGAGTTTGCTTGTACGATCGTTTGATCTAAGGTTAGTAGTTGTCTGATGATTGCAACATGTTCCTCTTGTTTTTGCATTTCTCATATGATCTGGGTCAGCCACAGTTGGTTGAATATTTTTGTTGTGTTTAAAAAACGGCGTTGAGGTGTTCATTCATTAGGCAGTGAGGAAATACTAATTTTCTTGATTCTACATATATGGGCACCTTTCTTTGAGAGTACGGGTTTGTGATTTTGATGAAATTGAAGAGGAAAGAAGACCCTCCAAGGATGTGGATTTTCCCATATCTGCAGTCCTTTAGTCCATGAAATACTGACCCATATTCTGGCTGTTGGCATATGGTTTGTGCATTATGTATCTGGTCTTATTGGGCATGGTCTTCTTCGACCAGTGGTTCTTTAAATACCTGCATCTTGATGTCAATGAAGTTCCTTTCTACTCTTTTATCATACATGTTGTAGCCCCAACATAACTCCACCCACGTAAGGGATCACCCTCGCACGGCCAATCCCAAGCCCGAATAAAGGAGGAGGGTTGAGTTAGGCTTTCAACAGCCAGCGTAAAACTTTGTCGAACTTATCTACCATAGTTTTTATAAATTATGATAGGGCTCTTTGGAAACAAAGAATCCATGTAGCCGATCCCATCCAGTATGGGAAAAGGCTTAGTTGTTGTTGTAATTGTTGTTGTTGTAACGGATTCTAGCCAATTGAAAGGATCTTCTGATCAATCCAGAGAGAATTTTGATTCCATTAGTAATGAGGATTCGGAATATCACACATTGATCAATCAAACAGAGATTCAGCAACTAAAAGAAAGATTGATTCCTTGGGATCCTTCCTCTCTTCAAACGGAACGAACAGAGATAGAATCAGATCGATTCCCGAAATACCCTTCTGGATATTCCTCAATGTCCCGGCTATTCACGGAACGTGAAAAGCAGATGAATAATCATCTGTTTCCGGAAAAAATCGAAGAATTTATTGGGAATCCTACAAGATCAATTCGTTCTTTTTTCTCCGACAGATGGTCAGAACTTCATCTGGTTTCGAATGCTACTGTTATTTGCAGATTTCTTTGAAGTTAATATTGGGTTACATCAAGGATCAACTTTAACTTCATACTTATTTATAATGGTGATTAATGAGTTAACAAAACATATTCAAGATAGTACCTTGGTGTATGTTATTTGCACGTGACATTGTGTTAGTGGAGGAGTCTAAGGAAAAAGTTAATAGAAAATTGGAACTATGGAGATAAACATTAGAAAGTAAAGGCTTGTGACTTAGTAGAACAAAAACATAATATATGGAATGTAAGTTTGATCATTTGGTTACTTCGGAGAACATATAAATTAAAATTGGCACACATTACATCCCCCAAAAAGAAAGTTTTAAATACTTAAGGTCAATATTTTAGAGTAATGGAAGAATTGATGGAGATGTTATACATAGAATTAATGATGGTTGGTTAAAATAGAGAGGAGCATCATATATTCTTTGTGATAAGAAGATACCATTAAAGTTAAAAGGTAAATATTATAGAGCAACAATTAGACTTGCCATGTTTTATAGTTTTGAGTGTTGGACAGTTAAACATGTATAAAAGATGTCTGTGACAGAAATGAAGATGTTGAGATGGATGAGTGATCATAAAGAAAAGACCGTATACATAATGAGGTTATTAGAAACAAATTAGGAGTGCCACCAATAGATGATAAAATGAGAGAATATCGTTTAAGATGGTTTTGACATATAGAAAGAAGATCAAAAGAAGAACCGCTAAGAAGGTATGAAAAACTAGATTTTGAAAGTATTAAAAGAGGTAGAGGATGACCACAAAAGTATTGGAAAGAAACAATAAAGAATTATCTAACTCATTGTGAGTTAACTGCTAACATGGCATATGATAGGGCTATGTGGAAACAAAGAATCTATGTAGCCAACCCCATCTAGTATGGGAAAAGGCTTAGTTTTTGTTGTTGTTTAACTTTATATTGACATCACCCAAAAGCAAGGGGTGGTTAGATCCATTTTCTTTCTTTCTTTCTCTCTCTCTCTCTATATATATGTATAGAGAGAGAGATACGTCTACTTTCCCTTGGTTACGTGGTTTTGCTTGTTTCATCCCTTTGGCATGTTAGGAATACACAAAAGGACTTGTTTCCTGTTTCCACTTCCTCCCTGTACTGTTTCTGGTTAGAAGTTCCTGATCATGTTTATCATACCACTCATATTCGCATAAAGGAAAGGTCAATTAGATTATGACCCAATTTTAGTCACTTTGTATGGACACGAACACGGGCTTTTTGGCTACGGCCATATCTTGACAATCTTGTTATCATGTGATGTCTCAATTTGTGAGTTATGTTTTACATCGTGCCAATTTGTGTGTATCCCAAAAATAGATGGAAGTATTTGTAAATCTGTTGGATGTTTGTGGGATGTAGAAGGATTGTTTTTATCAGCTGCAGCATCAACACCTCAGCTCTCTCTTTTGCACAAAAAACTCCAGTCATTGTGGGAGCATCTGGAAAGTGGCAGAGCATTAGAAGGAGAACAAGAACTGATATGATAAAATGCAAAAGATCATTGAAATGCTTGAAAACAAACAGAGATGTCGCAGATGATGGTGTGGTCTTTGGCACCATAAGTGATGCAAATGAAACTACAATCTCCATGTTTGAGCTGCTTATTCCAATGATCTCTGGGAGGAAGGCAAAATGATCTGCACTCAAAATTGAGATTGTTGGCTTCCAGAAAACGTGATAAGAATGATGATGGTGTGGTTACAAGTGAGATTGACAGGTTAGATGGACTCTGCATGGGAATTCATCCAGAGAAGTAAAGACAGATAATGTTAGAGTAGCACAGGAACATATGGTGGTTTTGGAACTTTTCCTGGGTGAAACCGAGTTTGAATTGGAGACATTGTTCGGGTGTTTAATCACTTTCAGGGCATCCCTTCTTAATGTCTTGACGAGTTGCTAGGATATCAATTCCGATCCCCATTCTTCTCTGGCATGCAGCCAATTTTCTGTTTGTGAAACATGTACATAATTTTTGTAAATCAAATACATACATACACAAATTTGTTAAATTCTTTTAGCTCCAACTTCCCCCCTCCCCCCGTGTGAACATTATTTAAATCCATGTTCAGATCCAGTAAAGTTATGAGTGATGACGATGGATTGTTATCTTATGCCATGACTTTTAGTAATCCTCAATAAATATTGCAGATCTTTATTCATTTGTTGTTGCAGACAATAAATTTGTGACATTAGCAGGACTTTGGCATCGGTTCATCTGAAAAATTGCTGCAGAAACAAATAAAATGAATTCAACTGTAGCGAATATACAACAGTTCTATTAGCAGAATTTAACCAATACTGTAGGAAACAACTTTGAATTTCCTTGTATTGGTTTTGGTCTAATCAGCTTGATACTACGAAGAATTCTGATTAGTACACCATAATTTGCCTGACACTCCTGAAGATTGTCACTCTTTGGAAAAACATGTTGGGATGCAAAACTGATTACAGCGTTCATGAATGGAGACCTCCACTGGATTAGTTCAGGACCATCATGTGATATTTACAGTAGATCACAGGTCAAAAAGTTAATAGTATTCGATTGTAAACCTTCAAAGCAACGGTAACTAGCTAGCTATCAATGTCAAGGAAGGTGCTGGAAGGAGGAGTTACCTGTCAACGTGAAGTGTTACTGAAAACATGTGGCACATCTGCACGCACAATATCTGGGTTAGGTAGTTCCAGCTGATGACATGATCAGATGGATCTCAGAGATCAATGCTCTTGTCTGGCCAACCACGAGCAGTTTTAGAAGCATCAATGCATGTGGAAGCCTATAACTTTGTCATTCTATGGTAACAATTCTTGAGATGCAGACGAAAACATGTGCAAGTTTTTTCTATTTGCTGGTTAGGCTTGCACAAGTTCATAAATCAAGGATCTTCATCATTAGTTTAGATGCATAAATCAAATCATTCAACTTAAGACCATGGAACAGATCACGTGAGATGTTCAGCGAATCAAGAACATACGGTGTCAAGGTTCTACCCGTCCTTGGTTGTGCATGTCTCCTTTCCCATTGATGGAACACTCTTGCTGCAAATAGCACTGGAAAAACAAGAAACACTTTATCTACATGAATGCATAAGTTCTGTTGCAAAGGACACCTATTAGAATTAATTATGTTTAATGCAATACTTTCATCCATTGACCATTTTTATGGTAAGAAGTGACAACAGGAACAGTTAGAGACTTCAGTTGATGATTCTGTATGGTTCTAATTGCATTATGGTAAGGAAAAACGCCAGAAAGATAAAATTCAAAATTCTTGTAGATAATCACACCGTGACATATGCATGGCACAAGGTGTAGTACCCAAAACCAAGAGCAAAACTGAGCCTTTCTCGACTGTTGATGGAGTTGCCTAAATGAATTCTTAGTCACCAGCCACATATGGCTTGGTCTTGTGTAATTTTAAGTCCAAAAGAGGAAAGCGCATACAGTTTCTTTCTAACGCTTGTGAGGCATTCCACAATGCACTATAAGTTGGAATTGGAATATATAAGGGCTGATTGGTGCTGTCTATTGGCATTAAAGTTCCCATGGCTGTAGATTGTTTTGCCTGGTCATCAATTTATCAACAGTGGGAACTGAAATTGGTTACGTATTGCAACACAAAGATTGATTTTTCTTATCTGTTGGAACATGCCAAAGCATTTTTAGACATATCAGCATTTGTGTTCTAATCGGTAAACTTCATGGTCAAGATTCGCTTAGACATAACACCAAAACAATTTCCTTTGTATAGAAGATTTATGCTCTGCTGCTTCATGAACTGGGATTGCCCAACAAGTCGTAAGACTTTTTTCTTTCCTTTTAGAGATGAAACAAGGGAGAATTTGCATATTATTAATCAACTAGGATATTCTCCTAAAGCACAAAGCAGAGTATACGCTTAGGACTCGTAGTTGCAGGATCAGTAGAAGATGTCTTAGTGATTATTTGGAGTTACATGCGATTCTTGAGGATCGACGATGACGCTCTTCTCCGCCAACCGTCACGCCCGACTTCGCATTCAAAACCCCTCCGCAACTCCATCATTGATTCTTCATCCTCCAATTGATCGATCACAACACCCACGGTCGAGCAAAACAAACGAGAACTCGATCGATAACTCGCCCAACACCACGCTTTGGCCTTTCTTTCAATCCTCTTCCTTTGCTTCGTGCGAACCTTTCCCGCAATTTAATCCCGCGCTATTTAAAAAACCCGATTCACACTGATACGAAGGATACGACACGTGACACGAAATGGTGAACCGAAGCATCAAGACCGACGGTCAAGCAACTAAAATATAAGCAGTGACGAAGATCTTTTGTGCCTCTGTTTCACAAGCAGTACGGGAAAACGACACGGGACACGTGATCTTGAACCGAAGCATCAAGCCGATGGTCAAGTTAGTAAAGTTTTGACGGTGATAATACAGGGTAACTAAATAGATGTGTGGTGCGTGAGAGAGAGATGGCGGGTTCCAGCGATCACCCGAGGCAAAGGGACAAGAAGATCAGCGACAATGGCGTCAACTAGAGATGTCTCCGGGTCCTCTATCCAGGCTCCGTCTTCAAGATCTTCTCCTTTGTCGATTACTTTGATCTCGCCCGATACTCGTCTCTTTGGAAATCATGGTAATGACTCTAAACGATAACTCTGATTGCCACTTACCGATGGATCTAGGATTCCATTTTGTTATCGTTTGCTTTCATTTTTTGTTTTTGATAAGGATCGTATGTTATCTTCAATGTCACTTGGAACCTTCAACTTGCCGTCGTCGTGTTCCCGTTTGGTGTCAATTTTACAGGAAATACAAGATAATAACTGCCCTTGGCTGCCGGAACATACCAAAGCATTTTAAGACAGCATTAGCTTTCTAATTTGTGAACTTCAACGTCAGGTTTTCCTTAGACTGACAAATAATTTGGAATTATGTGGTACAAAAGTAATTTCCTTTGTCCAGAAGATTTACGATGCCATGCTTCATGAACTGGGATTGCCAAGCAAATCATATGTTTGTTTTTCTTTCCTTTCTAGAAAAAATGATAAAACAAGGGATAATTACTAAGATGATTCTGCTGAAGCACAGAGGAGAGTATCTTTTTTCACATACACACACACTCGCAGAATTTCATTTTTTAACGGTGGGCCTAGTACGGCATACTTTAACCCTCAGTTTTATCTAGATAACAATAAAGGCACGCCCATCAAAGTACTTTCACGTGCACTTCCTGCGGATGAGCACCACCAACCAGCTGGAGACAAATTATATCTTTGTGTGTCGGATAAGCAAAACCACATAACCAAAGGGATTAAAGAAGCAAAACCACATAACCAAGTGAAAGTAGATGGATCTCTATATATATAGAGAGAGAGATAAAGAAAATGATCTAACCACTCATTGCTTTTGAGGTATGTAGTTTTAAAACTTTTAAAGAGTTTTTAGCTTTTTAAAAAGTACGAAAGAAGTTTTTATTAATCATATATATATATACCATAACTTTGCACACGTAAGGAATCACCCTTGCATACCCGGTCCCAAGCCCGAATAAAGGAGGAGTGTTATGATAGGCAGCGTAAAACTTTGTCGGATTTTTATACAATGGATTACACAAATTATGAATATTGAGTGGGGCATCCTCTCTTAACGACACGCCGTAGAGCCCAAATGCAGTGAAAAGCAACCAAAGACCACTACATTTTCGCCTGGATGTATTGAATCAATTGCAGAGAGGGTTCCACATCATATACAGGTGTGGGTAAAGAAGTTAGTCCCGCTACATTGTCGCTCGAATGTAGTGAATAAATTACAGAGAGGGTCTCCGCATTTTTAATATGAACGGATGCGCGGGGGGGGGGGAGGTAAGGAAGCTAGTCCTAGATAATAAGATTCGTATTGGTTCTTGAAATATCGAAACATTGTCCGATAAGCTAATAGAGGTGGTAGATACTATGATTCGAAGAAAGATTCATATCCTATGCTTACAAGAGACAAAGTGGGTTAGAGAAAAAGCAAAGGAGATTTAGGATACAGGTTTTAAAATATGGTACTCTGGTAAGAAAAAGCTCGAAACGAAATTGGTATTATCATAAATAAAGATTTAAAGGATAGTGTAGTAGACATACAACGATATGGTGACCGAATCATGACGTTGAAATTAGTGTTAAGAGCAGAGGTTTTGAATATAGTTTGTACTTACGCACCCCAAGTAGGACTAGAAGATAGTATAAATACGGCTTTTTTATAAGAGTTAGATAAGGTTATTCAAAGAATTCTATAAAGGGAGATGATTTGTTTAGGAGGAGACTTAAATGGACATGCCACTAAAGAAGCATTAGGATATCAAGGTATTCATAAAAACTTTGGTTTTGGGAATATAAATGAGAAAGGTAGGGAGATTTTAAAATTTGCTATGGCATTTGATCTCTTTATAGTCAATACAATCTTCAAAAAACGAGATGAACATTTAATTACTTATAAAAGTGGCTTATCACAAACGCAAATTGATTATTTTATTTATATAAAAAAAGATAGAGCGTATTGTAAAGATTGCAAGGTAATTCTAGGAGAAAGCTTAACCACCCAACATCGACTTTTAGTTATGGATTTACAAGTTAGAAAATGGACAAAGAAGAAAAGAGTGCATCAATCTATTAGGATTAAATGGTGGAACCTCAAAAGTGAGAAAGAAGGTATATTTAAACAGAAAGACCTTCAAGGAAATGCTTGAAATTATGTTGGTACACCTTGTGATATTTGGAACAATATGGCTATACATATTAAGAAAGTGGCGAAAGATGTGTTAGGTGAATCTAAAGGAGGTGTACCGGCACAAAAAAAGCTTGGTGGTGGAGTGAAGTAGTGCAAAATAAAATCAAGGCAAAGAGGGCAATGTTACAAATTATATTATGCGAAGAAAACTAGTGAAACTTTAGAGGCTTTTAAGAAAGTAAAAAAAGAAGCGAAAAAAGCCGTCAGTGAAGCAAAAACTAAAATTTGAGAGGATTTATATAAAAAAACTCAACTCAAAAGAGGGTGAAAGAGATATTTTTAGGAAAGTTAGGGTAGAGATAAGAAAACTAAGGATCTTAATTCTGTTAGATGCATTCAAGACGAGGATGAGAAAATTCTAGTGGCAAATGATGATATAAGAAATAGATGAAAATACTATTTTTATAAGTTTTTTAATGAAAATAAAGATGTTAGTATTAACTTATGAGAGTTAGCCAAATCATAAAAATATATAAACCACAATTTCTACCGATGTATTCAAAAGAACGAAGTCAAAGAGGCTCTTAAACATATGAAAGGTGATAAATCCATAGGATCAGACAATATTCCGCAACCGTCACGCCGACTTCGCATTCAAAGAGGCTCTTAAACACACAGGACTCCTAGTTGCAGGATCAGTGGAAGATATCTAAGTGATTATTTGGAGTTCCATGCGATTCTTGAGGATCGACGATGACGATGACGCTCTTCTCCGCCAACCGTCACGCCCGACTTCGCATTCAAAACCCTCCGCAATTCCCTCATTCATTCTTCATCCTCCAATTGATCGATCACAACAACTACAAACGAGCAAAACAAACGAGAACTCGATCGATAACTCGCCCAAGACCACGCTTTGCCTTTCTTTCAATCCTCTTCCTTTGCTTCGTGCGAACGTTTCCCGCTATTTAATCCCGCGCTATTTAAAAAACCCGATTCACACTGATACGAAGGATACGACACGTGACACGAAATGTTGAACCGAAGCATCAAGGCCGACGGTCAAGCAACTAAAATATAAGCAGTGACGAAGATCTTTTGTTGCCTTTATTTCACAAGCAGTACGGGAAAACGACACGGGACACGTGATCTTGAACCGAAGCATCAAGCCGACGGTCAAGTTAGTAAAGTTTTGATGGTGATAATACGCGGTAATTAAATCGATGTGTGGTGCGTATGAGATAGATGGCGGGTTCAAGCTATCACCCGAGGCAAAGGGACAAGAAGATCAACGACAATGGCGTCAACTAGAGATGGCTCCGGGTCCTCTGTCCAGGCTCCGTCCTCAAGATCTTCTCCTTTGTCGATTACTTTGATCTCGCCCGATGTTCGTCTCTCTGGAAATCATGGTAATGACTCTAAACCAACTCTGATTTCCCCTTACCGATGGATCTAGGATTCCATTTTGTGATCGTTTGCTTTCATTTTTTTGTTTTTGATAAGGATCGTATGTTATCTTCAATGTCACTTGGAATCTTGAACTTGCCGTCTCGTGTGTCCAATTGGTGTCAGTTTTACAGGAAATACAAGATAATGACTGCTTTACCTTGGCTGCCGGAACATGCCAAAGCATTTTAAGACGGCATTAGCTTTCTAATTTGTGAACTTCAATGTCAGGTTTCCCTTAGACTGACAAACAATTTGGAATTATGTGGTACCAAAGTAATTTCCTTTGTACAAAATATTTACGAGGCGATGCTTCATGACCTGTGATTGCCAAGCAAATCATAAGTTTGTTTTTCTTTCCTTTCTAGAAAAAATGATAAAACAAGGGAGAATTTTCATATTATTAATCAACTAAGATGATTCTGCTGAAGCACAAAGCAGAGTATCCGCTTCACACACACACACGCAGGGTATCATTTTTTAAGCCATGCTCTAAAACATTACATGAGAAAAAGAAACGGCAACGTTACAAAAATTAAACAAAAATATTACACAAATATAGAACAGTTTGTAATGGAAATATTGTAGAATAAGTACAGTAAAATATATTAGAAAAATACAAAATCTTCATTGTGTAACACGTATGAGGGAAACTATGTACAATCACCCTCTCCTTCCCCTCTCTTTTCTTAGATCACTTTCCGCTACAATCTTCGACAATGAGAGAGGTGATGAGAAGGATAAGATCAACATTGGTACGAAGGCTTGGTTGTCAGGAACCTATAACACCTTAAACAATTAAAAAAAGGGATAGAAAGGAGAACCCTATCGGATGCTCTTTCCGATAGAAAAAGAAAAAAATACAGGCTACGCTACTAGAAGGCACACGAAAGAAAAACAAAGAAAAATATAGACAATGCTCGGTCGGAAAGACAAAGTAAAAGAAGAAAGATAGAGGCATGCGGCAAGGTAGAGTGATAGACTCAGTCGGGAAGCACAGCGACGAAGAGGCATTGTCCAACCCCTTCTTCTCCCTCTCCCCTTTTCTCTCTTCCCTCTCGATGTATTCTTCCCCTCATTATAACCCTCTCCCCATCACCTCTCTCTCTCTCCTATCGCTATGTCCTTCCCTCTCTCCCTCCCTCTCTTTTCGAATCATTCACCACCCACGGTTTTTTGAAATCATGGGTGGCCGAAACCACCCGGTTTCTAGAAAACCACCAACAGTTTTTTAGAAACTTGTTTTTTATTTTACCAAACTTTCACTAGGTGAAATTACAAAAATACCTAGACATTTTCGAGTAAAAGATAGTTTTGCCCCTAACGACAAAAAAACAAAATTGTCCTTTGGTTATTTTTGAAAATTACAAAATACCAGAATGTGAAAGTACAAGGTTATCCTTGTATGGATGAAAACTCACAGCTATTGTGCGAAAAGAAAGTATTGTTCCTATCCTTTTAAGAAAATAAAAAAATGAGCTAAGGGATATAATTATGCATCTATCCTTGATTTGTCGCAAATTTTACAGAACAAAAGGGTAAAATTCATTGTCTTCTCTTAAGGTTTTGAAAAAATTATAGTGGCACAAAATAAAAGAAAAAATTATTGTTTTGTTCCTTGGTGGGTTCTAAAATAGCATAATAAGTTAAGAGTATCTTTAACCCTTGTGCTCATTGCATACATAGGTATCCAGTTAAGACATGGTATATATATATAATAAAAGTATCTTTTGTACTCTTTCAAAAGCTCTTTAAAAGTTTTTAAACTATATTGATGTCACCCAAAAGCAAAGGTGGTTAGATCCATTTTCTTTCTTTCTCTCTCTCTCTCTCTCTCTCTCTCTCTATATATATATATATATATATATATATATATATATATATAGAGAGAGAGAGAGAGAGAGAGATCCATCTACTTTCCCTTGGTTTTGTGGTTTTGCTTGTTTCATCCCTTTGGCATGTTAGGAACAAACACAAGGGCTTGTTCCCTGTTTCCACTTCCTCCCTGTACTGCTTCTGGTTAGAAGTTCCTGATCATGTTTATCATACCACTCATATTCGCATAAAGGAAAGGTCAATTTGATTCTGACCCAATTTTAGTCACTTTGTATGGACACGAACACGGGCTTTTTGGCTACGTCCATATCTTGACAATCTTGTTAACATGTCACGTCTCGATTTGTGAGTTATGTTTTACATCGTGCCAATTTGTGTGTATCGCAAAAATAGATGGAAGTATTTGTAAATCTCTTGGTTGTTTGTGGGATGTTGAACGATTCTTTTTATCAGCTGCAGCATCAACACCTTAGCTCTCTTTTGCACAAAAATCTCCAGTCATTGTGAGAGCATCTGGAAAGTGGCAGAGCATTAGAAGGAGAACAAGAACTGATATGATCAAATGCAAAAGTTCATTGAAATGCTTGAAAACAAACAGAGATGTTGCAGATGATGGCGTGGTCTTTGCCACCATAAGTGAAGCAAAGAAACTACAATCTCCATGTTCGAGCTGCTTGTTCCGATGATCTCTGGGAAGAAGGCAAAATGATCTGCACTCAAAATTCAGATTGTTGGCTTCCAGAAAACGTGATAAGAATGATGATGGTGTAGTTACAAGTGAGATTGACAGGTTAGATGGGACTCTGCATGGGAATTCACCTAAAGAAGCAAAGACAGATAATGTTAGAGTAGCAGAGGAAGCGAGTTGCTAGGATATCAATTCCGATCCCCATTCATCTCGGGCATGCAGCCAATTTTCTGGTTGTGAAACATGTACATAATTTTTGTAAATCAAATACATATATACACAAATTTGTTAAATTCTTTTAGCTCCGACTCCCTCCCATGTGAACATTATTTAAATCCATGTTCAGAGCCAGTAAAGTTATGAGTGATGATGATGGATTGCTATCTTATGCCATGACTTTTAGCATTGCTCAATAAATATTGCGGATCTTTATTCATTTGTTGTTGAAGACAATAAATTTGTGACATTAGCAGGACTTTTCCATCGCTTCGTCTGAAAAAATGCTGCAGAAACAAATCAAATGAATTGAACTGTAGCGAATATACAACAGTTCTAATAGCAGAATTTAACCAATACTGTAGGAAACAATTTTGAATTTCCTTGTATTGGTTTTGATCTAATCAGCTTCATACTACGAAGAATTCTGATTAGTACACCATAATTTGCCCGACACTCCTGAAGATAGTCACTCTTTTGAAAAACATGCTGGGAGGCAAAACTGATTACAGCGTTCATGAATGGAGACCTCAACTGGATTAGTTCAGGACCACCATGTGATATTTACAGTAGATCACAGGTCAAAAAGTTAATAGTATTCAATTGTAAACCTTCAAAGCAACAGTAACTAGCTAGCAGTCAATTTCAATGAAGGTGTTGGAAGGAGGAGGAGTTACCTGTGAACGTGAAGTGTTACTGAAAACATGTGGCACATCTGCACTTGGAATATCTGGGTTAAGCAGTTCCTGCTGATGACATGATCAGATGGATCTCAGAGATCAATGCTCTTGTCTGGCCAACCACGAGCAGTTTTAGAAGCATCAATGCATGTGGAAGCCTATAACTTTGTCATTCTATGGTAACAATTCTTGAGATGCAGACGAAAACATGTGCAAGTTTTTTCTATTTGCTGGTTAGGCTTGCACAAGTTCATAAATCAAGGATCTTCATCATTAGTTTAGATGCATAAATCAAATCATTCAACTTAAGACCATGGAACAGATCACGTGAGATGTTCAGCAAATCAAGAACATATGGTGTCAAGGTTGTACCCGTCCTTGGTTGTGCATGTCTCCTTTCCCATTGATGGAACACTCTCGCTGCAAATAGCACTGGAAAAACAAGAAACACTTTATCTACATGAATGTGTAAGTTCTGTTGCAAAGGACACCTATTAGAATTAATTATTTTTAATGCAATACTTTCATCCATTGACCATTTTTATGGTAAGAAGTGTCACCAGGAACAGTTAGAGACTTCAGTTGATGATTCTGTATGGTTCTAATTACATTATGGTAAGGAAAAATGCCAGAAAGATAAAATTCAAAATTCTTGTAGATAATCACACCGTGACATATGCATGGCACAAGGTGTAGTACCCAAAACCAAGAGCAAAACTGAGCCTTTGTCGACTATTGATGGAGTTGCCTAAATGAATTCTTAGTCACCAGCCACATATGGCTTGGTCTTTTGTAATTTTAAGTCCAAAAGAGGAAAGCACATACAGTTTCTTTCTAACGCTTGTGAGGCATTCCACAATGCACTATAAGTTGGAATTGGAATATATAAGGGCTGGTTGGTGCTGTCTATTGGCACTAAAGTTCCCATGGCTGTAGATTGTTTTGCCTGGTCTTCTGTTCATCAACAGTGGGAACTGAAATTGGTTACGTATTGCAACACAAAGACTGCTTTTTCTTAGCTGTTGGAACATGGCAAAGCATTTTTAGACATATCAGCATTTGTGTTCTAATCGTTAAACTTCATGGTCAAGATTCGCTTAGACATAACACCAAAACAATTTCCTTTCTATAGAAGATTTATGCTCTGCTGCTTCATGAACTGGGATTGCCCAACAAGTCGTAAGACTTTTTTTCTTTCCTTTTAGAGATGAAACAAGGGAGCATTTGCATATTATTAATCAACTAGGATATTATCCTAAAGCACAAAGCAGAGTATACGGTTATTCCACACACGCACACACAGGACTCGTAGTTGCAGGATCAGTGGAAGATATTTAAGTGATTATTTGGAGTTACATGCGATTCTTGAGGATCGACGATGACGATGACGCTCTTCTCTGCCAACCGTCAAGCCTGACTTCGCATTCAAAACCCCTCCGCAACTCCCTCAATGATTCTTCATCCTCCAATTGATCGATCACAATACCCACGGTCGAGCAAAACAAACGAGAACTCGATCCATAACTCGCCCAAGACCACGCTTTGGCCTTTCTTTCAATCCTCTTCCTTTGTTTCGTGCGAACCTTTCCCGCTATTTAATCCCGCGCTATTTAAACAAAAACTTCTCTTCACATTGATACGAAGGATACGACACGTGACACGAAATGGTGAACCGAAGCATCAAGAGCGACGGTCAAGCAACTAAAATATAAGCAGTGACGAAGATCTTTTGTGCCTCGATTTCACAAGCAATACGTGAAAACGACACGGGACACGTGATCTTGAACCGAAGCATCAAGCCGACGGTCAAGTTAGTAAAGTTTTGACGGTGATAATACACGGTAATTAAATCGATGTGTGATGCGAGAGAGAGATGGCGGGTTCCAGCGATCACCCGAGGCAAAGGGACAAGAAGATCAGCGACAATGGCGTCAACTGGAGATGGTCCTCTATCCAGGCTCCGTCTTCAAGATCTTCTCCTTTGTCGATTACTTTGATCTCGCCCGATACTCGTCTCTTTGGAAATCATGGTAATGACTCTAAACCATAACTCTGATTGCCTCTTACCGATGGATCTAGGATTCCATTTTGTGATCGTTTGCTTTCATTTTGTGTTTTTTACAAGGATCGTATGTTATCTTCAATGTCACTTGGAATCTTCAACTTGCCGTCGTCGTGTGCCCATTTGGTGTCAGTTTTACAGGAAATACAAGATAATAACTGCTTTACCTTGGCTGCAGGAACATGCCAAAGCATTTTAAGACAGCATGAGCTTTCTAATTTGTGAACTTCGACGATGCGATGCGATGCTTCATGAACTGGGATTGCCAAGCAAATCATAAGTTTGCTTTTCTTTTCTTTCTAGAAAAATGATAAAACAAGGGAGAATTTGCATATTATTAATCAACAAAGATGATTCTGCCTAAGCACAAAGCAGAGTATCCGCTTTTCTCTCACACACACGCAGAGTATTTTATTCCTCAAAAGCGAGAAAGAAGATATATTTAAAGAGAAAGTCCTTTAAGGAGATGTTTGGAATTATGTTCACACAATGTGAGGTGTACCGGTACAAAAAGAAGCTTGGTGGTGGAGTGAAGTAGTGCAAAATAAAATCAAGGCAAAGAGGGCATGTTACAAATTACATTATGCCAAGAAAACTAGTCAAAACTTTAGAAGCTTATAAGAAAGAAAGAAAAGAAGGAAGCGAAAAATGCCGTTAGTGAAATAAAAGCTAAGATTTGGGAGGACTTATATAAAAAACTCAACTCAAAAGAGGGTGAAAGAGATATTTTTAGGATAGCTAGGGCTAGAGATAAGAAAACTAAAGATCTTAATTATGTTAGATACATAAAAGACGAGGATGAAAAAAATTTTGTAGCAAATGATGATATAAGAAATAGATGGAAAAACTATTTTTATAATCTTTTTAATGAAAATAAAGATATTAGTATTAGTTTCAGAGATTTAGCCAAGTCAGAAAAGTATATAAACCACAATTTCTACCGACGTATTCAAAAGAATGAAGTCAAAGAGGCTCTTAAACATATGAAGGGTGGTAAATCGGTAGGACCAGATAATATTCCTATAGAAGTTTGGAAAATACTAGGAGAAATAGGAATCACTTGGCTCACAAGATTATTTAATGAAATATGAAAAAACCAAAAGATGCCCGAGGAATGGAGAGCAAGTACACTTATACCCATATATAAGAACAAGGGAGACATTCAAAATTGTGCGAATTATCAAGGAATCAAGTTAATGAGTCATACTATGAAATTATGGGAAAGAATTATCGAACGTAGGTTAAGACAAGTATCAAGTACAACAGAAAACCAATTCAGATTCATGCCAGGCAGATCTACTATTGAAATAATTCACCTTTTGAGACGTCTTATGGAACATTTTAGAGCAAAAAAGAAAGACCTTCACATGATATTTATTGATCTAGAAAAGCTTATGATAGGGTACCGAGGGAGATTCTTTGGAGAACTTTAGAAAAAAGAAGTATCCCATTGACATATATTAACCTTATAAGAGACATGTATGATGGTGTAAAAATATGTGTGAGGACTCATGAAGGAATGACAGACTTCTTTGAAGTTAATATTGAGTTACATCAGGGATCAACTTTAAGTCCATACTTATTTATAATGGTGATGGATGAGTTAACAAAACATATTCAAGATGAAGCACCTTGGTGTATGTTATTTGCAGATGACATTGTATTAGTGGAGGAGTCTAAGGAAAAAGTTAATAGAAAATTGGAACTATGGAGAGAAACATTAGAAAGCAAAGGCCTTCGACTTAGTAGAACAAAGACAGAATATATGAAATGTAAGTTTGATCATTTGGTTACTTAAGAGGACATAAAAATTAAAATTGGCATACATTACATTCTCCAAAAGGAAAGTTTTAAATAACTAGGGTCAATTTTTCAAAGTGATGGAAGAATTGATGGAGATGTTATACATAGAATTAATGCTGGTTGTTTAAAATGGGGAAGAGCATCAGGTATTCTTTGTGATCAGATGATACCATTAAAGTTAAAAGGTAAATATTATAGAGCAGCAATTAGGCCTGCCATGTTTTATGGTTTTGAGTGTTGGGCAGTTAATCATCAACATGTACAAAAGATGTTTGTGACAGAAATGAAGATGTTGAGATGGATGAGTGGTCATACAAGAAAAGACCGTATACATAATGAGGTTATTAGAAACAAATTAGGAGTGGCACCAATAGAGGATAAAATGAGAGAACATCATTTAAGATGGTTTGAACATATAGAAAGAAGATCAAAAGAAGAACCGGTAAGAAGGTTAGAAAAACTAAATTTAGAAAGTATTAAAAGAGGTAGAGGACGACCACAAAAGTGTTGGAAAGAAACAATAAAGAATGATCTAGCTTATTGGGAGATAACTGGTAACATGGCACACGATAGGTTTATGTGGAAACAAAGAATCCATATAGCTGACCCCGTCTAGTATGGGAAAAGGCTTAGTTGTTGTTGTTGTTGTATGGCCGGGCCTAGTTGTCCACTCAATACTTTAACCCTCAGTTTTAGCTAGAATAACAATAAAGGTACGCCCATCAAAGTACGTTCACGTGCACTTCCTGCGGATGAGCAGCACCAACCAGCTGGAGACAAATTATATCTTTGTGTGTCGGATAAGCAAAAAAAATTGCTTATGTTGCAAAACAACATGAATAAGACACCTAAAGTAGTTGTTATGATTAGATTAAATTCTGGCAATTTACAATGACAGGAAACCTCGATCCGATTGTCCTTATATTAGTATGCACAGCCCATCTGATATCTATTTTACTTCATTGAAATCTCAATGGAGCTTTAGTGTTCTTTTATGCAGCAACATATGTTGTGTAGATGCAAGACACGGCACTCTTTTGCTATAAATTGCCAGGAGAAGGAATAGACATGCCGATATGATCATAATAATAGTTTTTCCTATGTAATCTAATGATTTGATACCTATTAACAACCAATGGCACACATGACTGAGGATCCTACTGCTACACCACTATTTGTTTTTGGAGAATAGCTTGCTGTTACACCAATGAAAGATTCCACTTGCTTCCCAATGCAGTCTTTATAAGGAGCTTAGAGGAAGAGTTGTTCGTCATCATCTTGGTGATAGTTTTTCCTTCATAACAGAAGGAGAGGAAAGAGAAAATGACTACTGCTGCTGCAAAATCCTTCCACATTAGATCCATGAGCTTTCCATCAAAATCCAACCCCAACTTATTCCAAGTGCAAGGATGCCTTCTTTTGGTGAAGTCATGAAAAGCCTCTCCATTAAAGGAGCCTCAGTTATCAACTGGGCTTGCCCACCTCAAGGAACGTTATAATTCCGTCAAAGCTTTCCTCCAACTCTCACTCTGCCAAAAGCTTTATTTGGCAAAGAGAGCTTCGTGAAGGAATTGATGGATGACTTACTTTGCTTACTCGATGCATGTGGGATGGTGAAGGAGTCGCTGTTGCAGATGAGAGAACAATTCCAATCCATTGATTCCTCGAGGCAAATTTGGTTTGGAATCTGGCTTTGCTGCCTACCACTGCACAAGGTAGAGGATGAAGAAGGAGATGCCCGAGTTCTTCAGATTACTCAAAAGCTTGGAGAAGCATGTGTTTTCATCCAATGACAACCTTGATACATTTGATCAAGTCTTCAGGGATGTAAGGGCTTCAAAGTAGTCCATCTTCAGTCTTCTAAGTTCAATCATCTAAGGCCGAAATGATGGAAGACCATCTTCTCAAGACTAAGACTAAGGTCATTGGGTTCCAAGAACCATGAGGATGAAGGTGATCAAGATGATATGAGTGAAATTGGAAAGCAGATATTACTATATTCAGACTTTGTAGCAGGGAGGACAATGCCCAAGATGGGAAAGACAGATGGAAGCATTGGATTTTGCCTTGAGAGCAACTAAGGTGGAGTTGGAGGATATTTTCAGATGCTTGATCCAAACCAAGGTCTCCCTCCTCAATATCGTTACAGGAAGTTGAGCTTTTGGTCATTATGATCCTTGGCATCTGCATTTTAGAAGATTTGTAAGGATGCAAGTGTATAAATCGCCTTTGTAAATCAACTACATGTACAAGATTTGTTCAGAACAATCAAATTTCTTCTAGCTCCAATATTTGCTCTCACTCTCACTCTCTCTCTGTCTATGTGCTCGTGTTTGTGTTTCTATGAAATCTTTGGAAATGCAATTTATTGGACTCATTGTTCCGCTTGTTTTGGCAAGCATCAACTGAACCTGGATTGAGGATTCTATTCTATTGGTTATGATTAATACAGCAACTATCAAGCATCTGCAGTCAGAAAATAACGCTCATTTTTTCCTGCTGTAGGGTGAGATAAATGGAATTTAACTATAAAAGAACAGAAATACAACTTCTTGGTTCAAGGATTTCACCAAGAACGTATGTAAACTATATACGGCATTCTGCATACAACTCCATCATCAATTCATTTGATTGGAGAAAACTTCACAATAAGGCAGCAATATCCTCATCACCACTTAATTACAGATTAACGACAGCATAGTAAATGCAGCCTTTCCTTGCTAAAGTCTTCGGAATTTTCTTTGCATTTCAAGCATATACCTATAGCCTTGCATGTTTCTCTGTTTCTTCATACTTGGTGCATTATCGTTATTCAGGGGTGGAGATTGCTTTTGAGAACCAACAATGTGATTTATTCAAGGATGCCCATTGGATGAACTCATGCATTCGCACTCCTTGAGAGTGACAAAGTTTATGCTGGTTACTGACAACTACATGACCCTCTTCTTTTATCTAGGCTTAGAACCGGTCGGAGAATGGTGATCATGCTAACCCTTTTCCCATGCTACATGGGATTGCCTACATGAATTCTTTGTTTTCATAAAGTATCACACTAGTAATTAATATAAGCTAAATCATTCTTTGTTGTTTCTTCTTTTACATTTTCACAGTCTAGTTTCTCGTACCTTTTTATTGGAGTTTCTTTTGATTGTCTTTCTTATTTTCTCTCATTTTATCATTTATTTATGTAACTCCTAATTTGTTTCTAATAACCTCATTATATATATTAGTTTCTACCACGAACATTTTTTATCTATATTGTTAACTGTTCAACACTCCTAAGTTCTTAACCATAATAATAGGAATTGAGAGAATTGGCGGCTCACTGAAGAAAAAAAAGGAAGAAAAAGAAAAAGATGTGGAGCCAGCAAGATGCATTCCGTGTTCAACGTGTGATGTTGCTCAAACATGTATATCTGAAATGGTGCTTTGAAGCACAATTATCTAGCTTTTTAGGTGGAAGCTCGGTGCTCTTTCCTATCTCAAATAAGCTAGCTCTTATCGAACAATGATCTATTATTAGCTGAAGGCGAGATGATCGCTGTTCACTCTAGCAGGCAATCTTGCTACACTATATAAACCAAGAGATAACTAAGTGGGTGAACTACACAAGCTGAGATATTGGGACACGCCCCACCAGTTTACGGCTTGTTTCACAAGCGTAAAAGAACCGAGTTCAGTTAGGTTCCAGATGACTCGAAATGGTGGATTATTTTCAGCGGTTTTATACCTATTTTTGAGAGTTGTTAAGGCTTTTTCTGACAATTTTTTTCGATGGTTTTCATCTATTCGCGACAGTTCCGACCACTAAAATAGAGTTTCCGGTGGGTTGCACTGCCGGAAACGTCAATTTTCGGAACCACCCGAGATGCCTGGGTTTTTACTAGTGTTAGCACAAGCTAAGTAGTCGGCAACTCATCTCCTTTTGGCAAACCTGATGTTTTTATGTATACTATGCAACAATGAATAGTTAGTGTAATACCTAATCATTCCTGCAGTATCTTCTTCTTTTTTTATAAGAGGAGGGTGAAGCCTAATACACAGATCCTACACATGCACCCTCTGGGAGTCGAACTCCCACCAGCAGCAACGGTGCTAGAGCCTCCTGTCATTGAGCTAACACTCTCCGTGCTTCCTGCAGTATTTTAGGAATAGCTCATTCGTTGCGAGAAATTCAAATGTTCTGACCCAAGATTTATCTTCTTCCTCAGTGTGCCGTTTTTGCCTGTTATTAAAATGCATCCGTTCAACCATGGTTCGTCCTCATCCTCACACCAGACAAGCCCGTCTGTGCTTTATTTACAGAACCATGCAAGCTTCAAATATGCAGGTCGAAAAGTGTGCAGATGTAAGGCTGTCGATTGGGTCATATGCACGCTAACAGTAGAAGAAGAAATTTTCAGCCACCCTCTTCCGGCGTCAACCAAGCAATTTTGTCTCCAGTGCGCAAAAACGGGTGAGAGAGTTCAACATGGTAAGCCGCAATCGCTTTCTTGTGCTTCAAATTCTGGTGATCAATTTCTATTGTCTTTTGGTCTCTATATGGATATGTATCGACTTGATGGTGATCATGATCAGGAAATATCCGGTGACGGCCAGAGCAACAACACCACCTTTGTTGATTGGAGAGGAAGACCGGCGGCAAAAGAGCATGGTGGATGCCGAGCTGCTGTTTTTGTTTGTGGTAAGTGCATAGATAGGTATGGGGTGGAATTATGTACCTCTGAACTAGTTCATGCGCTCGACCTGGCAATTTAGGACAAGACACAAAAATAATACGACCTGTTTTTGACAAGAAATGTGCTTTGGCACGACGCAAACACTTCGGGATGAGCCAAGCTCAGCTTGCATAGGTTAGTGGGCAAAACTCAGTGGCGGAACCAGAAAACCTTTTGGAGCGAGGAACACTTGTATTTCACGTACACAAAACACTTCCATTTCTCTAATACACTGACAGACCCAAGAATTTTTGTTATATGTATTCAGAGAACATTGTCGTCAAGACTTTCAACTTGCATAAAGATTTCATTGAAAACCTAACTTACATAGCAAGAATTTATTTTTCTGGTTGAAAACTATGTACAGATTTAGAGCTTGTGTTTGGCTTGCCATCTTGTCTAAGATCCTCTTTGATCCTAAGCCGCAAGAAAACACGAACCAAACTAATAGAGAGACCACCAACCCGTTATCTTTGTATGCGTGCATCAATGGTAGCGGATTCTATCTATTATAGAAAAAAGGCTTAGTTGGTGTTGTGTGTATGCTTCCGCAAGTACTAAGTTTTTTGCAGCATTCATCTAAATCTATTAAAAGATTAATACATGTTATTAATAAGAATATTATATATTGGTCAGCCTTATAAAATAAGATTAGTATCATCAGTGATTAGTGCAAACATGCCAGAATGAACCGAGGAGGTAAACAATATGATGTTTTCATGAATATGCCGGATCTAATATGAACTAGGATGGTTAATCTCTTAAGAAGTCCTTGTATTACCCTTTAGCTGACCTCACTTAGTATTATGAAAAAAGGTCCTAAATAATGTAAGTAAAGGGTTATTTGGACCCACTTAGTTTTTGAAAGAGATCTCTGTCTCTGATTTACAGAAATCTCTTTCAAAAACTCCAATGTTAACTGTGCCTGGATTAGAATAGAATGAAGACGGACCTCTCAAGTCATCGCGATAGTCTAGACCTACGCAGTTGCTTCTTGAAATCACAACAAACAAGTTGTGCGGCGAATTGCAATATCTTAAAGATTAGGCTCTGATTGATATATAACCAATTAGTTAACGTGTTACTGAAAATTTTTGCGTTTTGAAATATTACAGGCAAGCCTGCACTTCCGGCGAGTCCAACCACAAGTGAAGACGAATTCTCTAGGCTCAAAAGTCGTCGGAGAGTATCCGTCACCCGATTCTGAGCATGGGTAAAAGGTGGTGGGTGCGTTGTTATAAAAGTTGTAGAATGGTGTGCTTTGCGGCGCCGGCGCGGGGAATGAAGAAGACGAAGCACTTACTATCTAAGTGTGGACTTACTTTCCTTTTCTTGTTTTCTTTATCTTTTAGAAATGTGAGCCTATTTAATTATGATATGATTGATGATCACAAATCTTTCGCCGGTGGGGGGAACAGGGTCCACGCTTAATGCTGGGTTTCCAGAATAACGTTGAACGGTTTGGTAAATGTCGTCGAAGCACTACGCTAGCCAGCAGCAGTCTCCTCCAGGATGTGAACGAATTGTGTGATTCTCTCTCTCTCTCTCTCTCTCTCTCTCTCTCTCTCTCTCTCTCTCTCTCTCTCTCTCTCTCTATATATATATATATATATATATATATATATATATATATATATATATATATATATATATATATATATATATATATATATATATATCTTTGTTGGAAATCTCAACAGAATCCACTTGCTTATTACTATAAGTTTGTTCATCTTTTTTGGAAATCTCAACTATCTATCTATTTTAAAAGATAGATGATTGAGTTTAAAAGAAAAAAAAGTGTGAATCAAGTAAAACAGTAAAAAATCGTGTATTCTTTTTTCTTTTCAACGTATCTGAGATAGCTAGTTAATAATTTAAAGATATGGTAAGTACATAACATGGAACACATATTATACTACATATATTATCGTCAAAAGTGGTGATGCAATCCTAATGACACTTATAAGCATCAGTTGGCAGAGCTAGACGTGATGCGGTGCATGTTAGAGAATTCTCACCCTCATTTCTAAAGAAAAAAATAGATAAGACTCAAGCCACGAATGTGTGTTTATGAGAACCTGACTGAATATAGCCCAACATTGTTGATACTAAGCACTCTAACAAAGAACAATGAACAATACATATTGTCAAACAGAAACAAACACCTATGATATTGAAGAAAAAATCGGTACAAGATTAAGTTAAACTAGTCCTTCCCAGTCATAGAGAGGGAACACTAGTAGGGAAGTGTTTATTACTATCGGGATTAGTTTTAACTCTATGAGTAAACATATCGATCGATCGAGAGAAGTTGAACTCACCAAGACAATAACTTGTTAATGAGGAAACAACAAAGAAATGGGCATTGCTATTTCTAATATTTTTCAGAATTCCAATTCACCCTGCTAGCGCATGCTAATGTTAGAATAGATACAACATGTACATACATACGTATATATATATATATTTGGAAGTGAAAATTCTTTAAAAAGCTAATTTAGTTGAATATTAATATTTAAATGTTTAATACAAATTGCATGACATCGAAGTTCTTTAAGTTAATTGAGCTGGCTCATAGATACCTTTTTGGATGTTAAACTAGGGTTTGGGGGAACCCTGCCGGATACAGTTAGTAAGCAGATCAGAAACAATTACAGTAAAGAGCTCATTTCGGGCTTATCCTTTCGGCAAAACTTGCTACGTTTAATTCCAAAACAAGCTAACGCGCAACCGTGAGATGATTATTCTCCTTCAGGACCCGCATACATTTCATTACTTGAAAAGTTTTGAAGATTCTCAAGCTATTCGCATCAACTGCAAGGCGACTCTTTCTGCTTTCCAAAGCATAATTAGAAACTGTCTTGACTGCATCTAACCATGAAGATTCCACATACAGCTTCGACCAATTGACCTCAGCCAGAATCGATGTCTAAACAGGCCATTGCCATTCATCTGTTCTGCCTTGGGACGGGAAGGACTTCCTCTGTATGAATAAAACCTCCATTGTTATTGAGGATTGCATATGCAATCTACTTTGTACCCTCGTATCTGCTGAAAACAGAGAATTTCGGCCACCCCTCAGGTGGAGGCGCCCCATTCTTCTCACATAGATCCGTCTAAGTTTGATGGGTTATCTGGATCATAATTAAATATATAGAGCAAATGCACCAAATAATGATTCAATCTTGCAGAAGGAGCTGCAGCTATCGTGACTAGGGAATCGATTCATTCAAGTGAGGTTCTGAGATTGATAGCCACAAAATAATTGATGTTTCTAAATTTTTGATCCAAGAAAATATGTCGTCTCCATGACTTTGAGGGATTGTTATTTACTCCCTTTGCAGTATAAAAAAGAGTATCAATCTGATTGCCATGAGATGGGGATTTAATAGGGCTCAGTAAAGAAGCATTTTTTCAGTAAAGTTGCGTGTGGTACTTGTCAAGTTTCCTTTTGAATCAATCCATGCTCGGGATGGCCTGTATTATCTATATATATTTCACACGAAAACGCAATGATACGACTCACCTATATGAAATTGAGAGTCGAACTGCGTAGTATTATCAAGTTTCTTTTTGAATTCTTTTCCAGTCTGTTGGACGTCGAAC
Source organism: Brasenia schreberi (assembly GCA_036023115.1). Taxonomy (NCBI): domain Eukaryota; kingdom Viridiplantae; phylum Streptophyta; class Magnoliopsida; order Nymphaeales; family Cabombaceae; genus Brasenia; species Brasenia schreberi. Next base: position 19,728,501 of record JAYKKT010000081.1, read on the forward strand.
TTCAAGTTCTCCTGCAAGATAATTGACATGATAAAAGCCATTGTGCCCCAATTTATCTAGAGTTCAGTTCTCAATAATAAACCCATGCATTTTGTCGATCGAGAGTAAACTTTGCAAAGCCCTAAAGAGAGGGAGTTGTAGCATTAAGAATACAAACACAAACAGAGAGAGAGAGAGAGAGAGTAGTGGAGGTGTGGAGTGGAGATTGAGACATATCGATAACATCACGTGATTTTTTGGTAGAAAACACAAATACAGTTGTTATATGTATATATCTCATAAATAGGAGTAGCTAAACTTTGCTCCCTGGCAGACAGCATACAACCTTGACAGCTTTCTTAAAAGCATAAATTTGGCATTGATGCCTACCAAGCTCTTAACAAAAAGTACAATATTACAACTCAATTTTTTCTTGGCAAGGAAACCAAGCTTCGACAAACCTCCACCCGATGACACTTGGGTATTGAACTCTTGACCTTACTGTTAAAGCAACAATACTTCCCCTACTCAGCCACTCACTCAACAGTGGCTCCCATCTCTTTGTATTATTTAATTCACTTTTCTGCAGTTGACGCGAACTTGTCCACTGGTCCCAGTCAGCGGGCTAAGGTTACTCATTTTCACCATGGCGGAAGCGAAATCTCTAGAGAAGGCGAATGGGTTCAGGCTGTAGGTCCTGACCTGCGCATCAGCCGAACCACCATTGTAGAGTTCCTGGTCAGAGTGAAGGAGTCCCCTCCTGAGCAAGAGGTTGAGGAAGTAGGCGTTATCGAAACGGTATGGGGTCAAGCCATCCAAGGGTGTTAGATTGTCATCACCACCCGAAGCCGGGCACTGTGTCCGGCGGCTAGCAGCAAAGAGGGGTCCTATGTTGGTGTCGTTGTAGATGCGGTCCCTGAACTGCACGCACCGAGACTGACCGATCGTGTGCGCGCCAGACAAGGCCACAAGGTCCTGCAGGTTGAGCCCTTTGGCTTGGAAAGCAGAAATCAGAGTTGCAAGGCTGGAAGACGGTGCGGGAAGGTCAGTGTTGGCTGCGTCACGGTTGGCTGTCGTGGAGTCTCTCCGTCCTAAGGGTACATCCCAGGAAGTCCCGCCCAGCTGCGTGCATCGAAAGTTTTAGAATATATTGCTCAAAGTAATAAACCAAAATAAACGCTAATGTATATATACATAAATAACATAAACGTTTACATATATATATATAAGCATTACTCACCGCAACCACCGAATCACGAGCTGCTACGGCGAGGATGTCAGCACATGACACGACACTCGCACCACACGCTTTGTCAACAGATGATTTTATGTTGTCGATGACATCAAAGCCTCGCAGGGAGTTCATGTTGGGACCTGCGTTCTTCTCACTGACAATGGTCGCCGAGTCGTCTAACAACACAGAGGCATCGCATCCCTGTCTTACATTAATTAAACTCAAAGTTAACAAGCGCCTGATCGCTTAAGAATCTCTCTCTCTCTCTCTCTCTCAAATGTATTATTGCAGGCTACTAGTTTAAACTGTCAACACAACCCCTGGAAAGGGTCGTAGCCTAGAGTTGTGCACCAAGCTATTTAAATCCAATCCTGAAGAAGAAGGGGTTCACCGAGCAAAATCTAAAAGAAATAAGACATGGTAAGAATTAAAGAATATGTGGTATAGACCTGAACGAAGCAATCATGAAAGAAGAGGCGAAGAAGGGAGGCGCCCATGCGCGACTCCTGGCTTACGGTGTTCGCTACTGTCGTTTTAATGGTGGACAGAGCACTGGGACAGGTTCTGTCATAGAATGTGGTGCTCAATTGCGACGAACCGCACGTTGCCAATGCAACCACGAGCACCAACACCATGCAGCGTGAAACCAATCGTGCCATGGATCGATCTAGCTATTCACAACACTTCTTGACAATCAAATCCACTAGGAGAAGTTGATTGCTAGCTAGCTTTCAAGTGGTCGTGCGTTTGCATGGAGTTTGATGCTTCTTATATAGTGATCGTGAACTATAAATTCATCACGGCCCATGTATACTCGAAGGCGATAATTTTCAACTCCTTCAAATTTTATATGATGTTTAATGCTTCCAATTGGATTCCCTGTCGATAACTATTACTCCACTTGGTTAGTGCTGTTATCTTAATCTTGCATGTACTTTAACGTTCTTAATTTTATGATCCGGTAGTTGCTTTTATTCTTCATTTCACACATCAACTTCGAAGTAGGCTTCCGGGTAAGTCATCTTTTCGGTTTTTAATCAATTTTTAGTTGTGTGGCAGTGTTCTGCTCACCAGCGAGGTGGGCATTAGAAGGTCAAACTTGGCGTTCTCTCCGGAGCCCACCGCCCACGCTATGTGCAAAGACGAAGCAAAGCGTCTTCTCTTTCCATTTAAAAAAACTTGAAGAGATGATGACTGCATGCAATTGCGCGTGCTACCTCCCACTAAGCCACTCAACCGCATCAATTGTTGAATTTTATTGCAATCATTCTTAGTGGTCACTTAACTTGAGTTAAATGATTTCCTAATTTCTACAAGGAAGAACCTTTTTTTTATAAAAGTGGAATTATATATGCTTACATACTTGGATTTAGTTGCCTGTAAGTTGTACACTCCAACCTAGGGTCTTCAAGAATAATTGGGGTGAAACCTTAACGAATCTTAAAGAACAAGTTGAGGACTTGGCTGAATGTTGTGCCAACCACGAAGGAAACAATATGATTGTTGATGAAAGGGTGGAAGCTCTTGAGGTATACTTCAAGACACTGGATCGGGTTATCATTAGCAGGGTCACTATTACCCCCTTTCGAGATGATAATATCCCGAAGCTAGATGCATCCTCAGGGAATCAGAGTGCCAAGGATTTGGAGAATTTATTATGGTAAGTGAATGAGTATATCAAGGCCTGGGAGATTAGATGGGAGGATAGGAGATTGCATCCCCCAAAAGGAAAGTTTTAAATACATAGGTTTAATTTTTCAGAGTGATGGAAGAATTGATGGAGATGTTACGCATAGAATTAATGCTGGTTGGTTAAAATGGAGAGGAGCATCAAGTATTCTTTGTGATAAGAAGATATCATTAAAGTTAAAAGGTAAATATTATAGAGCAGCAATTAGGCCTGCCATGTTTTATGGTTCTAAGTGTTGGGCAGTTAATCATCAACATGTACAAAAGATGTTTGTGATAGAAATGAAGATGTTGAGATGGATGAGTGATCATACAAGAAAAGACCATATACATAATGAGGTTATTAGAAACAAATTAGGAGTGGCACCAATAGAGGATAAAATGAGAGAATATCGTTTAAGATGGTTTGAACATATAGAAAGAAGATCAAAAGAAGAACCTTTAAGAATGTATGAAAAACTAAATTTGGAAAGTATTAAAAGAGCTAGAGGACGACCATAAAAGTGTTGGAAAGAAACAATAAAGAATGATCTAGCTTATTGTGAGTTAACTGCTAACATGGCACACGATAGGGATCCGTGGAAACAAAGAATCCATGTAGCCGACCCCGTTTAGTATGAGAAAAGGCTTTGTTGTTGTTATTGTACAGTGGAAGGTACTTAAAAGAAAAAGATCAGCTCACGAAGTGAAAGCCATAATTGGTTTCACCCTCCACATTGCACCCCAAAAGAAATCATGTTTTAATTTCAATTATTTGGAGCTTGTGCCCATTTAGCGAAAATCAGCTAATGCAAGTTCATGATCAGCTCCACTCAAATGATATAGGGCATTTTAAGTTGGTCAAATACCTATTAATTGCCCTGGCTCAATATATTCTACTTATCTTATAGGTATTCTATGTGATACAAAGATACCATTAAAGTTGAAAGGTAAATATTTTATCAATGATATAGGCCTATTATGTTTTATGGTTATAAGTGTTTGGTAGTTAATCATTGATATATATACAACAGATGTTCACAACAGAAACAAAGATATCGAGATAGGTGAGTGGTCACACCAAAAAAAAGACTATATATAGCATGGCTATTAGAAACAAATTGAGAGTGATACCAATAAAAAGATAAAATGAGAAAAAACTTTTAAAATGATTGGGAGTTGTAGCATGAGGGATCTAAAGGAAACGGGACATCCTAGCATAAGAGAGGTTCGGAAGGTCACAAGTCTCCCAAGCAATCTCATATGTGCCATCGTTTTCCCAGAGAAATTATTGAGATTATAACACTGCAAAGAAGCATGCATTCGATAGTGGGCTCTTTTATGGCATAAGCAAAGATGTATGACTTCCTAATGGATCTGCTTTTGGATATTAAGTACATGATGGAAAAAGCAATTTCACTAAAGAATCACTGTAGACCATCTAATAAATTTCATGGAAGACGCAATAGATTATAGTTTTTTCCTGCACATTCATTTGGTGTTTTAGGCGTTATACATTATCAGGCCGGGTTAACAAGAAGTATCCGGTCATCTGGTGTATAAGCAATAATGGGTTATACAAAATCTCCATCACACGTGACAATGTGAGTTGAGAACCATCCGCTGCCTTGAGATTGTGAGAGCGTATGCAGGAAATTCTCCATCAAGCCAGATAATGGAGATGTTCGGTGCAGATTGAAACATACAAATTGCATTGCATATGATATTATCGATGTACTAAACTTTGCTCCTCCCAGAGCAGCACACAACTTGGACAATTTTCTGAAAAAGCATAAAATTGACATGGATGCCTTCTCAAGCTCTCGTACATTAAAAAGAAAAACGGATGTACCCACTCAATCTTTTCCTTTTGATAAGCAAACCGTAGTTCGACAAAACCCACAAGATTCAAACCTAGGTATTCGACTCTTGAACTTACTGTTTAAGAGACGCACAAAACTTCTTAATCACTACATAACATCAACAGTGGCTAGCTCCAATGGCTCCATCTCTGTGTATTATTTAGTTCACTTTCCTGCAATTGAGACGTACTTGTCCACTGGCGCCAGTAAGTGGGCTCAGGTTGCTCATCTTCACCATGGCAGCGGCGAAATCTGTGGAGAAGGCGGATGGGTTAAGGCTGTAGGTCCTGACTTGCGCATCGGCCGAGCCACCGTTGTAGAGTTCCTGGTCAGAGTGCAGGAGGCCCCTCCTAAGCAAGAGGTTGTTGAAGTAGGCATTGTCGAAACGATATGGAGTCAAGGCATCCAAGGGGCCTAGGTTGTCGTCACCACCGGAAGCCGGGCACTGCGTCCGGAGGGTAGCGGCGAAGAGCGGCCCTATGTTGGTGTCGTTGTAGATGCGGTTCCTGAACTGCACGCATCGGGACTGACCGATCGTGTGCCCACCGGACAAGGCCACCAGGTCCTGCAGGTTGAGCCCTTTTGCTTGAAAAGCGGAAGTAAGAGTTGCAAGGCTGGAAGACGGTGCGGGGAGGTCAGTGTTGGCTGCGTTACGGTTTGCTGTTGTGGAGTCTCTCCGTCCCAATGGCACATCCCAACTTGGCCCGCCAAGCTGCATACACCGCCATATTCAAATATATCCATGCATACATGCTTAAACTCCATGATTATATATCTATCTACAATTCCATTGTGATGGTGAGATCATATTCGAACTTGTGCATTTTATTTTTCCGTCTCAATTAAGAGGACTCGTGAAGAGAAGGCATTCTTTGTCTTACTTTTTCCTTTTTCTGAATAGATGGATCAAGGAATTAAGTCGGCATAGCTAGTGTTGATGTAGAAAGTTTCACAAAACCGATTGATCTTCCCCCAACTGGACTCAAATCTACTTTTTTTCAGTCACAAAATTATTCAAAAAGTTCAAAAATTATTTGAAAAACTATTTTAGATTCACTCACTCTCCCCTCTCTCTCGATGTAGATCAGGGCCTGTCAGATCACCTGACTTCCCTGGATCAACAGAGGCCCTGATGTTGATATGTATATGTAATGTAGATTGAAAATAAAATCCAAAAGAGCAAAAAGTTTGAAGAACTCACCGCCACTACGGAGTCACGAGCAGCGACTGCGAGGACGTCAGCGCAAGAAACTACGCCCACACCACATGCTTTATCAACCGCAGATTTGATATTGTCAATCACATCAAAGCCTCGCAGAGAGTTCATGTTCGGACCTGCTGTCTTCTCACCGGTGAAAGTCGCCGTGTCGTCCAACAATACTGAAGCATCGCATCCCTACACAGATGTTAAATTCAAAGTTAACATTTCATCCATCTCTTAAGATGCTTTAAAACTCAAAGCGATGTAATTCTCATTAGGGTTCTGCCAAAAGCCCAACTTGTTAACTGAAAAAAAATGAGGGCAAGGATAGAAGATTTTCAGGCCTTCGAAAGAATGATTTCACCGAGTTATAGGTCTAAAATTTGGTTGTAATCTACCTGAACAAAACAATCATGAAAGAAGAGGCGGAGCAGGGAGGCGCCCATGCGGGACTCCTGGTTCACGGCGTTCTGTGTGGCCGTTTTAATGGTGGAAAGTGCACTCGGGCATGTTTTGTCATAGAATGTGGTGCTCAACTGGGAGGAAGCGCAGGTTGTCAACGCAACCACGACCACAAAGACCATGTAGAGTGATACCGACCTTGCCATGGCTCTGCTAGCTAATCAAGAACAACTCTCTCCTTGATGCTTTATCCACCTAGGAGAAGCAGGAGAAGCTTGCTTTCTAGCTAGTTAAGTGATGGTGGTGTTTGCAAGGTGTTGGTGCTCCTAATATAGTGATCGGAAGCTGAAATCCACTCTGCCCGGATGAATTCTCTACCAGTTTCTACCATTTTATCGAATTTAATTTTACCTACATGCTTTCAGCTCATTGTTAGTTAATGTGCGTTGAGCAGGTTTGCATTAGTTTGTAATATTTGCTTGATTCTTGCATGTATTTTGACGTGTTTCGGCCATCAATCAGTTGCTTTCTTTTCTGCAGTTTCAAGCGGCTACGTAGAATAAGGAATTAAAATCAGTCATGCTTCTCTTATTTTAGTTAGCGTTCTTTGTTTTTGTGCTGTATGTTATCACTAGAGCAGTGGAGGAGAGGTCAAACATGGCGTTCGCGACGGCTACCGCATTTTGGCCTGTTTTGGAGTAATTTCCTTGGCGAGGTGGCATCCACGTATGTCGGAGAGTTCAACGCCCTACTACCACACTACGCCCTCACTTGGAAGTTAAAACCAATCAGTTCTTGCCTGGAATATGTATATATATATCTATATATATGTATATGTATATGTATATATATGTATATGTATATATATATATGTATATGTATATATGTATATATATGTGTATATATATATATGTATGTATATATGTATATGTATATGTATATATATGTATGTATATGTATATATATATGTATATATATATATGTATATGTATATATATATACATATATATATACATATATATATATATATACATATATATATATGTATGTATGTATGTATATATATATATATGTGTTTATGTATATATATATATATATATATATATATGTATATGTATGTATGTATATATATGTATGTATATATATACATGTATCTATATTAACATTTCTCCGTAGGATTAATATATATAGTGGCTAACTAACTTTAGGAAAGAACTAAAAAATCTACTCATTTATATAGGGAAACACACGGATTTGTGGATATATATAAGTATAGGAAATTATGCGCACCTGTTGATGTGAAATACAAGTGTGTTTCACCTAAAAAATTCTTATGTCCGCACTAATATATATATATATATATATATATATATATATATGTAAAAAAATTGAGAGATGCTATACACTTTGATTTTACTACATTATCTATGTCGTATGTGCAATTATACTAACGATGCAAATTGAGTTGCCTATCAACATCAACACAAGGTTCAAAGTCATTTAATATATATATATATATATGAATGCATTAAATAAAACTCAGAATATTCCTTTGACAATCACCATCCGAAATGGATCATACACACGGTGATGACGATGATGATCAAGTAATGAAGGTGCCTATCAGCTCCTACTATATATATATATTTCATATTAGAAACCAATGATTTAAATTAAGATTGTTTTGAGAACGAAATCTAAAGTATACATAATTTATTCCGAGCCAAGATGTTTGATGAAGTGCTCGGTTTGGCTCATGCTAGTTCATTCGTGTCCAGTTTGTACACGAGCTGATATTTAGATGACACCCTCGGGTGTCACCACGAGGATCAAATATGATTCTACCGAGCTCCCGGTTGCTGTGTCGTGTTGTAGGCCCGAGCAGTGGTGCCAATTCCCTGTTCCACTTCGAGGTGGAAATTTCATGCCTCAGGTTCTGCTTGTGTTTTGTCATGTCGGGTTTGTTTCAAAACAAGGTAGCCGATTGCAGGTTCTGAAATGACACATTTTTGTGTCATGTTCTTGTTCAATTTTGTTTGGTTTCTAAAGATGTCAACTGTTTCATTTCAATCAGTGCTACTTCGGTGTCAGCCAATGCGTGCTCGTGTCGAAAACAGGCGAGACCCATAGGACCAGAAGCAATGCGTGCTCGTGTCAAACCAAACCTAGAACTAGAGATCACCTAGTTCGGTTCTGGTTCCCCTTCCACAGGACTAGAAGCAACTGTTCCAAACCATCAGTATTTTTTTAATTTGATAATTTTAAACTTTTTATTGTTTTTTTTTGGGTTTTAAAAAGTTAGGACTCAAACCTAAACCAGCTGGTAGTTTCAACCGGAACTAAAACTGGCGGGATCCCAGCTTGATTGGATCTTGGTTCCAGGAAAACCAGAACTGATCTATGGCTTGAAATCAATGGTTCTTGTTTACCTGAAACCGATCATATATATAAAAGTTCTTGAAACCTTTTGGATCATATAGATATTCATATCGTGACTTAGATTGCTGCATCGTGACCCGAAATTTGAAGACAGAAACCAGACCCACTTTAAGGCAAGGTGAGACATATCCCTCATCCGAAGTTTGAAAAATATAAAAGGAATCGATACTTAATGCTACATTAAAATACAAGTATAACTCACCCGAAATACAAATGTGTCTCAGTCTAAAACAATTCTTAGGTCCGCTATTGAAGGCAACACATGCTTGATTGACGCTAGAAAGAGGTGGCTGACTTTTCTTCTTCGATTGTCAGGCTTGACGTTTGTAAACTTTTCAGCCAATATATTTGAAGCTTGTATGGTTCTGCAAATAAACCCTAGACGGGCTTGTCTGGTGCGAGGATGACGACGAAACTTGTATGATTCATTTGAATAACGCAGCGTTTGACGCCCTCCCTTCGCAAAAAGGGACCCGAGAGGAAGAAGATAAATCTTGGGTCAGAAAATTAGAATCAAGAGAAGTTTCAAATCCTTCGCAATGAATTAGATATTCACGAAACTCTGCATAACTATTAGGTATTACATTCAACCGCTCACCTTTTCATTTTATACATAAAACAGCAGGTTTGACAAAATTAGATGAGTTATTGCTGACCCTTGAGCTTTTTCAGAGCTCATCCCGGGTCATCTTGAACCTAACAAAACGAACTCAAATCGATTAGGGTCATCTCGAACCAACTTATATCTGGGTTAAAAACATTCCATTTGACCCAATTAGTTAGATGGGCTTGGTTCATATGGGTTAGCAAGATTGCATGAATTTAAATAATATGGACCTTCCTTTTATATAATAATGAGTTTATTAGAGTGAAAACAAAGCACATAAACTACAGAATTGTACCTCATTTGGAACTTTTGGGTATTTGCATGGTTTTATACAAGTTCAGATATCAAAAACAGATTTCTACTAACTGTGAGCAACACCATAAGTCCAACAAGAAACCGATGGAGGCTGGCTACATACTTAATATGCTTATGAAATCAAATCTGTATATAGCTTTTCCAGAGGAGGGTCACATTGGGCAGCTGACAGCCAATGTATGGATCTCTCGCCTAGAGTTGTATATATATATAAAGAGAGAGAGAGAAAGCCAGATCCTACCCAGCTTTGACATGCACACCAATTATTTTCGGGTAATATGAGTATAATTTAAATTTTTTAAGGAATTTTGAAAATATTATATTCATGTTACCTAAAAATAATGAATGGCAATGATAAGAAAGCCTTTTCAATCCCTTCTCAAGAGGTGACCCCATTTGAGTCATGCAATGTGACCCCATCTGAATCTTGTCATGTCAGTGGAGAGTTGACTCCTGATGAGCATTTCTACGAGTGCACTATGAGTCCTCTTCTCAATCTTAATGGAGCTTATGGGAGTTCCTCTTCCTCTTCTCTCAAGAAAGGATGGTCAAAAAGACTAAAGCTCATCAAGAACTTGTCTTTGAGTTCCAAACTTAAATCTTCAAAGGCCTATTTCAAGTCTCTGTTTGGCAAGACTGGTTCTTCTGAAAGTTCATCTGTGAAAACAGTGGGAGACCCACCAAGGAAGAAATCTTGCACACTGCTAATTCAGCAAAAAAATTGACGGATTCTGGTTCCCACTTTATTAGCAAGTCCGGGTGTTCTGAAGGTTCATCAGCGAGAAACGATTTCCCTTCTACCAAAGAAGCATACTTGCATAGTGAGATTTCTGCGGAAAAGTTGAAGGATTGCTTGAAAAACAGGTCCATCAACCCAGGTAAGAAAAACCCGTTTGGACAGATATACAGACACAGCAGAAAATCCTCTGGGGTTGAAGATATTGGGCACAGGAAGTCATTTTCAGGAGCCATTAAGGTATATTCGAGTTCCGGGACGAAGTCGCTGCCGTCTTCGTCTTCTTTGTCGTCTCCAAGTGAGGATTCCAACGTCTTCAACGGTTTGCATGTACTGAAGAGAAGCAGCAGTGTGAAGTCTGATGTTGAGAGTTCGATTCAGGGAGCCATCGCTTACTGTAAGCAATCCCAGTTCTTGTGTCCGAGGAAGAGTGCTAGTGAAGCTGGGTTATTTGCTTTGGCTGCTGCTTCGACGGTTGCAGCACGTGAAACTCAAGAGGCATCAGGATTATACGGAGGATGAAAAAAATCGTCCAAACGAAAAGTGTGTACAGGGTGTACTTCTATCTATTATAGGAAATTTTGAGCCTTCTTTGATTGTTTCCTGTTCTCAGAGAGAGAGAGAGGTGTCTCAGAAAAATCTTTTAATTTTCAGATGAAAATCTTTTAATTTTAGCACGTTTTTAATATTCAAAATCATTTTCTGGTTTGAACTCCTTATAAAATGTACAGATGCTTCAAGTTGGTTCATGACGCGTGCCGGAGAATTTTAACTTAATCCTAACCCCTTCTAGAATATTGATATAATACACATTCTTGTGAGCTCCATTATGGCCTCTTTGAAACAATCTTTTCTTCCAATCTGCAACCCCATAAAGCTTTTAGTTTGATGTAATAGTGTTAGACACTAGCACAGTTCCGTTGACGGCGTGCCAGAGAATGTTGACCTTTCATCTCAAAAGGTTTAGATAAGCTCATGGTCACGGGTTTTTGGAAATTCATGCTCCCACAATCCTCGACATTACGAACTCGAATAAACCAGGATACAGTAACGGGATAGAACTACTCATTCACGGTAAAAGAAGATGTTACAGGCAGTAAAAAGAAGGAATTGAAGTAAAGGATTGGGGTTTTGATATAATTGATCAATGTCCGATCAATCTTTGTCTTTTATTTATGAGTTATTGTGATGGTAACAAGTAATCTTCAACTTCTTTGTTGGCATATTTCTTAGCTAAAGCTTTTCATTACCATGTTCTCCCTGCTTTAGCATCGTGAAGGTAGGCTCGATCTTCTTTTGTTGTCAACTGCCATTAATCGTTGGAGAACTCCTCGATGCCCATCCATGCAACAGATTAGTTGAGTGGGGAACGTCAAAGGTGGACATGGTCCAATCACTCATATAAAAAAATAGGATCATGCCCACCATTGACTCACTTAGTCATGCTTACTCATTGTTTTTGTGGTATTAATGTGATTTTAAAAAATTCAGTTTTTAAAAAGTGCATAAGACAATGTTATTATACTAATCTTGAAAAATAATGATCGAACATGTGTAAGCATCATCGGGAGTGGGTAAGATCTAATAGGTTATCATATACATATATATATATATATATATGTGTGTGTGTGTGTGTGTGTGTGTGTCCATCTCTTTATTGGAAAAGCTTAAAATGTCAGGCTGTGTAACATGCTTCTTGGCCTATGCAGTTTCTTCTTGCAAGCACACAACAAACAAGTTAGGGGGTGAAATACTATCTTAAAATGTCAGGCTGTGATTGATATATACCTAACATGTTATTGAAAATGTTTGCATAAAATATTCCAGGCCAGCCCGCACTTCCGGGTAGTCCAAACACAAGTGAAGACGAGAAGAAATGAGGCGGAGGGAGGGGGCGGGGGAGACGCATCCTCAAAGCGCACAAGTCGTTGGAGAGGATCTGTCATCCAATTCTGAGCACGAGCAAAAGGTCACTTCCGGGTAGTCCAAACACAAGTGAAGACTGAGAAAAGAAATGTGTGTGTGTGTGTGTGCGGAGACGAATTCTCCAAGCGCACAAGTCGTTGGAGAGGATCTGTCATCCAATTCTGAGCGAGGGTGCCTTGTTGTAAAATTTGTAGGACGGTGTGCTTTGCGGCGCCGGAGCGAGGAAAAAGGAAGACGAAGCACATGCCGTTTTAAGTGTGGGCCTGCTTAGGTATGATAATGATCAATAAATCCCGAAAAAATAGTAAACGGAGAAACGGTACTACGAAAATATACATATGCAGCTGTATTTTTGTTAAATATATAAATATATATAAAAATACACATATATACTTATAAGTATGCATGTATAAGTATATAAAAGTTATACTATAAGTATAAATATGTATCAGTAGAAAAACAATAACTGAAGGCTACAACTACTAGGGGCCCAACAAGGCATCTAGGGCATAATAAGCACCACATGCAGATGGTTTTAGGCCAGTCCCGAAACCAAATCGGGTTAAGAACCAGTTATAATCGGAACTGCTGAAACTAGAACCATATTGAAACCGAAACAGGTGGTTTTGAACCATTGATTTCAATTTTTTAATATATTTTTCAAAATTTTAAGTATATTTTTGGGTTTTGAACAGTTTTAAGACAAATTGGAATCGCGACGATTCCAGTTCCTACTTCCAGGCACACTGAAACCAAACATGTCTATATCCAACCGCTTAGCTGAGAGTGTTTTGTTTGTGCTTAAAATAAAGTTGAAATGTCATCGAAATGTTTTGACGGCGAATCCTGTTTCGGTATCTTTCTGAAAAGAGAAAGCTGCGAGGCGTTTCCTTGCAATTTTGATAATCACAAATCTTTAATGGGCGGTTTTAACCCGAATAGAATCATGGGTTGAACCGGTTGAAACCGAAACTAACCAAATCAGATTAAGAACCAGAGACCACCTGATTCGATTTCAGTTCCACCTTCCATAAAAGTAGAATCCTGTCGGACCTGAAACCACTGGTATCAACTGTCCATGTTTTTATTACTTTTATTTTAAAATGTTAAAAAAATTTAATATTTTTTCAGGTTCAAAACGGTTTAGAGAGAGAGAGAGAGACTCAATTCCGGTTCTTGGTTCCAGCATATCTACTCGAGCTTTTCAACGGCAGTAGACCAGAAAAGGATTGGTTGCTTTTATATATATATATATATATATATATATATATATATATATATATAGAGAGAGAGAGAGAGAGAGAGAGAGACTCAAGGATCTCAACTTTCAATCAACAAGATCAGTTTTGAGATTCAAATATCATAAAAAAGTATGTTGGTTCTTTTTCCTACTTGATACTTTTTTACTTTTACAATTTTAATCTCAACCATCAATAGGATGTATTTTTAAGGACTAAAGAGTATGTGTATGGATTAAGCTCTCTCTATGTGTGTGTAAATATATACATGTATATAGATACATACATATATGAGTAGTGATAAATGATCAAACTTCTTTCATCCTCAAATTTACTTATCTCGATCTTTGAGATGAATTATTGAAGTAATAAAATAAAAATTAAATACAAAATAAAATAGTATTTTTAATTTAAATACCTACTATTAATTATGTCAATCAAATATTGAAAATATTTAAGTTGATTTGAGTATGAATAGAGTTTGAGCATTTTCTACTACCTTATATATATATGTATATATGTATAAAGAGAGAGAACATGATAAATACATACCAATTGATACTTAAATCTACTTAAACATCTTAACCATTCTGATTAAAAATAAAGATTTAAATTAAAAAGTAAAAAATACTATTTTATTTTTAAAATTCAAAATCTCTATCATTGAACTCACCAATCAAACGGAGAATGTATAAATGTTTAAGCAGACTATGCTCTCTCTCTCTCTATATATATATATATAATGAGTAGCTTTTGGCTTTTAATATGTCATCTCATTCTCGCGTTCTAGATTGCCACTTCGTGGCCCATCACTCAAAGGATGGCATAGTAAGGCCAAAACAAAATACTTAATTGACGTTAGAAATCGACTGGTCGACAATTCTTCTATGATTGTTAGGCCGGCATTCGGTCCAGTCGACAGCCTCTGAACTTTTTGCTTTCTCTTCTCTCTCTCTCTCTCTCTCTCTCTCTCTCTCTCTCTCTCTATATATATATATATATATATATATATATATATATATATATATATAAAGAGAGAGACTCAGGTCGAAACCTTCTACAAAGTCCTCGTGTTGCACCGTGTACTCGGGGAGGAGGTCGTGTTTGTCACTCAAAGGATGGCATAGTAAGGCCAAAACAAAATACTTAATTGACGTTAGAAATCGACTGGTTGACAATTCTTCTATGATTGTTAGGCCGGCATTCGGTCCAGTCGACAGCCTCTGAACTTTTTGCTCTCTCTCTCTCTCTCTCTCTATATATATATATATATAAAGAGAGAGACTCAGGTCGAAACCTTCTACAAAGTCCTCGTGTTGCACCGTGTACTCGGGGAGGAGGTCGTGTTTGTATTGGTGAAAGCAGCACATTTCACGCTGCGGGAACATGCTTCGGGATCTATAGCAATAGTGGTGGACGGTGAAATGAAATATACTTAAATGTAGGCTGGATTTCTATATAGCTGATAGGTTCAGCCTGTTGTTGAAAACTTTCATATAAACTGTTCCAAGCTTGCCTTCACTTCCATAGAGTCCAAACATAAGTGACGACGAAAAAGGGAACCAAATTGACGGGAGACGAGTTCTCCAAGCGCAAAAGTCGTCGGAAGGGAGTCATCAGATTCTGAGCATGGGTAGAAAGGTTGGTGGGTTATTAAAAAATTTGTAGGACGGTGGGCTGCGCGAAGCCGGCGAGGGGGAGAAGACGAAGCACATGCGTTTGAGCATCGTCTGCTTAACTATGGGTAATGATATGATGACCACATCTTTAATGATCCATTAAATGCAACATACAAAAACACAATAATATTTTTTTTACTTTTTTATAATTTTCATGAATTATACTAATCAAATGATTGAGATGTTTAAGTATGATTATGCACTACAAAATACTACGTATTTAGAACTATATTTGAGTGTATATATATATATACTTTACCAGCCCGTTGAAACCACTTCACTTCTTGTTCTCAAAATGTTTATATAAAATTATATACCAAAAAATATTATGCATTTTGAATAAAGTCAGTCTTCAAATATGGCCAAGATTTCTGTGGTAGGACATATTTTGGCAGCTCTAGTTGAAGGAGGCAAAATGATTTTCAGTTCCACTTTTCAAATTGTTGAACCATTAGGTACATGTTGTCATGGTTTACTAAACAGCCCCATTTGCCTAGATGGTGGCAATGGTAGGGCCGGAAACACTCTCTCTATATATAAAAGAGTCTTAGTTGCACAATATCTTTTTATATATAATTTTTTAAATATCTTCATTATTCGATCTTTGAGATCAATAGTAGAGATTTAAATTATTTTTAATTTAAATATCTATTGCTGAAGATCAAAAAGTAAAAATGTATGCATTAAAAGACAATATGCACCTAAAACTCTCTCTCTTTCTATATATATAGAGAGAGAGACATAAAGTATTTGAGTATCTTTCTCTCTCTTGTGTGTATGTATTTATGGACATTACCAAAGGTAGAACTTTTTTTTAGGTAAAGGCTAAAACTTGTCAGTGAGGGCTAACGACAATGAAAAAGAAGTTTGCCTTTCCGTTATTTTTGTGACATCCAACACTCCCCCTGCTAGCACATGCTGGTGTTAGAACAGGATCCCACGCAGACACACATATTTTGGAAACAAAAACTGCCTTTAAAAAGTTTGAATATTAGTTATTTAAATTTTGTAATGCAAATTGCGTAAAATTTGAGTTACTTTTTAAGTTAAATAAGCTGGCTCATAATTAACACAGCTCTATGACTATGACTAACGAGTCATGAGTGAATGAGCCAAGCCACGAGATGGACCCACTCAACGTGACTCGGCTTGTTTAGCAACCCTAATCAATAGGTCAGACTTAATTTTCAAATGGAAAAAAACCAAAAAAATAAAGAAAAAATAGGGTTGAACCCTCTTCCGATTCAGGTACATAGGTCTAGGCCCAGGTCCCAATTTCGGTTGCATGCGCCAATCCTGAGTCCAGGTCCATTAACATCTCCAATTCCTATTAACCCAAGACCTGAAACTGTAATTTTAAAGGTGTCGGTTTCAGGAACAGTTTCGGTTTGAGTCTGGAATAACTCGAAACCGACAATTTTATTAAAAAATTAAAATATGAAGGAAAATACAAAAAGAAAGACTGGAACCAAACCGTCAGTTCTGTTTTGGTTTCGGTTTTATAAAAGGTGAAACCTGAATCAAACCTGGTGGTATCCGGTTTTGCGCTCGATTCTGATTTCACCGATTTCGGGTTCTACTGATTCTTGGCCCGGTTCCATTCTGGTTGGAACCGCTGGACTGGTTAGAAAAGCGAGTTGATTCTTCTTGCAAAAGGAGCTAAATCTATCCTCGCCATGAAATCAACACGTTCAAGTTAAAGGTTTTTTGCCTTTGCACTCCTTTCAGCATGTTGAGTAAAGATGAACAATCACTTCTACAATAAGATCAAATTCTAACTATTGTTTTTGTATAATATGTTGACGGAAACAACATCCGATCAGAATACTGACTGTTTTTCTACAAATTTCGGTTGCTACCAACAACCAGAAATAACAGTTATTGAGGCTGATTAGCAGAGTACTTAATAGAGATCAGGAAAAACCATTTCTTTGGTAAAGTTGCTTTATACTAAAGGTTTATGCGGTGCTTGTCAAGTTTCCTTTTGAATCACTTCATGTTCAGGTTGGGCCATATATATTTGACACGAAAAATGAAATGGCAAGAATTATCTATACGAAATTGGAAGTTGGAGAAGGAAGCCGCTTTATCCTAAAGTACTCTGTAGTACTGATCATCTTCCTCTGAATTCTTTCTTTAAGCTGCGGGACGATGACCTTCAAGCTCTCATTCAAGATAGTTGACTGGATAAAAGCTATTATGCACCAACGTATCTACAGTGTAGGCGTGAATGATAAATTCATAAATTTCCGATAACAATCGGGATCATAATGTAAGTTTAGCGTACCAATTGTCCCTCACTACTACTTTATGCTTCGAAACCTCTTACGTGAATCGTCGTTCTACCGTTTTGGGATTCCTGAGGATTCATCACGCACCCCTTCTTTTTTCTTACCACTCTCAGAAGGTCTACCACGTATTCCTCTTGATTTTCAGCGTCAAGAAAAGCATACCAACAGTTTGGCAAAAAGAAAATGATAGTATTTAATTATATAAGTCTCATAAACAGGAGTAGCTAAACTTTGCTCACTCCCACAAGCATACAACTTGACAATCCTGAAAAGCATAAAATTAATGCTTTCTCAAGCTCTTACGTGAAAAAGTTGCAGTAGAATCACTCAATCTTTTCTTTTTGACAAGCAAACCATGGTTCGACAAACCTCTACCAGTTCCACACTTGGGTGTTGAACTCTAACCTCACCTTGCCTATTTTGGGGCACACAATACTACTCAGTCACTACGTAACATGAAAAATGGCTCCATCACTTTGTGTCATTTAGTTTGCTTTCCTGCAGTTAACGCGGACTTGTCCACTGGTCCCAGTCAGCGGGCTCAGATTGCTCATCTTCACCATGGCTGAAGCGAAATCTCTAGAGAAGGCAAATGGGTTCAGGCTGTAGGTCCTGACCTGCGCATCGGCTGAGCCACCATTGTAGAGTTCTTGGTCAGAGTGAAGCAGACCCCTCCTGAGCAAGAGGTTGAGGAAGTAGGCATTGTCGAAACGGTTCGGAGTCAAGCTATCCAAGGGGGCCAGATTGTCGTCGCCACCGGAAGCCGGACACTGTGTCCGGAGGCTAGCGGCAAGGAGGGGGCCTATGTTGGTGTCGTTGTAGATGCGGTCCCTGAACTGCACGCACCGAGACTGACCGATCGTGTGCGCACCAGACAAGGCCACCAGGTCCTGCAGGTTGAGCCCTTTGGCTTGGAAAGCAGAAACCAGAGTTGCAAGGCTGGAAGACGGTGCGGGGAGGTCAGTGTTGGCTGCGTCACGGTTGGCTGTCGTGGAGTCTCTCCGTCCTAAGGGCACATCCCAAGAAGGCCCGCCCAGCTGCATGCATCGCCCAATTTAGAATATATTGCTCAAAGTAATAAACCTACGTAAACGCTTACACACACGTAATATATATACATATAAGTGACTCACCGCAACCACTGAATCACGAGCTGCTACGGCGAGGATGTCAGCACATGACACGACACTCGCACCACACGCTTTGTCAACTGCAGATTTGACGTTGTCGATGACATCAAAGCCTCGCAGGGAGTTCATGTTGGGACCTGCGTTCTTCTCACTGACAATGGTCGTCGAGTCGTCCAACAACACAGAGGCATCGCATCCCTGCGTTACATTCATTAAACTCAAAGTTAACAGGCGCCTGACCTGCAGCTTAAGATTCTACCTGAACACACACACTCTCTCTCTCTCACACACAGACAAAGGTATTATTCTGCAGGCTACTAGTCCAAACTGTCAGCACAACCTCCGGCAAAGGGTCGTAGCCTAGAGCTCTGCATCAAACTATTTAAGTCCGACCCTGATGAAAAAAGGGTTCTCCGAGCTAAATCTAAAAGAAATAAGACATGGTAAGAATTAAAGAATATGGTATAGACCTGAACGAAGCAATCATGAAAGAAGAGGCGAAGAAGGGAGGCGCCCATGCGCGTCTCCTGGCTCACGGCGTTCTCTACTGCCGTTTTAATGGTGGACAGAGCACTGGGGCAGGTTCTGTCATAGAATGTGGTGCTCAATTGCGACGAACCGCACGTTGCCAATGCAACCACGAGCACCAACACCATGCAGCGTGAAACCAATCGTGCCATGGATCGATCTAGCTATTCACAACACTTCTTGACAATCAATCCACTAAGAGAAGTTTATTGCTAGCTAGCTTTCGAGTGGTCGTGTGTGTCTGCATGGAGTTGATGCTCCTTATATAGTGATCGCGAGCATGGCCCATGCAGATTCGAAGGCGATAATTTTCACCTCTTCCAAGTTTTTCTAATGTTTAGTGCTTTCAATTAAAAGCAGCCCTTTCGCTTCATACTCCACTTGGTTAGTGCGTGCTGTTATCTTATTTCTTGCATGTACTTTAACGTGCTTAATTTTATGATCCCGTTGTAGCTTTTATTCTTCGTTTCACACGTCAACTTCGAAGTAGGCTTTCCGAGTGGGTCACCTTTTCGGTTTTTAATCATTTTTTAGTGGTGGTGTTGTGATCACCAGCGAGGTGGGAATGAGAAGGTCAAACTTTGCGTTCTCGCCGGAGCCCACCACCGACGATATGTGCAAAGGCGAAGCAAAGCATCTCTGTTCATTTAGGAAAACTTAAGATGATGACTGCATAAGCGGTTATGCGTGGTGCCTCCCACTAAGACACCAAGCGCCATCAATCGCTGAAGTTTATTGCTGTCATTCTCTGTGGTCACTTAACTAGAGATAAATGATTTGCTAGTTTCTACATGGAAGAATTATTTTTATAATCGTGGAATTATACGTGCTTAGTTAATGGTAAGCTCAATCAATACTGATTCAGTTGAGCCATTCACAACATGTTGGATTCGAGCTGTGGATGAACACTGAAAGTTCAGTTGGGTTCAGCTCATGGTGAGTTCAATCAATTTTTTGATTGCTAGACTGGTTGGCTCATTAGATTGTCCGAACTAAGAACAACAATAATGAATGTTCTGTTTGATTTGGATCATAAATATGCTTGCTTAGCTAAGTATATAATATATGTTATATAACTATATAGTAGTCAAACTGTCAAATATTTCTGAAGGTACTTAAAAAGAATATGATTTTGAGTGTTTTAATGAAAAATATCCATTTAAAATTTAAAGTTTTAGCACAACAAGCAATAGCTCGCATGGCTACGGGGTCAGCCTACATGGTGAAAGCCATGAGTTCGATATCCTAGACGTGCATCTGGCTTCAGCTTCCACATTGCACCCCCAAAAGAAATCAAGGTTTAACTTTAATTAGGAAAACTAGTGTCCATTTAGTTAAATTCAGCTCATGTAGGTTCATGATCGGCTCCACTCAAATGAAATACGGCATTTTAAGTTGGTGAATTAGCTATTAACTGCCCCTCTGCTCAATACAACATGCAGATTACCTCCATTTCACTGCCCTATTCATGCAGCATCAGACATCAAACGTTAGATGGGCCATGGATTCAACAGTGGCTATACGTTTTCCGTCAACTTCTTGAATTCACGGCGACCGACATGCCAACCGGGCTCCATGTAGATCCGCCACCTACCTAATACAATGAGACAGATCGGTACCACCTCAACGGCCAAGTCAAAACTGTTGAACACTCTACTGTTATTGTATGCTTCTTGTGGACTATGACGTTTGACATAATGAATACTGCCAATTAAGCTTAACTGTTGCCTCAAAATATGGGTCATATAACATTATACTCAGCGGTAAGGTAGAGACAAGATGACATGATTGACGCCAGAAAGAGTAGCTGAGTTTCATCCTCGATTGTTGGCCAATGCATATGAACCAATCGACGGTCTTACATTTGTATACGTTTCATCCCATATTTGAAGCTTGTATTATTCTGCAAATAAAGCCTCGAGGAGCTTGTCTGGTGCGAGGAAGAGGACGAACCATGGTCAACCGATCCATTTGAACGAGTTATAAACCATGCAAATTCAATAGCTCGTCTATATTGACTGCCACCGTCTTTGCATGGAAGAAGATCAATCAAGGATCAGATGGGAGGTGCTGCAAGATGCATAAATGTATAAAAATAGAAAAAATATTAAATAACGTCCCCAAAAGTCAGCTACTTCAGAAAACTGCCTACCCTTTTAGATATTACAGTTAACTGCCTGTAGGAACTATGAAACAAGATGAGCTGCTAATTGTTCAGCTGATGTGAGATTGAGTTGAACTTTTAAGCTTGGGAACTTCCTAATAAGACGAGTTAGGTTACGCTTGTATAAACTTGATTCGATTCTTTGTGTGTGTGTATACGTGCGTGTGTGCACACACGCGCATACTCACATATTTTTGATATGCTAAGGTCACGCCACCATATACTATAATCAAAAGGCATTCCATTACCGTTTCTAGAGGTGCCGGTTATTCAAAAGGAAGAAACACTCCGGTCAGGGCTTGGCCTCGTGCAGCGGTTAGGTACAGCAAATGCTTACGGTTATCCTGCTCTCTCTCTCTCTCTCTCTCTCTCTCTCTCTCTCTCTCTCTCTCTCTCTCTCTCTCTCTTTATATATATCTATATATATATATATGTGTGTGTGTGTGTGTGTGTGTGTGTATATGTATATGTATATATGTATATGTATGATTCTATCCTTTATTCTAGCACTACGCACTATTGCTTTTCCTTTCCTTTTTAGAGGGGGCATATGATAAGGTTGATATTTTTTAAATATGTTTATAACTTTCTAAATGATATTCATGCTCGTAGAAAGCAAAAAAAATGCAGCAGCGTGTATGTACACTCTCACACACACATATTATATATGTATATATATATGTCTGTGTGTGTGTGTGTGCGTGTGTGTGGATTGCTTGGGCCGCTTTCAGACTTTCTTAGCTAGTCCCAGAATAATGGCATTCGGGTTCTAATATAATTTTAGCATACAATGGCATTACATAATGCCTAAAGCGAAAGCAATATTTGGCTGAATAAATAATATTGACATCAAAAATTCGGCTACCAAATGATGTTTTTATCTATTTTATCAACGTAAGCTAGCATTCTAGTTTCGTTGTTGTGAAGTTTCGCCAGTGCGTCCGTTGATGAGGATGATATATATATATACATATGCAGTGGCACATTTAGAAAATAGTGTTGGGAGGAGCGACATATATATTTTTCGTGTTAGGGGACGAAACATGAATACGGTGAAATTTTAAAATTTTAGGCCCCCTCCCCCTCATGTAGATCCGCCATTGTATATGTGCGTGTGTGTGTGTGTGTGTGAATAGATGACCAGTTGAGTGTGTTTATAAAATATTTGAGGCCTGCCCACACTCCCTGACTCCAAGGTTCATAATTCCATTTGAGAATTTAGTTACTTGAGTTGATGGGTGAAATTTTGGGAATGTTGAATCATGTGGTAATCTATATAGTTAGACATGACCGCTTTTGATTTTCCTGAGAACCGAACCAGGGTCAGGCCGATTAAACCTGAACCACCCAATACGGAAAGTGAAATTAAAAAATTGAAATACATACATACATACATACATATATATATATATATATATATATATATATATATATATATATATATATATATATATATATATATATATATATATATATATATAACTGATGGTTCCGTTTTGGCCTGGTTCAGTTTCAAACCAAAACCGAATCTAATAGTCCCCGGTTTTGGGTCTAGCTTCTCTAGTTTCAGTTTTACTCAGTTCCTGGCCTGGTGTGAGCATTTGGTTCCGGTTGAAACCACTGTGCCTGTTTGAAAGGATTTGTATGTTGGAGTTGTGTGGATCAAACTCGAAACTCAGTGGATTTTAGTTGGATTTAAATTTTTATAGGTTCTACTTAGGTTGCAAGTTAATAGTTCACTGCTCCCATATAACTAAATCATCATTAGAAGAGCTCCTATGTCAATCACTTTCATTCTGATATGTTTCTTCTAACTGCTGCATCGACTATCGCAACCACAATCTGGTGGATGCCACTTCAATGCATGGAATCAAGTATGTAGCGTCTACCTGCTATAGTCGACATATCCACCTTTCGATCAGGCGATTCGGTTCTGGTTCAAGGTTTCAAGCAAACTGTAATCGGCAGTTTGAAATCATTGTTTTCAAAACCAAACTTAACCCGTCCGAAGACGATTCAGTTCTCATTCTAGGTTTCAGGCAAACTGGAATCATCAGTTTAAAATTGCCGGTTCAGAGACGCACATTTTTTCTTTCAAACCCTAAACCCAGAGGATTCATTTGAGTCACTTCCAAACTACCTCCTACAAAACGATAAATAGGGCCTTTACTGGCACAATAAACTAATGGATCAGGTTAGGGATATGCTTTCTTCTCTAGATATCCAACTAAAACCAAATATCTGGAAATTAGTCACTGTTGGGGAGTTCTTGAAAAGAAAAAAACTCTGAACAACAGGAGAACGTTGTGGCGGATCTGGAAATTAAATTTGGGTGAGGAGAGACGTCATATTCTTTTCAAAATTTTAAGGGTGAGGCGGACCCGAAAGATAGCCCATCGTTCAAACCCTGGATTATAGTTTATCCGTGTTTTCTTCAAACTGGGAGGAAGAAAAGTCCGGGTCTTTGGGTTCTTAATTCTGTTTCCCGCATTCTCTTTGCGTGCGCTACATAGTACACACATGCAAGCGCACACTTGTGTCCATCCCTACCCATTCCTCAACCAATAGTTATAGCCGACGATTCAGTTTCTCGCCTAAAAGAAAAACGATAGAGTCTCTGGCCTGTAGTAGTTTTTCTCCAAACAGTTGATAGTACTCTCTCTTTCTCTCTTGGTAGTACTGTCGCTTCTCTCTCTCTCTCTCTCTCTCTCTCTCTCTCTCTCTCTCTCTCTCTCTCTCTCTCTCTCTCTCTCTCTCTCACACACACACACACACACACACACACACACAAACACACACACACACACACACAAACACACACACACAGACACACACAAATTGTTTGGAGTTAATTCTGAATATATGGGACTAACTTCGTGTTGTTGGTTGGAACAAAGATGAGCAGGATAGTTTATACGGACACTCTTCTATCCTCTAATCTTCTTAAAGATAGCAATGGTTTGATCTTTAAAATCGTAGTTGAAATCTTTAATGAAAAAAGCAACTAGTACTTGTAAAGGTACTTTTTGTTTTTGAAATTTGAATTTCAACAGTCCATGTCATTAATCTAACAATCAAAATCAAATGTTTAAGTTCATGGACTAATTTCTCTATATGTGTGTGTTTTGAAATAGGAAAGTAAAAGACGATGTAAATATGTGGGTGTGTGTGCATGCGACAGGAAGCAACTGGATGGTATCTAGCACTAGCTGCTTGCACTTTTTTATGTGTGTAAAGCATGCTAATATGTATAAAGACATGGCGGAAATGCATTTTCTTCTTTCCTTCAAATATAAAATTATATCAGTAGATTTTGCACGCTTGATTTCATAGGGATCAAATCCTGGGCTTTTTCCCTCATATATATTGAAGATTTTATGATATTTCACACAGAACGATTCAAAAAGTTCATTGATTTTCAAAAGGTCATCAACTAACCCATAAAGTTATCTCGTCATTCAGCAGATCACTAAAGTATGACACACACACACATA
Organism: Brasenia schreberi; assembly: GCA_036023115.1. NCBI lineage: Eukaryota > Viridiplantae > Streptophyta > Magnoliopsida > Nymphaeales > Cabombaceae > Brasenia > Brasenia schreberi. The sequence continues at coordinate 19,753,394 of JAYKKT010000081.1, forward strand.
TGTATGTATATATGTGTGTGTACGTATATAGATGTATATGGACACATACATGAGTGAGGTTCAGGCTGCTCCGGACTAAGACGGGTTGACTAGGCCCCGACCGGGACCTGAACTTTGTGAGTCGGGTTGTGTCGTGGGGTAGTAATTCAGTTAAACGTTAGGCAGCTTTAATTTCACAACCAAAATTTTCGTCACTCTTTCTTACTTCCTCCAAGAAAGGCCGTTCATTCGAACTTATATTTTCCAATGTGATTTCCTTCCTTGAGTCTTATGTCATCGCAACCGTCGTTCCTATTTAAAATAACATACATGCGTACACGAGACAATTTGGAAGTTCCCCGTTGTCATAGCTCGAGTTGGTTCAATATAATGAGCGCCACTTAAGGGTATCGGTTTCGTGTTCAGCGTTTATTTGTGTTGTCATATTGTTTTCGTGTCATTTACAGATCAACCCGAACACAACTCTTTTCTTTGTGTTACTCTGGATGGACATGAATTGAAACCTGTTCAGGTCAGATATTGGTGTTGGGTTGTAGAGATGTCAAAATTATATATATATATATATATGTGTGTGTGTGTGTGTGTGTATGTATGTATATGCATATATATGTATTTGTATGTGTATTATATATATATGAGTCATATATACTACATATATATACACACATGTAATAAAAACCTATACATATATATACATGTAACGGAAAAAACTATACATATATACATGTAATTGGAAAAAATATTACATGTAATTGAAAAACTAATATGTGTGTGTGTTGGGGGTGTGTGTGGGGGGGGGGATTGACATCTCTATAGATTGCTAGCAATTTTGTGGTGCAGGGCCTGCTCGTATCATGTTATTTTGTGTCCAAGTGTCATGCCCCAATTGTGGGGTCTCGAGTTAGATTAGTCTTCACCAAGGTTACAAGTTAAACGAAAGCTTTAAAGTGAAGTATAAAGGGATTCGGAAGGCAAAAAATAACTTAAATAAAAGTAAAGTGTTTATTGATAGCAGAAAGGTGTCTAACATGCTAACACGCTTACAACTCATAATATGAGATTCTTACGAATATCTAGAAAAGATACTCATTGTTATATGTGAAGGCCGAAGACTCGCTACTATGTTCCTAGAGTGTTCTCAAGCAAAGGCCTCGTTACACAATCATTAAAAAAATTCACTTGTGAAAGGTCTCCGGATCATACAAGATCTTAAATTATCCATAAGCTCACACTGTTCTTACAATGGCCATTCCCGCAAAAGCTCTGTAGTTGACTTTGGGATTGTATGACGCCTCAACTTGCTTAGTAAGAAATTAACTTGATCGGCAGTTGTATAAGAATAATATAGAATTAGCGATTACTTGAGAACCACTTGATTCTCCTTTTAAATATCAACAAGCATTCCACTACGGGCAATAGCTCACCGGGCTAAAGGGTCGACTCACATGATGGTCACGAGTTCGATACTGGGGTCGTGTATCTGGCTTTGGCCTCTCCAATGTACCAAAAGAAGTATATCAATAAGCATCTCCACAACTATACAAGGTTTCGAGGCCGTGGAGAAAGAAAACATTCTTTCCTCATTTTGTTCCCTTGATTGGCAAGACAAGGTTACGAGACCGAACCCATGTACGAACTCGGCATATGGAACTCGTCACTTTGATTTACAGGATTATTGAGCCACTCTAGTTCCATGTATAAATCTTCATAAACCATACTGAGCTCCATATATTAATCAAATCTTACATAGCTGATTGAAATAAACCAAATGGTAAACCGATTCAGTGTGAGCAGGGTTCAGATCAAACACATGTTCACGCGCAAACCCGTCACGATGCCCTCAAGTGCAGACACAACCGCTGTGACTCCAATTTTGAACTGAAAATTTTTCAACTAGTGATGTTCATGAGTTAATTTGCATCTAGCACAGCCATGCAAAGCCTTCTGGGGTTACTTCTTTGTAGAAGAGATCAGGCCGTATTGCATACAGCAGACAGAAGAGATCAGGTCATATCGCATATGACGGACACCGGATATATTCGATCTCCACCGTACATCACTGCAGACATGCATATAACTCTGGTCCTGGGATCTGTGAGTTGGGCCCATGATCTTCATCAAGTGGGATGAATGTAGACGTGAACGTGCGTGTAACTTCGCAGCGACGGGTCCACAAAGACCTCCATGAAGTGGGATGAGTGGGACGCATATTGGAGATTGAATATACACTATCGGTTTAATGATAAGATTTCATCAGTCTGCTTGCTCCGTAAGTAATTCTGGGATTGATTCACTCCAGAGTCCCTTATTGCAAGGGCAGGTCCAATGTGAAGATGGGACATTGACCTGTCTCATAATCGAGTAAAAAGTAAAAAATAAGCTCAACGTCAAGGTTTCGTGTTGGAATAAAACACTCGTCATGCTTGGATAATAAGGCCAATCCCATCTGAGATCAGACTTGGTTTGATTTGGTATTAGACCTGATAGTCTCTAAACCCAGGCGCTGCAGAAATGCTTGGTTCAAAAAGAACTTGTACCATCCCAAAAGTGGGACCTGGGCCTGGATTTACCTAGATCCAGAGAACCTATTCAGAAAGTCAATCTTTAGTAATTAACAAGCCATTGAATTATTTATCAAAAACAAGAAATGAATGGATTGCCTATTGCCAGATCATATCAACGTCATGTTAATACTAATATTTTTTCAAAAAAAAAACACAATAATAATAATTTCAAGACTTGGTGGAATCACTCTGATCTCTCTTGCACCAGATACAGTTGCTTGGCTATGAAGACGATGAAAACAGCAAGACAAGGCACCATTTGACTTTCTAGATTTCAGGACCAATGCCTCGATCTTATCGTCCAAAACTTGCAACCTATACAATATAGATGAGACGTCTCACACTTCAAACCATGGTAAGTTTATAATCTCAACTCACAGCATTAAGCTTCAGTTTACGAAATGGTCACTGATCACCTGATACACCAAGAAGATAGCTCCTGCTTCCATTCATGCTGCGGGTTTTCTGCCATTTTCGGCGAGCAAAAGAAGAATTGTTCCAAGACAGAAACTGATCCAAAAGTTATACCATCGAAACGCAGGGACTTGATGAAGGCTATATCCGGAAAGCATGAGACAGTATCGGTTAATGTGTGCAGGCCCAGGCATAAGAAAACCAGACCACCTGATGCAAGAGTTGAGGAGACAAATGGTGCAGTAACTGCAGTCAAGACTGATCTGGACACGAACGACGCATCTTTTCAGGCATTGCCAGCTCAAAGAATGGGAGTTTCAAAAGCAGTCCAAGCCAAACAGGTATCTTCAATTTGTAAAGTGTTGCTACATCTACTTAAAAGTTCAGCAGGTGTAACCTTAACTGACCGGTGTCTTGCTAATTGTTGGTTTCCTCCATGCAAGAAGCTTTGCTTTCAAAGGATTTCAGAAAGGTGACCCAAGGGGGATAAGTGTGCCGAAGAAGGCACAAAGCTGCTAGAAGTGCAATCTGTGGTTTTACTTCCATTGGCACTTCCAACTTTGCACAAGTCGACACCTATCATAGGCCTCAAGGACCCTAGCCTCTGCGTTTTACAGTTGGTTGTTCCAACCCCTCAAACGGCTATTCAGTGAGATTAAAGAGTGAATTTTGGAAAGGTTTTGAAATGCAAAAACTTTGATTTTACTGTCATAGGAAGCCAAAGGAGCAAAGTATGCAGTAGGTTTCTAAGATTAAAGATAATGTTGTTTAATGACCTTCCATGTTTGCATATTACCAAGTTCAAAAGAAACTTATGTCTGCATCATGTGAAAAGTTCACCAAAGTTCATGAACTTCAACAATCCAGGCAAAGCATCAAGGTGAAAAGCCAACCTCCCACGAAAGACTTGTCGGAGACATTCAAGAAGTCAAAGAGGTGAATCCACAGAAAATACAAGCAGTAACAGATAAAGATCCCTCAAGGAGTCGTTGCCAAACAATCACGGAAATGTCCGTCACAGATCAACCTTTTCTAAATAGCATGAAGACAACCCGGAGACCAGCCCCAGGAAGGGATGTTCACCAAAACACCATAAAGAAAGCAATCAAATCAATCAAATCATCCAAATCCATGACAGGAATGTTAATTATCCTAATTATCCTCACCACACTGATCCTCTGGGGTAGATTATGTGCCATCTTCTGCATCAGTATTTTCCTGTACTTGATGCCGACGCTAACCAGAATCCAACCCGGCAAAGCTGCTGCAGAGGACCAAGGCAAAATTCACCATGAGGTGGATATGGATTCCGAGGAGTACAAGAAGAAGGTGATCATGGGAGGAATTTTGGAAAGACACCACAAGAACTGAGTCGAACTACATGTCAAGAGTGGGCTCAAGTGTTCAAATTAATTGTTTCGTTTTGCAAGGAGACTAACCTTTTGTTTCTCCTTTTCTTTTGTGGTTTTTTTCTCCTGATATTAAGAGTCCAGATACAAGCTTTAATCATCACCCAGAACCAATAAGTTTTCATCTTGTCATCTCTTCATGGCGATGTTTGCTTGACCAACAAACGTCTCCAGTATGCTTGTGCATTTTTCCTTTTTCTCTCCATGGGAAATTTCCTTTCAAGGCCGATCCTTTGGAGTCCAATTTCTCTGTTTCCAGAATTAATCATTTTAAAAACATTAACAAAGTGAAACATGAAGATTACTTCATCTCATGAACCCCAACCATTCAGATATAAAAGGCTTTATTATATCCCTTGTAGGTCCAAAGCTGATGAAGAGTAATTCTAGATTCATTATGGACCATTTCATCAGTCACATGGAACTTTGGCCAATTTTGCATGGTTGAATCTGGTTAAAGGTCCACCCATCTTGCATTCAGTGGCTCAGATCAGCCAGAAGCATAACAAATCATAAATGACGAATCTCAAAATTCCATGTATAAGAATATTAGAGAATGAAGGTGCAAAATAAAAACTCTAGGACATGATCATACATGTCATGATATTTATATGGTAACGACAGATTAGAAATTTTTATGTTACATGCCTCCTTGGAGAGTTTTAGGCCTGCTTTGGGCGATTCTCAAAAACAAAAACTTTCTTTTTTGAACCCATTCAATTATCAAAATAGTCTGTTTATCTCGGTGTTCACCTTTATCACTTGATAGCCTCTATTTGTTAGCATTGATAGCCTCTACTTGCACCCTAGATCGTCTGACAGCTAAGTTCACCTCAACTACTTGTCTGTTACCTTCTGCTTTCCTCAAGTTAGCTTCAATTATTTCAAGAGTTTGTTGAGTTGGAACAATTTTTTGGTTGTGCGAACCAAAAAGAATGATGGCTCGGCCTGTACGGAGCCTGAAACCAAGTGGATTTATTTTCTGTCCCATATCTACCTACCAATATTCTCTTTCTAAACTAAAGTAGAAAAAAACAATGTTTTGAAAATCAATTATTTTTCAGGTTCAAGTTAGGTATTTCAAGACATTTGCAAAAAGGATTCGAAGAAAATATAACTTATTATAAAGGTTTACCTCTTCCTTCTCTTTGGGGCTGTTTGGACTAAAAACCTGATTTTTCTTCCTTGGTCTCTTCACTTTCAGGGACAAAACTTTATGGTTCAGCAAGTTCCATATGTTTTTAGGTTTTTCTGGTTATCCGATTTTGCTATCCCATCTTTTCATGCACAAACCCCAGATCTTTTTCTATATCTTAATTTTCAGCTATCCTATTCATTCAGATACTTGGGTCTGCATAAAGAGGCCCCAATGGCTCTTTTGCCTATTAGCATGGCAACGTGTGTTTACATATGCCTAAGGGGACCTAGACTGTCTATAGGAAATGTAAACAACAAAATTGTATATTTAATCACCTCATCTATAGGAAACGAGATAAACATTTAATTACTTATAAGAGTCGTTTGTCACAAACACAAATTGATTATTTTCTTTTAGGAAAAAGGATAGATCGTGTTGTAAAGATTGCAAGGTAATTCCAGGAGAAAGCTTAACTACTCAATATTGACTCTTAGTAATGGATTTGTAGGTTAAAAAGTGGACAAAGAAGAATAGATTGCATAGATCTATTCGGACTAGATGGTAGAACCTCAAATGTGAGAAAGAAAATATATTTAAATAAAAAGTTATTCAAAGAGATGCTTGGAATTATGTAGGTACATCTTATAACATATGAAACAATATGGTTATACATATTAAGAAAGTGGCAGGCGAATCTAAGGAAAGCGTGAAAAGAAGCTTGGTGATGAAGTGAAGTGGTGCAAGATAAAATTGAGGCAAAGAAGGTATGTTACAAATTGAATTACGCTAAGAAGACTAGTGAAGCCAAAATTTGGAAGGATTTATATAAAAACTTAACTCAAAAAGAAGTGAAAGAGATATTTTTTGGATAGGTAAGGCTAAAGATAAGAAAATTAAGGATCTTACTTTTGTTAGATCCATCAAAGATGAGAATGAGAAGATTCTAGTGGCGAATGATGATATAAAAAATAAATAAATAATTTATTTTTATAAGCTTTTTAATGAAAATACAACAACAATTACAACAACAACTAAGCCTTTTCCCATACTAGACGGGGTTGGCTACATGGATTCTTTATTTCCACAGATCTCTATTGTGTGCTATGTTAGCATTTTAACTCACAATAAGCTAGGTCATTCTTTATTGTTTCTTTCCAACACTTTTGTGGTCATCCTCTACCTCTTTTAATACTTTCAAAATCTAGTTTTTCATACCTTCTTTTAGGTTATTCTTTTGATCTTCTTTCTATATATTCAAACCATCTTAAACGATATTCTCTCATTTTACCTTCTATTTGTGTCACTCCTAATTTGTTTCTAATAACTTCATTATGTATGTGGTTTTTTCTTATATGACCACTCATCCATTTCAACATCTTCATTTCTGTCACATGCATCTTTTGTACATGTTGATGATTAATTGCCCAACACTCAGAACCATAAAACATGGTAGGTCTAATTATTGCTCTATAATATTTACCTTTTAACTTTAATGGTATCTTCTTATCACAAAGAATACCTGATGCTCCTCTCCATTTTAACCGACCAACATTAATTCTATGCGTAACATCTCCACCAATTTTTCCATTACTCTCAAAATTTGACCCTAGGTATTTAAAACTTTCCTTTTGAGGGATGTAATGTATGCCAATTTTAATTTCTATGTCATCTCAAGTAACCAAATGATCAAACTTACATTCCACACATTTTGTCTTTGTTCTACTAAGTCGGAAGTCTTTACTTTCTAATGTTTCTCTCCATAGTTCCAATTTTATATTAACTTTTTCCTTAGACTCCTCCACTAACACAATATCATCTGCAAATAACATACACCAAGGTACTTCATCTTGACTATGTCTTGTTAACTCATCAATCACTATTATAAATAAGTATGGACTTAAAGTTGATCCTTGATATAACCCAATCAACTTGGCTCAGAAGACTATTTAATGAAATATGAAGAACCCAAAAAATGCCGGAGGAATTGAGAGCAGGTACACTAATACCCATATATAAGAACAAAAGAGAGGTTCAGAATTGTGTGAATTATCAAGATATCAAATTAATGAGTCATACTATGAAATTATGAAAAGAATTATCGAACATAGATTAAGACAAGTATCGAGTACAAGAACCAATTCGGATTCATGCCCGGTAAATCTACTATTGAAGTGATTCACCTATTAAGACGTCTTATGGAACATTTTAGAGCAAAAAAGAAGAATATTCACATGATATTTATTGGTGTACAAAAAACTTGTGATAGGGTGCCAAGTGATGTTGTTTGGAGAACCTTGGAAAAGAAGAGGCATGTACGATGGTGCAAAAACATGTATGAGGACTCATGAAGGAATGATAGACTCCTTTGAAGTTAATATTGGGTTCCATCAAGGATCAACTTTAAGTCCATATTTATTTATATTGGTCATTCATGAGTTAAATGGACATGTCGGTAAAGAGGCATTAGGATATCAAGGTATTCATGAAAACTTTGGTTTTGGGGATATAAATGAGGAAGGTAGGAGATTTTAAATTTTGCTATGGCATTTGATCTCTTTATAGTCAATACAATCTTCAAAAAATGAGATGAACATTTAATTACTTATAAGAGTGGCTTATCACAAACACAAATTGATTACTTTATTTGTAAAAAAAAGATAGAGTGTGTTGTAAAGATTGCAAGGTAATTCCAAGAGAAAGCTTAACCACCCAACATCGACTTTTAGTTATGGATTTACAAATAAAAAAATGGACAAAGAAGAAAAGAGTGCATCGAGTTATTCGGACTAAATGGTGGAACCTCAAAAGCGAGAAAGAAGATTTATTTAAACAGAAAGTCCTTCAAGGAGATGAGAGTGCATCGAGCTATTCGGACAAAATGGTCAAACACAAACAGTTTGGTTCAGTTTAGAGAACAAGAGCACTCTCAAGACTAGGGGCCGCCTCAGAAGCCTTTAAGTCTAGTAAATTGATGCGTGTGTGCATCCCTTGCCACAAGACCCACTCGGTTCAGCTTTCTAGAGCCAAGGGAGAAGGCCTCGTCGCCTTGTGGTTGATAATGTCTTCTGACCTGGAACTATTTCCTAGAATAACTATTCAAGATATCATCTCAAGGGTGTGACTCTGAGAAGACAAAAAGTGAGGACTCCTGAATCCGAGTGTTGTCCAACCTACAGAAGGAAAGAACAGAAATAACTGAAGCAGTTCTTAGATTTCCTTCTCCAAGTAAGAGAATGAAACGCCCATTGGCCAATGAGGAGCTGCAACCTCAAGTAAAGACTTCCTCTTTGGTTCTTCTCTTTTATGAGGGAAATAAAAAGATCAATTAACATGACATTTTTCAAGGAATCAGCAACAAAAATCAGGTTACTTGATAGCAGACAGAAAATGAAAGCCGAACATGATAGAGAAACAAGAGAACAAGCTAGGTATAAAATTAAGGAGCTTCAGGAAGCAAGTGCAACATGTTTTACTTTTCCCTTTTCCAAGGACCCAAGCGGAAAGGATTGAGTTGCTAACCAGGAACTGCATCTGAAGACAAAGAAACAAAGGGGAAGAAAACATACGGATTGACTAATATTCTAAATGGAAGACAGGCTACCAGGTTGAAGCTGATAGCAAATGAAAGGCAGCATGGCAGCAAAAGAAGAGATGCTTCAGTATGAGACCATAATTAAAAATAATCAGATCACGGTCTTTGCAACTTCGCACCACTGAGTCCTAGAAAGAAGTTCAATTCTACCTTTCTGAAAATTGATGACCTGCAACTAGCCAGCTTGACGTTACCAGTGTACCCTCCTGTCATATCTTGAGATTTTCAGCCATTATGTGGAACTTGAGCTTCCATGTCACATCCATGATGAACAAGTGTATGGTAGAAACATAAAATGCAGTGTCCAAGAACAAACATGCGACTAACTAATCAAGCATCCGGAATCAATATATGGAAACAACATTTAGAAAGTTTCATTTCGTCAAATTTTTAGGGCAAGCTCATATGCGCATAGTCTCATGCCCCATAAATTCCACATTCAAATTTAAACAGAGAATAAATGTGCACCGCTTTTCTTTCATTTACCAAAAATTGCCAGCAGTGACAGCGAAAAAAGTCAATAAATAACAATACAGAAACGGTATTATGGAACAAGTAAAGAAACCACAACAATCAAATCAAATAAGCCACATTCAGCAATAAAAGGTTTCGTCATTCCTTATGGAATAAATCGAGAAACCGTAACATTAAAATGAAATAGCCAACTACAGCAATACAAGTTCGCTCCACTGTTACAAACAAATTATATTCCTGGAAATAGAGAAGCAGAAGAAGATGATTTCCTTACCTCCTGCGAACCCCATAATTCACAGCATAATGACTCCAATATTCGCGTAGTTTTCCTTTATTCTACCATTTAGCACAGCAGGAACTTAACTCCCCCAGAAACGCGAAAAAGGCGAAGAACACCGGCCGGTGCACAATAACCTCATCAATGAACCAAGATTCATCGTCTTTCTCGGGTTACATGAACAAATCCCTATCCATTCATGTCTCAATCCAATCAATAGGCTGGTCGGTATGCTTTGCATGGATACCTTCAACATAAACCTCTATCTGAGCTTAGGCATGCCCTGGTAATGCCGCGCCAGTAACCGGGCCGGCCGGAGGGCCGGTGGATGACCATACATGTTGCGCTCAACAAGGCGAAACACAAAGCGGGATACCCATATTACCCTTCTTTCATTGTCGTAAATAAAAGTTATCGGGTTGGGTCAGGTATCTCAGAAAATTATATCCGAAAACCCACATGGTAGTCGGGTTCGGGCCATATGAACCCAAATAGAGATCAACTCCACAATCTTTTCTTCCCAGGTCAGCTTCAAGTTGGTCAGGTATCTACAGTAAACCTGATCTACTAAGCCTCAAATAGGGCTGGTAAATGAACCAAGGAACTCGTAGTTCGACACGGCTCGCCTTGTCCTTGATCTTTCGTGTTCAGTCTGTTAAACCATATGAACCAAACATAGGGATGCTCGGTTCAGGTCGCAAGAGTCCGGGACTTCGAAAATTATCAACACCATGACACAATTCCTATACCTTGTGTTAGAGTAGTTAAGGTAAATAAAGAGCAGTTTTTATACTTCTCACAAAAGAAAATTTTATATAATTGATGGGCGTTTATTTAAAACTCTATGTGTCCTACGAACTAAACACAATTGAGCTCATCACGACCCGACTGAACCCAGCAAGAGCAGCTTGGTTCAGCACTAGCTGCTTCTCTAGGTCTCATGAATTATTTTCCTTTTGATAGGCAAGCTGGAGTTGGGCAGACCCGTACCAGAGGCACACTGGGGTATTGAACCTCTGACCTCTTCTCAGAAAGCCAACCTCCAGTAAGCTATGCCCCCTTCGGTTTGGGTCTCATAAGCCTGACCCGAACTTTGCAAGGTGACGTATTGCATTTTTACCAAATAAGCCCACATACTTTCTCAAAAGTACCGAAGCCATCCTCGGAGGTGATCCACTATCTAAGTCGCAAAGCCCTGCCGCCGCAGCTTCTCCGTTCTTCCTCTTTCACCTTCTCGTTCGGAGAACGATCCGCGAGAAGGGAAGGGCGTCCGATTTTCGTCTATCACCCCCGAGATCGACGATCTCAAGTTCCAATCTCTCACCCGCTCTCTTTCTGGGGAAAGCCTAACCACACGATTCGCGGTCCTCTGCTCAATCTCCCCTTCCTACGTTCCGTATGTCTGCAGAAACAGGGATTACCGGTTAAACCCTGATGTTGTGAATCTAGGGTTTCTTCGCGCTGGATTCACGAATCTAGTGGTTTTCACAAGGAAATGATCCATCTTTCTTGTCGCGATCACTGAACTGGTGCATTCTTCGAAATTGAATATCTGTGTTTGCGATCTGAAAATCGGATTGCTATGGGTGAAAGTGCGCCTTCCTCCGTGATGGATTCCGGTTTCTTAAAACTCTGGATGAAGAATTTGAAGCTCAAAACCAAGCAACAAGAGCTCCTCACCCGTTTCGCGATCCTTGCATTGGTCTACGTCCTGGCATTTATCGTTCGCCTCTTCAGCGTTCTCCGATACGAGAGCATGATCCACGAGTTCGATCCCTATTTCAATTACAGGACGACGGTTTTCCTTACGGAGAACGGGTTCTCCGAGTTCTGGAACTGGTTCGATTCCGAGAGTTGGTATCCTTTGGGCCGAATTATCGGCGGGACTCTCTATCCCGGCCTCATGGTCACCGCGGCCTTGATGTACCGTATCGCTCGTTTCCTCAGCTTCGCCGTTCACATTCGTGAGGTGTGCGTGCTTACCGCTCCATTCTTCGCTTCGAACACCACCCTGGTCGCCTACTTCTTTGGGAAGGAGCTCTGGGACTCTGGCGCGGGGCTCGTTGCGGCGGCCCTGATTGCGATTTGCCCGGGTTATATCTCCAGATCGGTCGCCGGTTCGTATGATAATGAGGGCGTTGCGATCTTCGCCCTCTTGTTGACGTTTTATCTGTTTGTGAAGGCAGTTAATACCGGGTCCTTGGCGTGGTCGCTAGCGTCTTCTTTTGCGTATTTCTACATGGTCTCTGCGTGGGGTGGATACGTCTTCATAATAAACTTGATCCCTCTTTACGTTCTTGTGATGCTTGTTACTGGGAGGTATTCGATGAGGTTGTACGTAGCGTACAATTCCATGTATATTTTGGGAATGCTACTAGCAATGCAGATCCGGTTTGTGGGGTTCCAGCATGTTCAGTCAGGGGAACATATGGCTGCAATGGGCGTCTTCTTCTTGATGCAGGTATAGAGTGTTCTCTGTTCATTACTTTTCATGATTCGAGGCTTTCATGTTATTTTTCAGTTTCTAAATGAACTGTTTTTTATGAAATATTGCTAGCCTGGTTATTGTTGTTTACGTTTTGAACTTTGCGAAGAACATTTGGTATTCTATTTCTTTCCGTTGTTTTGAGAACCTTGTATTTCCTCTTTCAAAATCGTAGCACTCCGATGCGCGTGCCTTACACTGCAAGGCACCTATTCTTAAATCATTTCTGTTCTTCTGAAGTTACTCTGAATTATCCAGGGTGAGAATGCGAGTATGGATGATAGGTATGCGCTCAGAGAACAATGTTCAAATTTTTCCAAGTGAGTGGAAATAGTGAGTTGTGATATTTAGGGATATGCCACAGAATTTACTTATCACATAGAAACGTGATAATCCCTTGTTACAGATGATGTACTTGAAGAATATATGGGTGTAGCTTTACTAAACTTATCGATTCTGAATATAGGCTCATTTATGATTTGCTTCTCTATAGATAGCACTCTGTTAATTTTTATTTTGTGAACTTTCTTAAGCCCATATAAGTGGTGCTGTGTTCTAAGCATATATTTTTGTTCTGCTTGAGAAAAAACACGTCAACACTTAACTCTTCCTGATTTTCAGCATGTTACATGTGAAACAATCAATTGACCCATGATAATCCCTTGTTACTGGTATGATCTACTCGAAAAACATATGGTTGGAGTTTCGCTTACTGATTTAAAGTATAAATGTATGGATGGAATTTAACTTCACGATTCTGAATATAGGTTCATAAATGATTTGCTGTTTCATATATGTACTAGACCTGTTGATATTGTGATGGTATTGTAATTCGTTCTTTTTCTGTAATAGCGTCTAGATTGAGCTACTTCCTTTTGAGTTGTATAGAGTGGAGTGATTTTCTACCAATAGGTATCCATCCATATCTTGTGTTCTATGCTGTTGTTTTTTCTGCTTCACTTGATCTGGTGTACCTGCAAGTTAACCTTGCTTTCTATAATATGATTTCTTCCCTTTTTGTTTTTCATTCCATGTGGTTGATTTAGTTCTGTTTTTCTTTTTAGAAGTAGCATTTTTCCTCTGTTGCTGTGAGCAATAAAAAAACATGCTATGGACACATGCATTTGTTTTCCCTTTCCCTAAGAGATGTGTATGTACATGGGAGGTGAATCTGTTTTGCTTTCAGTGGTCTGATTGTGTTCAACTTGTATCCTTCTGGGAACTGACACTAGAATGTGCTGCTTATTGTGTGCAATGGATAACTGATTATTATCTTTAATAACCTGTAGTCATCTTTATGTTTCAGTAGTTTTTCTTTTGCTCTTCATTCCTTAGAATTGTGTTCTACTTGGCAGGAATTTGTTTTCTACATGTAACAAGGAAAATCAGCACATATCAGTTCTAATTTGCATGTAGTTTTTTTCTTTTGCTTGTTTAGGTATTTTATTTTCTGCACTGGGTCTCTCCATGGACAGGAAGGTTTTACTCCTTGCTTGATCCAACGTATGCTAAGGATCACATTCCAATTATTGCATCTGTCTCTGAGCATCAGCCAACTGCTTGGTCATCCTTCATGTTTGATTTCCATATCTTGTTGTTCCTTTTCCTGCTGGGCTCTATTTTTGCTTCAAGCGCTTGTCAGATGCCACAATCTTCATAGTTATGTATGGTCTTACAAGCATGTATTTTGCTGGTAGGTTCAAGCAAGGTAGGGATCATAGTTTTATATGCTTAAGAAGGTTGTTGATATTTACTTGCATAGTGCAGTATTTTGAAGGACAATGATACACTGGGAAGTTTCTTTTTAATTGTCTTTACCATGAAGAATATATAGGCACAAATACTCTGTGAATGTGCTTGTGCAGTTTCTAAATTATCTAGTTTCTAATTTTGTGGCTCGGTTTGAATTGTTATTTCATATCTGAAAGTGAACAATGGTGGCTGAAGGGTGACAATTTTCAAAACCCTAACTTGAATGGGAATCTATATATTTGTGCTTATGCTTTAGCTTGTGTACCAATATGCATGCGTGAATGTGCAGCTTCTAGGTTGTATGACTTACCTTTCATTTCTGGCCTCAGTCTTTATTTTATGTCCCAAACTATGTTACGAATAGCTGGTAACAGGCAGTTAAACACTTGACCCTACTAAGGCATTAGCCGGCGTATATCTGGGATTTAGCGGTACACCTCTATTCAGCAACAAATAAAAATATATTAATTAAAAAAAGAGAAAATTCCAACACATTTATAAATATGGATCCATATGAATACGAAATTCATAGACACTTAATTTAGGAATATGTTTATAAAATTTAAATCATCATCAAACTTTCATATAGATAACAAATTTGTCCTGGTCTTGGGAAGAGAATATAGTCTACATCACCTATATCTCAAAACATAGGCATTTATTCACTATTTTGAAAAGGATCAATATCTGAAGGGCATGATATTTTCTCAAAACATAATTTAATCGTGATACAGATTTTTTTACTTTAATTGGCATTTTCTTCTTGATCTTAGAGAATAGAATATAATGAGTCTCTCTCTGTCTTTTTCAATATTTAGGGTCAGGGGAGGGTGAATTTACTTGAAAAGATTTGAGGGCTTGCATTGCTCCAACGGTCCAACCTTTGCATAGGACTAGGGAGGATAATTGCCCATACTATTTCTTCTAGTTGAGGAACAAACGTCTAGACTTGAAGTGAATCAAGATGCGTCTATGTGCTGATCTGATCAGCTAAGATCAAGGAATCTCCAGTTGCTGGCCCCTGCTTTAGTATATCTCATCTTTGAGGTTTTTTCAGACTGTATCTGTGTCAGATTCTGTCTTTTTTCTTGTCTCCAACTAAATCTGCTAAGAGTTTATGTTTCACGTTTTTTACATAATGCACCATCTACTGCTGATGCCATCAGAAAGTAGACTTAAAGGTCCCGGATTCCTTGATAATTGATATGTTACTATATTACTAACATTCGCTATACAAAAGCAGCCTACCTGTAGACCTCCTTCAAGCAAAATCTTTTTGCTTCAACGTATATATGGTTTTCATTTTATATACCTAAGGTACCCCCGTTTGTGTATCCTTTTTTAGCCTATTTTTATTTTCTTTGAACTGTGAAGCTTGCATCCTTTTGCATGGAGACTTGATACTGGCTGAGCAATTTTAACATCTAGTAGTATATATGTCATGCATGGTCTCATACAACTTGCATATAATATTAGCAGCTTATTTTTGAGTTTTCATTTTGCTGTCAGGCATCGCCTGATTTATCTCTTCCTTTCCAAAGAGATGGTGCTACTGCTCTGCTTATAGCTGCATTTTATCTGCTAGCTAGATATGCCATACACTGTACATGGGTCACATCAGAGGCATATTCTTCACCTTCCATAGTCTTGGCTGCCAGAGGTCACCATGGTGGGAGGGTTATCTTTGATGACTATCGTGAAGCCTACTTTTGGCTACGTCAGAATACACCTCCAGATGCTAAAATCATGTCATGGTGGGATTATGGGTATCAGATAACTGCCATGGGAAATCGAACTGTAATTGTTGATAATAACACATGGAACAATACACATATTGCAACTGTTGGGCGAGCAATGTCTTCATATGAAGACGAGGCATATGAGATAATGCAATCGCTGGATGTGGATTATGTGCTTGTTGTGTTTGGAGGTGTTACAGGTTATTCTTCAGATGATATAAACAAGTAAGTAATTTGACAATCTTGATGGGTTATGCTACGCTGCTTTATTGCTTCTTATACTTTTATCGTGTCAGTTTTGTTGCTGCAATTTTCTAACTCCTGCATCTTTGGAAAATAGATTTTTGTGGATGGTTCGCATTGGAGGAGGAGTTTTTCCTGTCATAAAAGAATCAGATTACCTTGTGAATGGCGAATACAGGGTTGACAAGGGTGCTGCTCCAAAGATGTTGAATTGTCTCATGTAAGTTTCACTGGTTTATGAGTCGTCGAGAGAAAAAGGAGTTTCACTGCTTTATACGTGACCTCTTACTTTCATTTAATTTTGACGTTAGTTAAGTCCATTGATCTATATTTTCACTCATCGCTTGTATTATCTGGTACCTTGCAAAGTGAGTTTTATGTCAAGCGTTATATTACTACACATGTTTATCTTCTATAATTACATCTATTTTTAGAAGTCTTTTCCATCACTCTGGATTGTGTTGGGGTTTCAGACCTTCGTGTTTCTCTTTGCTTTTAATTCCATTCAACATATTTCTGTGCTCCTACTTTTGTGTAGCACTGGACAAATGCATGTACATACTCAAAGCCTCTCATCCAGTGGAGTATCAAGCTTGTCGATTGTGAGATAGATTTATTGTACTATGAATTGTTGGCTCTACTCTAGGGCATGGTGACTTGGAGCTAAAGTCGATAGATGTATCATGTGAGCTTGTTCGACTAATTGGACTTCACATATTCTATTAGAATGACCAACTGTTTTCGTTTCTTGATAAGCAAGGATAGATTTGTTAACAAACCACCAAATAGTCCACCCGTTACATCAAAGAGTAAAGGCTGCAAGAATGTACTGACTCTATCATACCCATAATATCCCTAGAACTGGAGTCAGTATCAGAAGACAAAGTATTGAACCAATTTTCTGAAAGGACACCCTAAGGCTTTTCCACGAAGACCTTTTGAGGGCAATCAAGACCCCAGTTCTTCTCAAACATTTCTATTCAATACCCATTGCAGTCTGAGCACAGTAAAGACTGCCTTCCAGTAGTCACTCACTTATAAAACAGCAAAGATGTTCCACCATTTCTAAGTCACTTTTGCACGCTGGACATAGACACCAAGACACTACAGTCAAGCCTCTCCACTTAAACATTATCAAAGAAGAGGATTCTATTCTAAGCTGCCTCTCTGACAAAAAAAGAGGCTCTAGGGAAACTTTCAATTTCACACGGCATTACTATCTTCATACTTGCTGGTAAAACCTTTGCACCTTGAAGCACCCATTGGAACCCTAGGTTTCATAAGTGCTTTTTGTGCAGAGATTGACTTTAACTTAGGACTGCTTTATCTATTGCTGATGGATCACGGATCCGGCAAAAGCATCTGTCAACACTTCCAGGTTTTAAGTATTATATATATATATATATATATATCGGTACTAGTGCCTGTCATCCCAATCTTGGAGTTCCATTCTTCTTCTTTTTATGGAAAAGGCAGTTCAACCATATTGTTTCTGTCAGATTTATGGTGATGATGCTTTCATTTTGCTATTCATGGAAATTTCTCTTGCTCTTCTCATATCGTGGACATTAACAGAATTTTATTCTTTGCCACGGCATAGTTTTTGAGTTTGCCAGTTCCAGTACCGCGTTTACTATGAACGGGAAGTGCATGAGCTCCACTGGTAGTGTCGTAGCATTTGCAGCCATCTACTGCATGGTTTGTGCTTTGTGGGGCAATATGCTGCTGTTAATACCCTTTTTCTGGGAGGGTTGGGGGCAGGGACAGGGTTGGTGACATAAGCATACTTGGGTCATATGCACAAAGAAGGAAGCAAAATGCATACGAATGTGTTTACATTGCTTCCATATGCCAAAGTTTGTCTTCATAGAACTTGAAGGATCATCAAGGTTTTGTCACATGCTTGGCGTTCTGATTCTGTATGTTTCACTTCATAGTATAAGATAGTTCCTGATTCAGTATATAGGTATTGTAGCTCAATTGTAGAAACCATTCTATAAGATTATTGGTTCCAGTGAAACGCTCAATTTTCTTTTGATTGTCTGTGCTTTAATTGCTTAACAGGTATAAGCTTTGTTATTATCGGTTTGGGGAGCTGCACACGGAGTATGGACGACCTCCAGGGTAAATCTTGCTACCTTATTTCTTCTCTGAAGATAGAGAGTTTAAAGCAGTTGATGTACTTTGTACGTTCTTTCTTAAGACAAGATTCAATCTTGTTTTGCTTGTGTGTGCAGCTGGGATCGAGCCCGGGGGATAGAAATTGGAAACAAAAATGTGCAGCTTGAATATCTTGAGGAGGCTTTCACGACATCGAACTGGATTGTGAGGATTTACAAAGTTAAGCCACCAAGGAATAGATGGTGAAAGAAATAAAACTCAGTTTTTTGCAGAAGGAAGCCCTGCGGACTATATATCATGTTGATTTGAGCTAGAGGAGTTTTGCATTTCGCTAATTTAAATGTTATTTGGGAAGGGAAAGACTATTCTCTTTTTAGTTTATGTGGTCGTCAGCAACTAGATTATTTGAGTAGCGTTTGTTAGTAGGATCCACTTGAGTTTGCAAGTTTTTTATGGCAAGCTTGCCCTTAACTACAAAGGAGGTATGTCATTCACAGAGAAAAACCTTTAGGCATTAAACACTAAACAAAAATAATAATACTCATGATCATTGAAGATTTTCTACAATGTGGCTCTCTTTCTTGATAAAGTTTCCTGCCTTCAGATTCACAACTTCACAGAAATCATACGAGGATCCGTCTTCAAACAAGGAAGTGCCGTGTGAAGTTTAGCGAGGCTTTGCCTAATGCACGCAGATTGGCTAAGCTGTTAACTGTATCGTCTGACGATCTTCTATAGCTATTTGTAGGTCGATGGTTCACTATGCCCATGTATATTTCTCCTTAAAAATCTTTTCATGAATGTGTTTCACAAAGAAGTTTCGATAGCAATCATCTTTGTTGCTGCAAGGCGTCGGCATGATTCTTGTTTCAGAATCAACTATTGGGATCAGAATGAGGGCCGTTGCACTGCTACTTTTGTGTATTTGTGGCTTCGTCTTTTTCAGTGGCAAAGTTCTACTGCAGTTTGCCACAGAATGGCAGTGGTGAGTACGAATCATGGCGGGTACTCAAATTACCCAAATGCTTGTACACCCATGGAGACGACGACCGTTTGGTCATCATTGATAGGGCCCTGCACAAGCGGTGGGCCATCGAGGGATTGTCAGAGCTTTTTTTCTACGTGGATAGACTTGACTGACTCTGGGCCTGAATCATGAACCAGAACCAAACCAGGATCAGGCCCGTTCCAAATTTGATTTGAAAGAGGGAAATATACAAAAATTGTTGAAATTAAAATATTAAAAGAATATAATAAAGTGGCAGTTTGAAACCATGGTTATGGTTTTTTACCAGTTCCGGTACTATGAAAGGTGGAACTGAAACTGAATTGAGTGGTCCTTGCTTTTAGGTTTGGTTTCAGTGGTTCCGGTTTTTTAGCCATCCAGGCCAACCTTTATTCATAACAATGTGGAGGCAAAGGCAAGGTATGCACTTCGTGCGACTGGTGAGTTGAGGGCTTTGCCAGGTAAGATTTATATGAGTGTGTTGAATTACTATCAAAACTTAGGCTCGGTTCAGGACTAGAGAAACAGGTTAATGGTATTTCCTGCCATAAATGATAGAAAGAAACTTCTGTTAGTAGAATTGCGGTTGGTGATTGTTGGCGGTAGGGATGGTTTTGATGGATAATGATGCTCAACGTAGTGCTTGATTAAGGGTTTCTTCTGGTAGTTCTTTTTCAAGTACATGTTCTATACAAGATTTTTGAGGAATCGAACCTTGATTTTTGGTATTTGTAGTTTCAAGTTTAGTCTTCTATCAAACGCAGAACTTGTTGGCATGAAACTATGGTTCAATGGACCAGAAGGAGATGTCTACAGGAATTCAACTCAAGGGCTTCGTACAAGAAACCCAATTGCTCTTGTCTTGTGTTGTTACCCCACTTAAAACCCAAGCGTGATATCACTCACGAGTCAGGAACTTGGAACAATGTGGGTCTTTCGGAACATGGTTATAAGCCCATGTGGGTCTTGGCTTCTAGTATTAAGGGCATAAGCACTAATATTCTAACTGTCCCTCTCCTCTCAAAAGAGAATAGATTGCTGAGAACCCCATGAATACAAGTGCTTAGGGTGCGACAGAAACTGCAAAGGATGAATCATCGGATTGGTTGCATTATGTGATTGTTATATTCAATTTGAATTGCACATCTCCACTAATCTCGCTTGGAGCCCTGACGAAACCAAGCTCATAGATATCAAGAACTGCATGGTTCCCAGCTTACATGAACATTGGAGATTAGTATTAGCCATTGCCTACCACTTTCATCTCTACACCAACCAACCACCCCACCACTAGAGATTGTGATTAGCTCATGTATTTGTGTAGCATTGGTAGACAGTGGTGGATCCACAATGTGTCGCGGTGGGGTGATGGCCCACGCTCCACCCGAAATTCTAAACATTTTCTACCTCAGTATTGAGAATTTCAAAAAGATTTGGAAATCTTTAAAGCCCACACCACCCAAACTCGAAGTCTGCTCCACCCGAAACAAATTTCTGAATCCGCCACTGGTGTAGAAAGGCAATGTGTGAGATTTCAAGCTTTTCTCATCATGGGGTTATCTTGTAATGTGATCAGGCTCTGCCTTGCCCAGCTTATCACCTCGAACAAGAGGGGAAGAAACAAACAGCGGCTCCAATAAAAATAATTGCATCTGCCATTATGTTCAGCTCCATCATGTTCCACGAGCAAAAACAATCTACAACACCTCCTGCAAATGGTTCCATAACACCCTTTCATCTACTTTTCCCTGACAATTTTTTTGGTTATTCCAAATATTTCATTATATAGATTATGATTTGAGGGCTAGTAAAGACGTATCCCTCAAATGCTATGACAAGGTTCAACATCTATGCCTGGTGTGACACACTAAGAACTTTGCAATGCGAACTCGAACAGCATGGGCGGTCCGAGTGCGGAGAATCCATCTCGCAGCACTAGCAATCGTGGATGTTCACACAAGGTGAATTTTCCTTCAAAGATAACGCCAAGGAAGGCATCTCAAATCACAACTGCCTTTATGTTTTGTTCCTACCTCGCCTTCAGAGGCTTGATCGAACACACTAATATATACAAATGCACCACCTGAAAACAGAACATAAAGGGTAAAACACAAACATCCTGGACAAAGTTAAAAGCTGGGAAAAGACTTCTAAAATCACTACTTACTATCTCAACTCTTCTTTCCAGCCTCCAAATACTTAACCACCCCATATGCCCATACCTGACCCAAGGGGGACCGGACCCGGCCCATCACAAATAATATACCATAGGGTAAAAAAAATCCTTGTTACTTAAAAAACTGTACAAATAGCCAGAAATGGAGACAATTCTTTCTTCATCTCTCTTATGGTTTGAGTTCCGTAGTTTGGAAGAACTCAAAACAAGTGAAATAGAAATATTAAATGGTAATCAAGAAGGACAAGATGGGTTAATTTTTACATGATGTTGGTATTAATACATTTACATCTCTGCTAAGTTCTTATAAATCTCAAACAGTCGGTTTATGTATTTATTCGGGCAAGAGATAGAGACAGTATATATATGGTATCTGTTATACCATATATATACCTGGGCAGTGGTTTTGATGTTTTACCTGAACCTAGACAAACCGGGTAATACCCACCCGTTTGGGTAGGGTCATGTCCTAATGAGTCTGATCAATATTACCGACCCTACTCCCCAATTGGGTGAAGATTACCTAGCTTGATTGGATTGAGTTTTGTATGGAGACAGCCCTAACATCTTTCAGTGGGTACCGGGTATAAACACCCTAAATAAAAAAATTCTGAAAACACTCTCAACTTCGAAAGCTGACTTGTTTTAAAAATCTTTTGTCTTTAAAATGAAAATTTTAAATCTTTAAAATAAAGATTTTAAAATGTTTCAAATTAAAGTTCAAGGAATATGGTCCAAAAGATTGGAGTGAATCCGGCATAAATCAGGGTGACAGTGGAGCCCGCTTCGAGCCAGGATCGAGTTCGCGAAGGACAAGCTGGGAAACAAGGGAGTAGATCAAGTCAATTCACATCTTCATCCAATATCAAATCAAGTGGATGGCCTCATCAAACCCAGTCAAATTCAATTAAATCCTAAACTTGATTTGATTGAATTAAACATGAAGTCTAACTGAGTTTGAACCAAATATCTTGACTTGACCAAGCTTTCCTAGCTTTGTCTATCCTACACCTTTGGGCTAAGCACCAAATGACACTCTTACCTAAGCTTTGATTGAAGGGAACGAGCCAACAAAAAGAACCATGCCAAGCTTGAAGACCGGCCAAACTGCACTTAAAGGCATCAAGCACCTAGCCGATCATGGCTAGGTGCACATGATTCAAGCCCAAAACCAACCCACATGGGGTTGGTCTATGTTTGACCAAGGGGGACCACTCCTCTCACTCCTCCACGTGAATTTGATGGACCATGGAGTTGGATATGGGCCTTGGGCCACCCGTCCCAAAGAAGGGCCTAGGCTCTTCTTGGCCTATAAATAGAGGCCAAGGGGGGAGCGTGTTCTCGCATCTTAAAATCCTTGAAAGTTGGAAAGTGTTGCTCCTTGGGCTTGCTTTGGAGAATTGAGGGTTGCTAGGGAGAGGTTTAGAGAGGGAAGAGAGTGCTAATATCAAGGCAAGTGCTGCTATTTGGGTTTGAGTGAGAAAGAAGAGTGAAAAGAGGGAAGGTGAGGGTCTTGCACTATCATTGGAGGCCGGTTTCTTGGGAATCCGTGTAAGTATTGTTTTAACTTTATTTAATCTCCATCTCTTCTTTACATTCAATTCAAAAGGGGTTATATTAATGGAGGCTTGTTTCCTCCCATGATGTAATAGAAATAGATGTGTTGAAATTTCACTTTCCTTTCCTTATGCACTCTATATGTTTGTGTTCTTTATTCTACCTCTATATATGCTATAAACACTCTATATCTTCTAATCCCCTCTATGGTTAAGCTATTACGTATATTTCAATTCATTTTCCTTCAGCAATTTAATTTGTGATGTTGTGTTATTGCACTTTAATTCGTGTGAGTTTTGCATCATGTATGTTATAAAAACCAGAAATCTGATTTTTTCAGCATCACTTTATATGTTGATTGTCTTGTTTTTAATTGTTGAACTGCTGCTCCAATCACCTTGAAACTTTGCATACTATATCTACACACACAAACCCACTTACAATAAAATTTTCAAGAATTTGAGGGTCATGAACCACGTATTAAAAGCTGTGAAAGACCAGGAAAATTTCTAAACACTGCGTGTCAACTCTATTTTCTTGTAAAAGAGCCTTGATATTCATCCCATAACTCTGTCTGTAGTTATCCAAAATCAGTGATTATTAGTTTATTAAAAAGCTAACATCTATAGCTTTCTAACAAGACCAAGTGTACTAACTTTGAAACTCTGAATGTCGAGATACAGGCCCATCTTTGAGCCCCTGTATTTTTGTGACATAACAGTTTCGAGTGTCTGAGCAGAGGTAATTTGCCGAATTAATTCTGCATCATCCCAATCATTAATTCAAAACCAAAAGGTGTCCTACAATCTTCACATTTCAGGGTCTGTCTTATAAAATTTTGATGAATTTTGGAGGTCTCTAAGTAACTCAAAACAATTCGGAAAACAAGTCTTGAAAACAGAATCAGTTTCTGTTTTTCAGAACTTGTGAATTTTGAACTTGAAAACCAAGTACACTAGTTTATCATTTTTAAAACCCTATTCTCACGTGAATTTGAAACATCACTAGCTCATTTGAAATACTTAAAGTGCTTAGGTTGATCCTTGAGTATCGGTTCAATAAGGCTTAAAGCAAAAAGAGCCTGCTTAGCTACAATCGTCAATTCGGATTCACAATTTTGATAGTTTTAAAAACTAGCCGGCACGCTCGTGCACGAAGTAGTATTGAAAGGATTGCTTCAAGTCTCTACATAGTCTTGGAGTGAAATTTTCGCATTTACATTGGGTAATACCCACCTGTTTGGGTAGGGTCATGTCGTAATGGGTATGATCAATATTACCGTCCCTACTCCCCAATTGGGTGAAGATTACCTAGCTTGATTGGATTTTGTATGGAGACAGCCCTAACATCTTTCGGTGGGTATTGGGTGCTACATAATAAGTACTTGTTTATGCAGACCAAAATGTCTCTTTTCCCATGTTGAGAAAGTTGAGGATCCACACTCCAAACGAGCTAGATGCAAATTCTATCGAAACCAATTTCAACCATTCAAATGAGAGTCATAAATGGTTGTGATTAAAATTAAGAAAATAAAAAATCCATAAATTTCATTGCCCCTATATATACTTTTTACTTTTTCTTAATCTCAATCACCCATGCCCCTCGATAGTATTGTTAGATGAATGGAGTAGTGCGCTTTAAATGGCAAGGATCCGAGAGCCGAAAATCATTGGCTTATGATTTGTCCCGTGTGGCATGAGGCACATGAAATCCAGTGTGGATTAGCAAGGACCACCTTGCAAGGGTAAATACTCTTTGGTGACGGATAGCATACCGTACCATTGTAAGGAAAAGGTTAAAAAAGCCTTGATACAGAGTAAAATAAAATATAAATTTACGAAAGTTTGGTCTAAATAGAGTTTTTATTAAGTGTTTGCATTCTCTACCTTCCGTGATACATCAAACTTTAAATTGCTTGGATTACATTTAAAAAATATTGAATTGTAGTGCAAAATATTTTTAATTTAACAATATTGTTTGTTATAATTGGGATACTATGCACCACATACCCATCCATTGCCCAAAAATAAAAAGGAACCCAAACCCATTACCCATACCCAAGTATGAGAACAAGTCTATCCTCAACTCATCCCATTCCTACACCCTGCCGGGCTAGCCAGACCCTACAAGATACACGTTATGGGTGTTCAACTCCCAAGCGCACTTACTGTGAGATCCTTTAATGGCACTTACTGTGGATAAAGTTTGGCCTTTGCTTCTGGTTTCAAGAGAATGACGCCCTGTCTAAAAAATCAGCACTTGGCGATGGATAATAAGTGATTCCACAACGTTCATTCTCGAAGAAAATAAGTTCAATGTTAATTTTACTACAAACTAAAAATTCAGCACCAAGTGAAGCGTAACATTGCTAAGGTCATGTCATATTAGCATTAACTTGCATAAGTTAGAATTTGAGCCCAACACCAAAATCTTTTACCATAGGCAGACCTTGGAAATTTGCTTCAGTGATGTGGAGACTACTTGGATGGAACAAATATATATATATATATATATATATATATATATATATATATATATATATAGAGAGAGAGAGAGAGAGAGAGAGAGAGAGAGAGAGAGAGAGAGAGAGTTATAGTTACATAATATCTTTGTGTATCATCATACATAAACATTTCTATCGTATAAAGATTTGAACTAAAACAGCAAACAAATACTTTTGTACTTAACATCACAATGCACCGTATGCATTGGATGACTTTTATTTTATCACTTAAATGATTCATCTCAAATATTGAACGACTGAGATGTTTATGCATGATTGTACAGAATACACATCTTATTTAAAATATCTCTCCCCATATTTTGGGTCACGCAATTGCCCTGTCTTTCTCATGAATAGGTCCACCACTGAACTTTACTGGGTTTTTCTTTTATGTTGAGGAAATGGCTAGCATGTGCCACCAATAAATTTGCTTTCTAGACTCAATAGTATTAATCCTGAATATAGGAAAAGGAGTCGCTAGCTGATATACTGCAGACGATTTGGGTAGTGTATTTAATTCACTTTGTGGATCCCAATCGAGACACAATTCGTGAGTCTGGGATTCAGATTCAGCTTTACACACCCACACCCACACCACACGCTAAGTGGAGCGATTTATGGTGGAGTTTCTCTCCCTCTCCTCTCTTCATATATATATATATATATGAAGAGAGAGAGAGACTCCACTCACTGTGAGATAAGACATGTATATCTCTCTTTCTCTTTCTACCTATATATATCTATATATGAATCTATATAGATTACTACACATAACATATATATATATATATATATATATATATATATATATATATATATATATATATATATATATATATATATATATATATATACCATCAAATCCATATCCAATCAGATTCATATAGAATATAACCAAATCTACATTCACAGGACTACTAATATCTAAGAACTGGACAGAAACCGAACCCGTAGACCCAAGAATTGTGTCTCGATCGGGAACCCTGAAGCCGACATAAACCATCGTGGTTCGACTGTAAACCGCGGTCAATCCTTGTCAGACAGATCCACTAACCATGGTTAATCCTCTCCCTTTTCACTCGCCTGTGCAGCGTTCTCTCTCCGAAAGGAAAAGGAAAAAAAAGTGGGAAAAACAAAAAGAAGAAAGAGGAAAATCGTCCGAAGATGTAAGCTTCTCCCCTCGGCCTCTGCTGCCAGAATTCCGGCCGCCGCTCTTTCCGATACTCGCCGGGAGGTTGCCGGACGTTGGGCTCCCTTGCCGGGGCTCTCCTCTCTACGGCGAGCAGACAAATAGGTTCTTGCGATAGTCGAGTGCGTGTTCATTGTCGTCATTGCTCTTTTAGCGATCGTTAGAAGGGAGGCGGGACTAGGGTTTCCTCCCCATGGCTCCGGGGCGAAAAAAGGGAGCCGGTAGAGCCAAGGAACGGAGCCAATTGAGCCTTGGGGATCTCGTCCTAGCGAAGGTCAAGGGGTTCCCAGCGTGGCCTGCAAAGGTATGGACTAGATTTGTCCGTTTTTTATTGGATTCTAGTTCTTCGGACTTCTATTTGTTCGTCCTCTTTTTCGGCCCATCACGGGGGTTTCGATGTATTATCTTTGTGGTTTTCCCGGGAAGGGGAAAAGCGGGGAACATCACTTTGTTTATTGCGTATCCTAGGTTTGTTTTCCTTGTGAAGGAAATTTTGACGTGGGTCCCATTCCATTGCTTCAGTCATTTGATTATTTCTCGCTTTTATGATAATTTCTTCGGATGAATTTTGGGGTTTACTTCTTGTTGTCAAATTCCTGTTGTCAGTTTTTTTGATTACTGGACTGTAACCATTCAGTTTCTGAGATTTCTTTTTTTGGGCTCAATTAATTTGAAGCATTTAAATTTGATGATAATCGGTGTAGGTGTTATTTCATTAAAGTTTTGAGAACCATTTGGTTTGTTTGTAGATAAGTAAGCCTGAAGATTGGAACCGGCAACCGGATCCAAAGAAGCACTTTGTTCAGTTCTTTGGCACATCAGAAATGTAAGTTATTTCCTTCTATTAATTTCATTTGGGTTAACATTGCGATGTCTTCATCCAGGACTCTTTAGTCTTGCTATTATTTCAATAATTGTTTTTTTACCTCTAGATGCGGCTGAAACCCCTTTCAAAATCATAATGAAAGCTTGTAGAAGAGCCCTTTACTTCATCCATGTGAATGATGTTTCAACATATGTATAGCAGGATTATACCTTTGGTGTGACTTTGTGGCTTCGTTTGTTCAAGTATTTTAAGTTAATGACTTACTACGACATCTGTAACATTGGTATTTGAACCGGGCTGTGTTAAGTGTACCGTTTTTCTATCTTGTACTGATACATTGCTGTGTTCCACAAGACCCCTCAAAAACCTGTTATGGTGGTTTACCTATGTTGGTTTACTATTACTATGGTTTTCTATATTCCAGAATCCAGATTACATAATTTTTTGCTAATAAATTGCTTTATTTCACAAATTGGAGTTGCCAAAATTGCAAATTATACTGTTTACCTTGATTGTTGTTATTTAAAGTCTTCAAGCTCAATGGAGGTTTAGGTGGAGCTTTCAGAATAAAGATCAATAGTAGGAGGAACTCGAGTTAACTGGACAATGGACATTTTTGGATGGGAAAAGTCACTCACTGTCAAGCTGCTAGAGAGAACAATTTAGGCCCGGAGTGGTGCAACTCATAGCTTGGCCATCATGGTCTACTACTTGTCAAGTAACCACTCAAGAAGGAACCAACTTTGACTGGGACTCAAAGTAGTTCAAAAGGTACTATTCACTTCATTATAAAAAAAGAACACGACAATGATCCAGTCAGAGTTGGAATGATACTGTTGTGTTGTGGTTGCCACAGAAGGGACTTTGATACGAAATAGCGCACAACTGATAAATAACAATGTGTTTACTACTTCTTGCTTCTTGTTTGGTTGGCCTTCCCTCTCAATGTCGAGAATTCTTGCCCATGCTCTTGAGTATGTCGTCAAATGAGTGCATATGCTCTCTTACTGGACCCAAGGCCCTACGAGGCTTGTATGTTGATTGCTCACTTAAAGATACTATAAACAGGCTTCGGGCAATGCTGTAATATTGTATATGATCCCGTATGGCATTGGACACCAATATACGGTACAACAAAGGTTTTTTTAAAATTTTCTTAAAACATCCATAAAATTAAAAAATCATGAAAAAGATTCTATAACATGCACTATACCAAGAGACAATAAACTCAACCTCAAAACAAACCAAATCACATGCATATATAGACCCCATACCTCGTTTTGAAATTTAGGTTTGATGACTATGAATGGATGTAGAATATATTTGGGAATTTTAGATAGGAAGGGGTTGGGCTTGAGAGAGTAAGGGGTAGACATGAAAGAGGATGCCAAGGAAGCTGGTCTAGGGGGGTCTAAACACCCCAGGCCTTGATTTGAAAAAAACATGGTTTTCAAAACTTACATCATATGGTACACTTTGATAAATTTCTCCTATGATACGGGTATATGGATCATATCGGTTCAGGTACAAATGTGTGTATGGTATCATATATGATACAATTTTTATAACATTGGCTTCATGAGGTTATAAATTCTCTCCTCCTATACCTTCTTGATTCTCTCACCCTTGATTTCTCTTAATGTGTCTCTTGCTTACCAGTAAATCTTTATCTGTGGTGTCTCTATCTCTTTCTCAAGTGCACCCTTGCTCTTTCTTTTGATCTCTTTTGTATGTTGGTACTTCATGTGTTTGGTTGAAATTAAAGTATATTGCTAGCAAGTTTTAAGTACGTAAATGACAACTGTAACATATTAGAAAAAACATGATATGTTTATGCTTAAAAAATATTAACACTAATTTAGTGATGATTTATTCTTCATATGATGCTTGAGAGTTATACATGTTCACTATTTACTGTTAAACCAATTCAAGCATATTAAAAGAATATGATATATTTATGCTTAAAATATATTTAGAAATACTAATTTAGTGATGATGTATGCTTCACACTGATGTCTGAGATTATACATGCTCACTATTTACTATTAAATCAATTCATGTTCATGAATGTGTTGAATTGATATATATTGATTTAGTTTTTTTATTTCTCATTAAGTCTGCAATACATTAAGGGCGCTAACCACTACTGATGACATCTTTGAGGCATACCTCAAATACTCGCACCCAACCTCAATTACTTTAGTTGCAGTGACTAGTGGGCTGGTTGCTAGGGATTTGCTTTTAAGAAAGGAATGACTCAAAGTGAATGAAGAGAAGCCTGGTTTTTTCATTTCGAGGAATTCATGCTATAATGGATGGGATGGGACAAAATAAACATATTACCGTACCATGCACAAGAAAGATCTCCTCATATTCAACATGGGTCCCCTACCATAATTTTTTTCATTGGTGTTAGTCCAGATGGTGAAGGTGTCATAGGCTATTAACCCATACTTAGATTGGCGTAAACTTTCTACCTTTCAAACTTAAATAATTTTTTGAAACAAGACTGCATTTCACATCATTAGATGCAACAATTGCAAAGATGTATTGCTGCCCTAAAACACATGGTTATAGCATTATACGGGGACCTTCATCATGGCTCTCAACCATGGTCCAGGGGCTCTTAGTAGGGTGGGAAGATCACTCCTGTAGAAACTCCATCCAGAATAGAGACCCTTGCTTCTGAAACATCTTGAGAATGCCATTTTCTTGGTCTTCCTTCCATGATAGACTAGCATTTCCACCTTCCCATGCGAGGAGTCTGCCTCTCGCGATTGTTACATGCTTCTTGCCAATGCATTTATTAAAGAAAAAAAAATGGAAATTTTCCATCATGTGAAATGCAAGTGATATTTTTTGGTGCTATATCATGTTTTGTCTTTTGATATCATCCTCTTTCTAAATTTCACTTCCTTTATGCATCATATCTATGTCTTTTCTGATTTTACTTGTTTTGCCATGCAGTGCTTTTGTTGCCCCAGCTGATATTCAAGCGTTCACTCATGAATCCAAAAGTAAGTTGTCTGCTAAATGTCAGGGTAAAAGTAAAACTGTCAAAGATTTTTCTCGGGCAGTGAAGGAAATCTGTGAGGCTTTTGAAGAATCACAGCAAAAAAGGTTGCTTAGTCCAAAAGGAGTTAATGATCGACAGGCTCAGCAAACTGGGTGTAAAGATCCAGTATCTGGGGAATTCCCTAAATTGGGTTCAATGGAGGACAGTGATCTCGAATGTGATTCCAAAGAGCAGCTCAAGGAAGCTGCTACTAATAGTGAGTGTGCAGGTGGAGACCATAGGTTGGAGCGCTGTTCTCTGAGTCATTCAGCATCTTTCGATGACAAGGATGGGACTCCAGAGGCGATTGAGGGGCAGACATCCCCAGTTTCTGTCAAGGGAGGGGCTAAAACAGCTAATAAAGCCTCCCATGCATCAAAGAAAGGTACATCTTTGAAGACAGTTTCTAGGTTATCTCCAAAAAAGGAATGCCTTTCCCCAGATCATGATCAAAGCAATAAGGTGAGGAAGGGAAATGTTGGGTACACTGTCCTGGATTGTGATGGTAGGGAGCTATGCTCAAAAGGCAAAGATTATGACCATGATGCTTCCCCTTCTGATCCTGATGTCAAGGAACGAATGACATCTTCACCTTTGTTCACTGTTTCTACTGCTCAACAAACTAAAAGAGCGATTCATGTATCAAAAATAAAAATGGAGGCTTTCATCGGAGGAAAAGAGAAGGTGGCTTCAGATCCCAGATCAAAGCATGAGGGCTCCAAGAAGTCTAAGCCGATATTGCCAAAGCATTTGAAAGAGGAGAGTTCTGTCAACAAGCTACATAAAATAGCTTCTTGCAATCAGACGAATGGATCATCTCCAACAAAAATTGTGGATGCAATTGGTTCAAGGAGGCTGAAGAGCTTTTTGAAAGATAACAGGAAGGCTGTTAACAACGACTTTAAAGGAACAGAAAACCTGCTGAATGATGGAGATCTTGCTAATGAAGCTTCTGATCACGTGGAGGACCCAAAAAGTGTCCCGATGTCATCAAAGGATCAAGGAAGAGAGGTTAAATCTAGCAGGAAAAACGAGGGTGTCAATGAGAAAGTTCGTCCAGCAAAGAGGTTGAAAATTTTGGAGATGGATGATGATATTATGGATGAATCTGAAGTGGTTACTGGAAATGATAAGTTGAATGCAGCTACTGACAAGGGAAGTGATCTTATCTCGGGTTCTGAGAAATTGAAAACTCAAACTAATTCATCTAGTGGTTCTGGTTTGAAATCAAATGCTGCATGTAGAGGTGGTCATTGTTCAGGTGATGAAGACATCCTTCCCTTGATGAAGAGACGACGCTGGGCACTGGAAGCAATGTCATCCTCTGTTGCTGACAGTTGTGCTGGTTTGCATGCTGGAAGTCTGGATTTGGCTGAAACAAATGCTTCAACAACTGTGGAGAATGCTAAGTCTTCTGGTGCTGGGGTTGATGACCGTCAGGCTACTTTTAGTGAAGTCAAAGCCAATGTAGAATGCAGAGTAGTGGTTCAGAGGGAAACTGCAGGTAGTTCCTCTAATGCTTCTGGAGCAATTCCAGACTCTCTTCAAGCTGCAGCTGCAGCTGTGCTTTCAGAAAGTTCAAGTCAACCATTAAACACTGAAAGTGTTAAAGGTGAAAAACAGAGTTCAGCTGATGATGGGCCAAAAACGTTCAGTGGTATAGTTGCTTCTGATGAGCATGCAAAGGAGATCTCATCTAGTCCTAAGCAAATTAAGCAGAAGATAAAATCTGTTTCTATAGAATCTCAGAGACCTTCTTCAAAGGCATCAACTCCTCCGAAGTCTTCAGTTGGACATGCTAAAGTTGCAGGTAAGCCACAGGACCAAAAGATTAATAAATCTCAAACGAAGACACTGGACTCTCCGATGACGAAGAGAACTTCAACTGGATCTTATAGAAGTTCATACCAGGATTCAGAAAGTTTAAGCCATGGACAAGTTGCTACTCCACAAAGAAATAAGGGGGACACCACAAATGAGAAGTTCAAATCTTCTCAAAAGAGTAGTTCACGGTTGTTTGTGCCTCCTGAAAACAAGCCCAGGACTGGGGTTGCAACTGAGCATGGTTATGAACTGGATGTGGTGCTGAAAGAACGGTAGTAACAACTAGCACTTAACTTGTTGACGTTTTAGTTCATAATCTTTTCAAGGATAATGCTGGTAATTTGGTATTCCATATTTTAACTTGGTTTTCTGTCATCACTTGCAGTTTTGAGTCCTCAAAAGACTTTAAAGTTGGCAATTTGACTGTTGAAACAAGATTTGAACAATCTTCTCCATCCATGAGAAACCTGATTGCAGCCGCTCAGGCCAAGAGGCGGCAGTCACAACTTCATTCTTTTTTGCATGAGGATGCTGATACTCTTGGCAGCGCTTACTTACCCACTACTCCTACTCAAGGAAAGTCTTTGAGTCCTATTCCCTCCGTTCAGCCACTTCCCTTGAGCAATGGCATGATACAGAGTTCAAGGGGATCCTTTTCTCATTCATCATTTACGTCTCCATCAACTCTTGTACATCAATTCTTACCACAGCAGCAGATAGACTCGAAAGAATATGAAGAAGCTACAGTTTCAGAATACAAGGGTGTTGGAGACTCATTGAGCGGTGGAACTGAAGCAGCTGTGGCTCGTGATGCTTTTGAGGGAATGGTGGAAACACTATCTAGAACAAAAGAAAGTATTGGCCGAGCTACACGTCTGGCTATTGATTGTGCAAAGTATGGGATTGCTGGAGAAGTAAGTTAGCTAACTCCCGTGCTTGTTTCACATCTTCTTTCTGTTAACTGCCATGGAATTCACTGGAAGCATGTGCCTGCTTAATCACCAAAATCTTTATGTTGCTAGCTTATGTAACCATTGAGGATCTTTTTCTTGGTTTTCTCCTGCTCCACTAAAGTATTTCAAAGGATTACTTGAGTATTCTGTTGGATATGGATGCATTAGAGGTGTGGGTATTACACGACCAGCTATTATTTTGTTACTTTCTTGAGAGGAGAGAAAGGGAATGAGAGTGTGTGTGTATACACAAACATATATATATATATATATATATATATATATATATATATATATATATATATATGTATGTATCTGTTTATGTATGTGCGTGTATATGACCACAACCGGGATTTTCAAAGTTGCTGGGCTGCACCCTTTGCACCTACACAGGTGATGTGGCCACTGAACATACTTACAAACCTATGAGCTTCGACTGTTTTGTCCACCTTGATGTAGAGGTAACACCTCCCCCACCCCCACCCCCACCCCCCCATTTTCATAGGAAACTGTATCTCCTATATACTTCAAACTGTGATGACGATTCAGAATGAAAGTTTGTGGTAGATCCAGGGTCACAGTCAATGATATGTGGGACTGATGATTGAATGATGGTGTTCGTACCCAGATAACATCTGGTTCTGTTTTCTGAGTAGAACATCCTAGAGTGCACTTGCTCTTCTCTGGATTAGTTTTCATTTCTTGGATTGTAGACCTGTATGTACTGGATCATTTCTTCTTGACTGGATATAGAATTGAACATTGTTCTTTGAGCTAGCAAAATGGGCTGCTTAGTTCTTGAGTTTGCGTAAAAACCTCTCCTGTCTGATTTCTGAACTGCTCTTGTTTTTTTGTGGTTTATTTGTCTTCTCAGTTTAGGGATCTGTACCTACTGTCATTTTTTGTTATGGACTTGATATAAAGTTGTGGCAATTCGGGCTATAATCACTGTTATTTATACTAGAGAGTTTTCACCAGTTGTACATCTTGAGATTATTTTACCTGTGTTATATGCAGGTTGTGGATATTCTTATTCGGAAATTAGAGAATGAAGCCAGTTTTCATCGAAGAGTTGACTTGCTTTTTCTTGTTGATTCCATCACACAATGCTCACACAGCCAGAGAGGTATGCATTTTGACGAAGGTTGTGACTCGGTCTATGTCACACAGATACAGATATGGGTGCGGGACATGACAGTTTTGAAAATTTTTCAGGTGTGGGAACATGACGGGGTATATATATGTAATTATTTATATATAAATGGTCATTAACAAATATATTTTTGAATACAAATTATAAATAAAATATGTATATATCCATAATATTTTCTAGACTCTATTATATCATATATAATTGTTATATCTAATAATATTTTTAAAACTAACATAGCAGGTGTTACGACTTTATTTTTCCTCACTCTTCCACTTTTATTCTCTGTTCCCGTGCCATCCCTCTCTCCTTTCCTTTGATGTTCTTCTCCCTCTTTCTTTCTCACTCCTCTATTCCCTTTGCCCCTTTTCTCTTCCAACCACACATTCTCACGTTTCCTCTCCCACCCGACCCTATAGTAACAGTTCCAGTCTTACTCCCCCCTCCTTATTCTTGGATGAATATAGACTAGCTCACTCTGAATGACAATTTTGGAGTGACAGCCTATGTTGGTCTCGAGTGTCAGAGTGCCCGACACGGGTGTGGCACCTTCGTGGAAGTGTCCATGTGACTGGATTCAGTCATTTATTTCTTGATGTTCTTGGGACCAACTGCTATATGTGGTATACAGTTACTTGACTTGGTCCACCTGATTTGACATATAAAAAAGCAATATATGTACAGAACATGAACGACAGGAAATGCAGGAGTTTCTATGACATTAATACATTATTTATTCTTTTAGTGATGAAATTAATAAGACATCAGTAACTAGATCATGTTTAGTGATATAATCAGCATGTAAGTTAGAAAAGGAATCATCAATTCAGTGAAGTGATTTTTTAAATAATTGCTAACCTAGTAATTCAGGAGCAATCTTCTGATCATTATCATATATAACAACCTAATTTTAGCAACTGTCATAAGGCTGACTTAGTTGTGAAATTCTGATATTGATGGATTCATTAAGCTTTTCAACTTAAGATTAATATAAATAGCTCAAAATTTTGACTATGATGACCAAGACTTTAGGATATCCCGACTAAAAAATGAAAAGTAACATGAGAATATGATAAATAAAAGAAGCAAGATTGCATGTTTTTCATCTTAATTCTTGTGAATGTTGTTTATCCGCTCAACTAGTTATGGTACAAGAGATGATATATGCAAAGTAGGTTGTTCACGGGTTGACATGACTCAGCCTAACATATGATTCTGGAATAAGAGCTGATTCAACCAGCCCTACAAATAGTGTAGGTCACATTTTGGTCTCTGCATTTTAGCCCCATAGATTCAATAAGGGGCTATACTCTTTTTGGAGTGGGCGAATAGCACACAATTATGCCGTGGGCTATGAAGTTTGAACTACAATGTGTTATCACTTATGGGCTCATGACTCATCTATGGGTTATACTCTATATTGGAGTTTTAGTAACTGCACTGTTTCTGATGTGGCATTGTGCTGGAAGTTTGAGAATGTCCCAAGTCATGTCAAGGAGTGACTAATTCAGTAATATGGGAAATGACGCTACATGTCCAGGTAATATAGGCATCATCCTTTATGTGTATTCAAAATTTGAGTCAAAGTATGCATTGGGCTTGAATGTAGCTGATGAGAAAAACCAACACATAATGTACCTTACCTCTAGTGTATTAAAGTTCCTTTCTTACTTGAGCCTTTTCCCACCTAAGCGGTGTTGGCTAGAGGGTGCAACACAAGGATTTCCGAGGAGATCATGCCCTCTTTTCGCCCAAGCATGCTTAACTTCGGAGTTCAGATGGGATCCAGCACATTCTTGCTCCAAACGTTGCACCCCTTAAGACCCTAGAAAGTTTTAGGCTCACCATTGGCAACCTAATACAACCCTCTATCTGGGCTTCGGACTGGCCATGCAAGGTGATCCCTTACATGGGCGGAGTTCCCTAGTGTATTAACATTGTATTTTAATATTGCTTTTCAATGAGGCGTGTTCTAAGAATGCCTTTAAAGTTTTGTTTCTCCTGGGTAGGGTAAAAAATGAAAGACCTTTAAGATGAATGATATCACCCCTTAGATTCCGGGGCTTCGCGTCCTGTCAGGGTGTGCTCTGTTTCATGACAATGAAAAGGAAAATGTATGTGCTAGGAAGAAAGGAACCAATATATTTTGTGTATCAGATGAACAATATCTTATTGAGTGGTCGGATAGATTAGTCTTCAAGCAGTAACGAATACATTATAAGATTATCATGTAGCTCTTGGCTTCAATTGTTGTTCTATTTCCAAAACCAAAACCAAAACCAAAACCAAGCCTTATCTCACGTTAATGAGTCGGGTACATAGAACATGGATCCTATGTCACCATTATGCTGTGTTTTGTGTCATCTTAGTATTTAATTCCACAAAAGCTAGAACATGTGTTATCTGTTCCTTACAACAGTTTTTCTGCCTTAAAAGTGTTCTTCAGTTGGTATTTCTGTTATGTTCAATGATTATTTTATCATCATATTGTACTAATTTTATGGATAAATAAGATAAGTTTATTTGATAAAGCACCAAGGTGCTGCTCCAAAACATCAGAAGATATCTTTTACCTTATGTCACATGGTGTGGGTGCAGACATGGGTTCAGGTGCAGGTGCAAAACATGGCAAATTTCAAAAATCATGTGTGCCAGGGTACGGCTATATATAATTTATGTATGTTACTGTATATAATCATAGTATCTCATAAAACCAAACAGAAAATCATCTGTTAATAAGTCAATTACTATAAAGTAATATTCAATCAATTTTCATGAAGTGTCTTACTGCCATAGCACAAAATAAATGTTTAAAATAGATTGTGGTGAGTCGGACAAGGGAAAAGTACTAGTGTCTAAGTGTTGGAGTATCAAAGACGGGTGTGACACCCTCATGGAAGTGTATCTGACACAGTCTTTACCATACTTTATTTATGCTTTGACAACAATAGCCTCCTTAGATCTTAAAAAGTAGGAAAATAGAAGAGCTCCAGAACCAGATCCATTACGGAGGATCAACATTCCTATGTTATAGGTTGCTTGCACCAACACCTATTATGGGTTAATAAAAAGAAAAGATTTCTCATCTGCCAACGTATTCCAAATATTCTTTTGGTTCCTTCATGGATAGGTGCTACTATCAAATTCTTTTCAGGACTGTGGTTCCTTAAATATCTATATTGCCTTAGCACCTCATCGCATGCCAGATAATATTGTTTCGTAATTCCTGCTTGTGTTATTGAGATGCAACCTTGCAAAGTTGCTATTCGTATGAATAGGCTTTATGCTGGTTAAGCAAATAAAAGCAGTTAATGCCTTTTATGCCTTTGCACTACTTTACTAAATGGCTGTGCTGCAGGCATTGCAGGGGCTTCATATATTCCAACCGTACAGGCGGCTCTTCCACGGCTTTTAGGTGCTGCTGCCCCACCTGGAGCTACTGCACGTGAAAATCGTCGCCAATGCTTGAAGGTAATTATGTGATCCTTAGGATGCTGCCAACATCTTTGATTTCTTTGATATTGAACGCTTTGTTGCCTTGAATAGGTATTGAGGTTGTGGCTTGAGAGGAAAATCCTTCCGGAATCTGTTCTTCGTCGCCACATGGATGAGATAGGATCTTCAAATGATGATCTTACTGCTGGTTCATTTAGACGTCCAACTCGAGCTGAACGTGCTGTGGATGACCCGCTTAGGGAAATGGAAGGAATGCTTGTTGATGAGTATGGCAGGTAATGGTTTCTTACTTGCTTTCATGGTGCTGGCCAAGTCGATCAGAACTCTTTCACCATTACTTTGCTATGCTATTTTTAGCAATTTAACTCTGGATGGAACTCCAGTGTAAAGGGCATTTCTAATATGGTCAGTGAATAGCTTTTTGCTGTAACATTAGAGCAGCAAGGATCCAAGTACATTGGATTGGATGGTTGAATGTTAATCTGTTCAGTTCTTCCTTTACCGTTTGTATTCCCTGTGGTTGCTGGCAAGGCCGTCTGAATCATATATTCCTTTATATTCACTTGTATCAGTCAACATCCTTATCCATAGAGTTTTCCACTGCCACTTCAGTAGGAATTTGTTTAATGGGTTAATTTGATATCCTATACATGTTTGTGGTGGAAGCTTGAAGTTTGTTGGCTAACACAGTGATCTGAACCTGCAACTTGTTTTGTACACTTTCAGATTCTTTAATTCTTTTATATCTTGTCTAGCCTTAGATTTCATTCAGTCTTCGGCTATATTTCAAAATTCTATTGTCTTGATCTTTTTTTATTGGTCATTACTTATTTGTAGTTAAGCTGAATTATCTTTCATATACTAGATAGCTCTCTAATTAGTATTTTCTCCAATAATTAACGTGGCTTATTCTGGGACAACTGATATTTTAGCCTATCTTGGTTTGTAATTTATAAGTCTCGCTTATGTCTATCTAACATGTTTTCATGTCTTCTTGATTC
The DNA here is from genome assembly GCA_036023115.1 of Brasenia schreberi. Lineage (NCBI taxonomy): Eukaryota > Viridiplantae > Streptophyta > Magnoliopsida > Nymphaeales > Cabombaceae > Brasenia > Brasenia schreberi. Next base: position 19,792,298 of record JAYKKT010000081.1, read on the forward strand.
TTTTTTTATTGTTTGGAAAATATTAGATTATATCAAGTTTTCTCTAAGATGAGATCCTATCAAGTTATGATCCTGGGATTGTAGTTTGGATATTGCATTTTCAACTTCGCCCCCTATTTTACATGTACCTATATGGTTGTTACTTAAATGTACTGAATTGGATTTGCCTCCTTCCAGCAATGCCACGTTTCAGTTGCCTGGTTTCCTAGCTTCTCATGTTTTTGAAGATGAAGAGTGTCTTTCAATGAAGGAAGCCACTGATAAATCTTCATTGGAAACTGTTGAAGTTTTGGAGGCACGACAATATGCTGGTACACCAAGTGACAAGCGTCACCACATCTTAGAGGAAGTTGACAGAGAGCTTGAGATGGAAGATGTCTCGACCTCTTGCAAAGATGACCTTATAGTCCGCAGCATATATGTTGACCCAGAACCTCGACACAATGTCACAGATAGTTGCATTGATGATCAAGCTGATATTTGTCCATTGACAATGGATTCTCCACCACTACCGGCAGATTCTCCTCCTCAGCCACCTCCATTACCTTCTTCCCCCCCTCCCCCTCCCCCTCCCCCTCCACCAGAATCTCCATCTCCCCTCCTCCTCCTCCTCCTCCACCACCACCACCATTGCCACCGGCTTCCCCACTCCCCTACATGTATGGTCATTCCATGCCTCAAAATTACCACAGGCCTCCAGAAATGAGCCATCAAGATTACTTTAAGCCACCAGATGTAAGTTTCTTGGGAATTCCTTTGGAATTTTAACATGAGCTTGGGTGTATGCCTACTGATTTGCTCTTTTATATACAGGGTAATACGAGTGTCCAAGCACCTGTGAATGCTCCTCTCCAGGTCCATGTTAATGTCATGCCTCTTGGAAACGAAAGGGTTCCACATAACCCCTCTTTTGCCACACCTGGAATATGCCATGGTCAGGATGTCCCCAGCATGCATTCTTCTAATTTTGACTATGGGAAAAATAATGTGCATTTGGGGCCGCCAGTTGCTCAAGTTAACCAGCAGCTCCAACCTGTCCATGCACAATTCCCTCAACGACCTTACCATCCCACTCCTCCACAACCTCCCTTGAATCATTTCTCCCCTCCACCACCACCTCCAAATCATTTTCAGTATTCAAGGCCTGGAGCTCCACAGTATGCCCAACAGCCTTACCACCAATATCATATGTCATCTACCCCCCATAGTTGGCGGCAGCCCCTGAACGAGGAACAGTGGAGGCCACACCCTAATGAATCTGCTGCCAGTAATCAGCAAGGTGTTTGGGGTCCTGGAGGGATGACAGCACCATCATGCTCAGGGCCATCAATTGTGCAAGATTGTATGTGGATCTGTTTATTCTGTTAAGTATGGATTTGCTACTAGGGATGAGTTTTCTCTTTTCAATAACAAACAAACAAATAAATAAATGTGCGCATGTGACATTTTTGGATGAGTTTTTCTCTATGAAGATAATGAAAATCAAATTCTGTATGCTTTTTCCTGTTTTCCTTTATCAGGTTATTGTCGACCTCCAGCAGAAAGGCCTTGCTTAAACCCCATGGGATTTCAGTACCCTGTGCAAAACTCTATTAGTGCTGGAGGTTCAATGCCAGGTGGCTTATGCTTGTCCAAAATTTTATGTGCATGCTGATGAAGGGTTTCTTGGACGAATTTTAATATTTTAACATCATGTTGTACTTGCTTCATCAATATTATTCTGTTACATATATATGTTTATGTTTTATGCCTTATGTTTCTTTTTTTTTTTCCAGCTCCGCCTCATGGTGTCAACCAGTTGCAACCTGGCAGATCAGATATTGCAACCTTTAACCGTTGGAGGCAAATGTGAAACTAATTCTGCCTGTCTATACCTTGACTGTGAAAGTAAATGGATTTCCATGGCATGTGAATTTTTGGATGATCATTTGTGGGCATGCGTGCACGTGTCTGTGTGTGAGAGGGAGAGTTTCCTGCACCTTTGTGACTGCGACAAATATTTGAATGCACATGCACAAGGAAGAAGTAAACATTTTCTCCGACTGGTTATGTATACACAGATCAGAAATACACGTGAACCTTATGCAGGAATGCAAGTCTTCCACAGGTTGCCGTCCTCGCATCATGCAGAGACATAGTCAACCCTTTTTTTCCGGATAAATAAGATAAGTTTATTTAGAAAGAAGCACTTATGACTGTGCCTAGCCTTATAATAGAGGGAGAAACACTTGAGTGCCTTGAGCAAAACCAACAACAACAACAACAACACCAACAACAACTAAGCCTTTTCCCATACTAGACGGGGTCGGCTACATGGATTCTTTGTTTCCACAGATCCCTATCGTGTGCCATGTTAGCAGTTAACTCACAATAAGCTAGATCATTTTTTATTGTTTCTTTCCAACACATTTGTGGTCGTCCTGTAGCTCTTTTAATACTTTACAAATTTAGTTTTTCATACCTTCTTACAGGTTGTTCTTTTGATCTTCTTTCTATATGTCCAAACCATCTTAAACGATATTCTCTCATTTTATCCTCTATTGGTGTCACTCCTAATTTGTTTCTAATAACCTCATTATGTATACAGTCTTTTCTTGTATGACCACTCATCCATCTCAACATCTTCATTTCTATCACAGACATCTTTTGTACGTATTGATGATTAACTACCCAACACTCAGAACCATAAAACATGGCAGGCCTAATTGCTGCTCTATAATATTTACCTTTTAACTTTAATGGTATCTTCTTATCACAAAGAATACCTGATGCTTCTCTCCATTTTAACCAACCATCATTAATTCTATGCGTAACATCTCCATCAATTCTTCTGAAAAATTGACCCTAGGTATTTAAAACTTTCCTTTTGGGGAATGCAATGTGTGCCAATTTTAATTTCTATGTCCTCTGAGGTAACCAAATGATCAAACATACATTCCATATATTCTGTCTTTATTCTACTAAATCGGAGGCCTTTGCTTTCTAATGTTTCTCTCCATAGTTCCAATTTTCTATTAGCTTTTTCCTTACACTCCACTAATACAATGCCATCTACAAATAACATACTCCAAGGTACTTCATCTTGAATATGTTTTGTTAACTCATCAATCACCATTATAAATAAGTATGGACTTAAAGTTGATCTTTGATGTAACCTAATATTAACTTCAAAGAAGTCTGTCATTCCTTCATGAGTCCTCACATGTTTTGCACCATCATACATGTCTCTAATAAGGTTAATGTATGTTAATGGGATACCTCTTTTTACCAAAGTTCTCCAAAGAACCTCCCTCGGTACCCTATCATAAGCTTTTTCTAGATCAATAAATATCATGTGAAGGTCTTTCTTTTTTGCTCTAAAATGTTCTATAAGATGTCTCAAAAGGTGAATCGCTTCAACATTAGATCTGCCTGACATGAATCCAAATTAGTTCTTTGTTATTCTTTTCCATAATTTCATAGTATGGGTCATTAACTTGATACCTCGATAATTTACACAATTTTGAATGTCTCCCTTGTTCTTATATATGAGTATAAGTGTACTTGCTCTCCATTCCTCGAACATCTTTTGGTTTTTTCATATTTCATTAAATAGTCTTGTGAGCCAAGTGATTCCTTTTTCTCCTAGTATTTTCCAAACTTCTATAGGAATATTATCAAGTCCTACCGATTTACCACCCTTCCTATGTTTAAGAGCCTCTTTGACTTCATTCTTTTGAATACGTCGGTAGAAATTGTGGTTTATATACTTTTCTGATTTGGCTAACTCTCCTAAGCAAATACTAACATCTTTATTTTCATTAAAAAGCTTATAAAAATAGTTTTTCTATCTATTTCTTATATGATCATTTGCCACTAAAATTTATTCATCCTCGTCTTTGATGCATCTAACATAATTAAGATCTTTAGTTTTCTTATCTCTAGCCCTAGCTATCCTAAAAATATCTCTTTCACCCTCTTTTGAGTTGAGTTTTTTATATAAATCCTCCCAAATTTTAGCTTTTGCTTCACTCACGGTCTTTTTCACTTCCTTCTTTGCTTTCTTATAAGCCTCTAAAGTTTCATTAGTTTTCTTAGCATAATGAAATTTGTAACATGCCCTCTTTGCCTTGATTTTATTTTGCACTACTTCACTCCACCACCAAACTTCTTTATGTGCCGGTACACCTCCCTTAGATACACCTAACACATCTTTTGCCACTTTCATAATATGTATAGCCATATTGTAACATATCACTGGGTGTACCAACATAATTCCAAACATCTCCTTGAAAGACTTTTGTTTAAATATATCTTCTTTCTCGCTTTTGAGGTTCCACCATTTAGTCCGAATAGCTCAATACATTCTTTTCTTCTTTGTTCATTTTTTTATTTGTAAATCCATAACTAAAAGTCGATGTGGTTAAGTTTTTTCCAGGAATTACCTTGCAATCTTTACAACACGCTCTATCTTTTTTTTACAAATAAAGTAATCAATTTTTGTTTGTGATAAGCCACTCTTATAAGTAATTAAATGTTCATCTCATCTTTTTAAGATTGTATTGACTATAAATAGATCAAATGCCATAGCAAAATTTAAAATCTCCCTACCTTCCTTGTTTATATCCCCAAAACCAAAGTTTTCATGAATCCCTTGATAACCTAATCAGTGTTGTTTGACGCGTATCGTATCGCGTATCGTTGGGCTCCACGATACGGGCATATCGTATCGTATTGCCCTATCATACTTTAATATTAAAAAAATACAAAAATTATTTAAAAATTTAAGAAAAATTAGTAAAAGTCCGAAAAAAATCAAGAAAAATCTTAAAAATCTGATAATTTCTTTAAATTCATATAATACAAAGTTTAGTACAGATTGAGCATTCAACATTGAACAATTGCATCCAAGTTTACATATTTTGAATAAAAAAAATGAAATACATTTATATTTTAAAAATTGTAATAAGGATCATTAACTAAATAATCTTCATCTTCTCCTTGATGAAGATCCTCATCATCATCATCAAGAGCACCTTCTGCTTGGAAATCAAATTCTTCATCTCCTTGATACTGTTGCGCTTCTTCCAAATTAATCCATGCATTGTCTTCTTCAGTTAGGAGGGCATTTTCTTCATTGTCTTCTATAATCCAGTCTTCTAATATATCAAAATTATCCAAACTTATTTGATCAAATTGACTTTCTTGTCTATTTACTTTTTTTAATTACCTACAACAAAGAAAGATAAGCAATTAGTAAATAATATTAACAATTGAAGTCAAATAATTTATTAAATTGAACATTTAAGTACTAAGTAATACAACATTACCTTTCACGAAGGCACATGTTATAACAAATAAAAATTAAATCATTCAGTCTCTTATGTTTCAACCTGTTGTGCTTTTTTTTATGAAAGTGTTCAAAGACACTCCAATTCCTTTTACGACTAGTTGCACTACAGGTTTGACTCAAAACTTTGACTATAAAATCCTTAAGGTTCGGACAATCAGTTCCAAACCTATTCCACCAAACATATGTAGAAAAAGACAAACATTAGACACATAATCCACAATAATATAAGACAAGTTGATTTAAGAAACTTAAATACGAAGATAAACAATTTACCTTGACGCATAGTAGTGCGATTGCAAATTGCTATAGGCAAACCCATGAAGTGAAGAACATTATCATAGATCTCCATCACTCGATGTATAGCATCTGCTCTGCTCTCATCAGGGACTAATCTATCAATACAATCAATGATTCCTTGATTAACCTCACCGTCCCTTTTGAAGGTTGTTGAGTACCTCAATGATGGGTTTAGATAATATACTGCTGCATGAATAGGCTGATGCAATTGTTTATTCCATCTATTATCAATTATTTTTCATACGGGCACATAATCTCTCTTTTTTCAATTAAAATTATTTTTGATGGCTTCTTTTGCCCTATCCATGGCTTCATAAAGGTAGTCCATAGATGGTTTCTCCTCGCTGTCAGCCAATCTTAAAACTTTCACTAAAGGACAGGTAATTCTTAACAATCAAACACATGCATTCCAAAATGTACTTCTGAAAACTGTCTCTGCAATCTCATTCAACTTTCTATTTCTTCTGTTCTGAGGCAACTCTGTAAATTGTTTTCACTCATCTGAGGAGAACATTCTCTTCAATGCTTGCTTCTGTTTCACAATACTCTGCACATATAAGAAGTTTGTTGCAAACCGAGTTGCAGTTGTTCGAAGAAGCTCTACACCTTCTGTATATCTCCTCATTATACACAAAACAAATGCATGGTTATAAATGAATTTTGTAATATCTTGGCAACACTCAGTTGTTGCCTTTATTTCATCCATCTTACCAATGTCCTCAAGGATGAGATCTAAACAATGAGCTACACATGGTGTCCAGTAGAAAGTCTCATAAATATCAGCTAACAACCTAACTCCTTCCCAGCTGCTTTGTAGTTAGCTGCATTATCTGTAATCAATTGGACTATATTCCCTAGCCCAACCTCTTGTATAACCTTATCAACTTCTGTATATCTCCTCCTCATACACAAAATAAATGCATTGTTGTAAATGAATTTTGTGATATCTTGGCAACACTAAGTTGGTGCCTTTATCTCATCCATCTCACCAATATCCTCAAGGATGAAATCTAAACAATGGGTTGCATATGGTGTCCAGTAGAAAGTTCCATAAGTATCAATTAACTCCTTCCCAACTGCTTTGTAGTTAGCTGCATTATCTGTAATCAATTGGACTGCATTCTCTAGCCCAATCTCACATATCACCTTAACAAATTCTTGCCGTAGGATCTCTGCAGTGTGCCACTCCTTTGACATGTCTAGAGATCTCAAAAACATAAGTCCTTTAGGACAGTAGATAAGAAAGTTTAGCAAGATCCTTCCTCCCCTATCTGTCCATCCTTCTGCCATGATAGTGCAACCTGTCTCCTTCCATGACTGTCTCAAAATCGAACAGTATTCTTGTACTTTAATGATGGTCTTATCTAAGATCTTTTCTCTTAACTTCTGATAGGAGGGCATATTGTATCTTGGACCAATATTAGCAATTGCATCTGCCATTGCTTGAAAATGAAAACTGTTTGCTGAATTGAATGAAATGCATGAATCATAAAACCATTTGTCCACTGCAAGGTCTGCCTGATCATGCAGTTGTTCTGAAGTCATAGCAGCACGAATTCAAGGTTGAGCACCAGGTGTAGTGGTAAGAGGCAAAAATGAATGTACGATAGAAGCAACTTTTCCTCTACTCCTTCATGAACTTCTTCTTCTACCACCTCCAAAGTCTTCAGCAACCCTCTTTCCCCTACTAGGTGCTCGTGAACTGCTACTACCAATCTCTGTTCTAGCGTCTAAAGACAAACTATCAGTGAATCTAAATCCAGTAACATCATCATCTTCTTTAAACATCTTCAAATCATCCTTTTGTTGTCTCCTTTCCTGTATACTCTCAATCATCTGGACACATTGCCATTTAATACCTTCTGACAAACTTCTAACTCTGCTCATGAATGGAGCAACTTCTTTTCTAGTCATTGCTAGGTGGTGTTTTAACCGTGAAATTCCACCACTAATCACCCTCTCACAAAATAAACATATGATCTTTAATCTAGAACCCTCAACTGGTGTACCCCACTGCCATGCCGGATCATCAGACTTAGAATGGGAGTCTCTAACAGCCCTTCCTGTCATCTCAATTGAGTACTTTAATTCAATAAAAAACCTAAAAATAAAAGCACTTCATAAATCCCCAATCATCAAATAACACTCAAATAGAGTGTCTCCCACTTCATGAATGCAATAAAAATCATATCCACACATTTAATAACTTCATATTTTGTCATTCAAAAAAAGAAAAATATAAATAAAAAAAACAACAAATAAAAAGGAAAAAATAAAGAAAAACACAAAAAATATACCCAAATCCGAGTTAGGAGGCTTACACGGACACCGTAAAGCACGGTTTCGGAGCCTTGAAAACCAAGGAGGCTAAGAACCACGCTAGGGGAGCTTTGAACAAACCAAGAAAACCCACAAAAATGTGGGTTTTTGTTCGGCTAAGGGTCCCTGGGCGTATCGCCCGTATAGTGCGATACGGCCCGTATCGCATGATGCGGAGCAATAACTTCTATTTTACGATACTATAGGGTGTATCGTATCGTGGGTGCGATACGGATAACACTGATCCTAATGCCTCTTTACCGACATGTCCATTTAAGTCTCCTTCTAAACAAATCATCTCCCTTTGTGGAATCTTTTGAATCACCTTAGCTAACTCTTCCCAAAAAGTTGTCTTTATACTATATTCTAGACCTACTTAGGGTGCGTAAGCACAAACTATATTCAAAACCTCTGCTCCTAACACTAATTTCAACGTCATGATTCGATCACCGTATCGTTGTATGTCTATTATACTATCCTTTAAATCTTTATTTATGATAATACCAACTCCGTTTCGAGCCTTTTCTTTACCAGAGTACCATAATTTAAAACTTGTATCCTCTATTTCCTTTGCTTTTTCTCCAACCCATTTTGTATCTTGTAAACATAGAATATGAATCTTTTTTCGAATTATAGTATCTACCACCTCCATTAGCTTACCGGATAATGTTCCGATATTTCAAGAACCAATACGAATCTTATTATCTAGGACTAGCTTCCTTGCCTCCCGCATCCGTCCATATTCAAAATGCGAAGACCCTCTCTTAAAATTATTCCCTACATTCGGGCGACAATCTTTACCCACACCCATCCATGATGTGGGAACCCTCTCTGCAATTGATTTACTACATTCGGGCTCTGCAGCACGTCGCTAGGCGGGAACGCCCCAAAGCAATGCTCATAATTTTTGTAATCCATGTTATAAAAATCCGACGAAGTTTTACGCTGGCTGTCGGAAGCCTAACACAACCCTCCTCCTTTATCCGGGCTTGGGACTGGCAATGCAAGGGTGATCCCTTAAATGGGCGGAGTTGCCTTGAGCAAAACCAAGAAAAATGAATTCACTACTCTGTGCACACTGCAGATATAAGTGTCAAAGAGGGTCATCTATCGATAACCAAATACAAAAGAATGTAAAGGGGATTTGCATATGATGCTACGGAAAAATTAATAATAAGAAAGGGGTTTACATAACACTGTAAGCGCTGAAAAAGTAGGAAGATGTAGATATTCTGTTGCACCTGTTGACATTCCCCACTGGAAAACCAGGTTTGGTGATAATACTTTCTGAATGTTGGAACGCTTTAACAAGCCCAATCCAGCCTCATTATTGGTTCAGCTTGACCAAAAGGGGGCTGTAATTGTCAGCCTGAATGTCCCATCAGGTCTAAGAACCAATTTTTCCAGATGCAAATATGGTAAACAGTAGGCATTTTGATCTCGATGCCCATAGAGGACTTACATAGGTTGTACTCAGAAGGTCTAAGGGATGGTCCTTGCCATTCATATCTGTATGGTCAATTACAAAAGAAAAGAGAAGAAAAGGGGTCAACAAGGCGTATCATCTCTCTCTCTCTCACACACACACAAACATGCACGCTTATGCCCATTAGAGCACTCAAGCACATAACCATTTTCAGCCATGGCAAGAATCTCAATTTAGTTGGTATGCACCATTTTTGAAGGTTGGATTTCTTGAGTCTGATTTGTGTTATGCTGATAATCATTTGTGCTTGTTTCAAACATGGGTTGGATTGGTGTCAAAAAATGGGTTGTAATCTTAGTGACTCGAGAGTTGGTTGGTTTTATATTTGGTTTCATGAGCCAGCAACTCCTTTCTGTTGGTACCATTTTGGTGTCAATGCCTGTAAACTGATTTGGTGTCAATGTGTACCATTATTATGCCACATGCTAAATTTAAGCCAGGCCAATTTGCGATGTTGAAAATGCAACCATGAATTCATATTCTCAGTTGTACAAGTAAAAGCATTTAAAGGATTTGCTTGTCTCTCACTATGTTTCTTTTAAGAGAGGAGCAAATTGTTATGTATTTCTTTCTCTTAACTAACTTATGCATTTTCTATCAATGTTTCCTTTCGAGAAACTGATTTACCTGGGGTCAACATAGTTGAGACCCTTGGAAAAGACAATGTACAGTTAGAGTTCCTTTCAAACGTCTTTTTCTTTCAATTACACATTTTCTGGGCTTTGCTTAACAATTTCGCAAAACTGTCATGAACTTTTATGAGAAAGTCGTTCTTTACTTCAGGGAAGTTGTACTATCTCAAATAATTGAGTTTTGGTTTTGTTTGTTTTTGAAAAGTTTGTAATGGAGAAAAATATGTACAAAGAAGCTTCCTTTTTGTAGATTTGTATGTGACGAATGACTGCTACATTGTCTTGACACTTCCAAGTATTTTTCTGCAATAGTATACGTGTATCTGCCACGGTTGTTGATGACATGGTTGTTGTAAATGAGTGTTGATTCTTTCTTTTCCTTTTTTGTCTTGTCAGGCAATTCTGATTGATTGGTTGATGGTATATGATCCTTGCATGTGACCACTGATGCACCTGTGCTGATTGTCAGTGAGGTCCATGCCTTGCTGAAGGTTTCAAGTTTACCATTCTTGCTAATGCAACCTTGAGAACACGCAGGAGTCTTGAAAGGAATTGTATATATATTTTTGCTCTGGCATCTCTACCGTACTGATGCTGTATCTCCTGCTGCTAGCACAAGCCCATCGACTTTATCATGTCAAGATCCTTCTTGTATTCATAGTTGGAGAGCCAGTTTTTCTATTGCTTATCAAGGGAATCTGTTGGCCACCCGCTTAATGTTGACAAGTCCATGCCATTAATAGTTAAAATGTAAAAGTTCCTGCTGCAAATCAAGCTGTGGCATTGCCTTCATGAGATGTGAATCCAAATAGCTATGAGTTGGTTAGTTTTTCTCGATTGACCAATATTATCTAAAGAACCTGTTACAATGGACTTTGCTGAGTTTCTGATGGTTGATCAGGTTTTACCTGTGATGGACTTTACTTAGCAAATGGTTGGTGAGTCATTCAAGTTAACTTACATAAAACTAAGTCAATAAGAATGTGTTTAATAGCATTTATCAGCCAGCGTCATGGCACTGAGCGCTCCTGAGTTCTTGAAGTTTGACCATGACACTTTTGATACTGCTTTCTAATCCAGTGCCAGTCTTAGAGATAAGTTAGCCAGGAAGATTTAGTGACCAAGTTAACTAGAACACTAAACCGATTAATTGCATTAACCAGTTGCCCTTTGTCTTTTCATATGAGTAATTCTCCAAATAGAGTTTTGGATCAATCCGTGATCTGATTGTTTATCCCAGTGATAGTTCAACCGTCACTTGTTTCACTGAAGATATTTTGGTTACAGTCTGGATACTGACATGAGACTGCTCATCAATTTTGATACCCAAATACGTCAACTGTTCATATGATCATATGGAAGCTTCATCTGACTATTGTTATAATGGTTTCTATGCCATCTGTTGATCGACTTAGTTCATGCTATCCTTTGGTAAGTCATTTAGTGCCTGTAACTACTCTTAGGGCCGTGAATGGTTGGGAGTAAGATGAAGCATCTGCACAACTTGCACCCTATTTCTTGGCTTTGGTTAGAAATCTCAAATTGTAAAATGCTTTGGCACAGGAAATCTCTTTTAGGTTTGAGTATATTTGAATTGGGATGTAGGCAAATACTTTTAAATGTTTGAGTACCAGACTGGGCTAAGAATAGTTTGGATTGAATGGTGATAATCCAAGCAGATTTGCACATATTTAATTACTAAAGTACCCATATCCATTAGTGTGTGCAGGTGGGAGTACATAAACCCTAAGCATGTATTCAGCGTGTTGTCATATTTTTGAAACTCAAAGCATTCATTTGTTGATATTAAATATTTTCTTTCTTCTGAATAAGTTCAAGAAAATTCAGAGTTAAGTGACGCTCATCAGCGTGTTATTCGTCGTTGTTGGTGTCACAGAGTGAGAAGAGACTGGAGACGATGGCTCAAAGTGGAGTTTGCAACATTTCAGCTGTATGCGTCTCAAAATGTATAGTTCAGGTTTTTTATGATTGAGAAACTGCTTCAATTGCAGAGGTAAATCTTGAAAATGAAATCATTCACAATGTATTATGAAATATCGGCCATGTACATTTTCTAAAGCATAAGAAACACGAAATGGAAATAGCTTCAATTAAGCGATCCCTTTTTCTTTTTCAAGCTTTTACTTGCAATTTTGGTTTGGTGAACGTTGAAGCTGAAGTGGCCTCTGATTTAAATCTCAAAACGCTTGTCTGAGCGATCCTTTTCCCTGGTTTCTTGCGGATATCATTTGATGGCACCAGGAGTGTTGCTTTATCATGCTTTATGTGATGTGATAAAACAAGAAGATTGTTAGTGCTATCAAGTTTATGATATGGCAATGTATCTGTAGTGGAAACTTATACATGCCCTTATGTGTTCTATCTAGATGCCATTCTGCAATTTCTGCAAATCATTATTGTGTCTTCTGTGAATGAAAGCAGGATTGGAACTTCGATACGGGATCTTCACTTAATTTGCATAAAGTCTGCTTTGATGAGTGTACACATCAACTGCCTTGTCTGTTTAAATTGATTTCCTGTATCACTAGTCCCTCATTTGTGAGACCTTGTCAAAAACCAGTCTGCAAATCATTGAAACACATTGCATTACATATGAAACGTAGGATATTTTTACCCTCAAGTTCCCTTATGACCTACCTAAATGTTTGAACCAACTATTATTGATGCTTGCTCCTGTTGCCTATAGATAAAACAAAACAGCATGGTTAATCTTGCCAAGGCCAAAAGAGAAGCCATTCAACCTTTGACCTTGTCAAATACCAGTTTCATTGTGAATATTCCCCTTGTTCTACTATTGTGCAGTATGTTCAGTTGCCTTCTTTGATTGATATGATCTAGAATAAAGAAACAGAGATGCAGATTCTAGCTGCTTTGTGTGAGACAAATATCTAAGTTCATGACCTTCTTTCTTATGAACTATTCATTTGGTAAGAGGTACTCTTCTCCCAAATGGTGTACTTAGGACTTATTCTTATTTTACATTTCTATACGTTTAATGGTTTTGGATAATGTATAAAGACAATGCTTGGTGCGTTCTGACTATGCAGACATTCATGATTTACCCTTGCACATAGAAGCTGTAAAATAAATTTATTGAGTTTGTGATTTCCTTCTAGTGTCCTCAAGAAACTAGAAGATTGTACCTTTGCATAGAATTGAGAAAAGGGCGGGGGTGACAAAAATAGAATAATATGAGATCAGATATCTGAGGAAGAGGATAATAAATGAGTTGATAGAATTTATAATCAATTGTTACTAATTTAGGCATTATCAAAGCATATCTAAGATGAAGTACTTTGGTATATGTTATTTGCAGATGACATTATGTTAGTGGATGAGCTCAAGAAAAAAGTTTGTAGGAACTTGGAACTATGGAGATAAACATTAAAAAGTAAAGGCTTCTGATTTAGTAGAACAAAAACAAAATATATAGAGTGCGGGTTTGATCATTGGTTACATTAGATGATATAGAAATTAAGATTGAAATACATTGAATCTCTTATAAGGAAATTTTTAAATACTTAGGGTCAATTTTTCGGAGTAATGCGAAAATTGATGAAAATGTTATGCATAGAACTAATAGAGAATGGTTAAATGGAGAAGTGTATAAAGGTATTTTATGTGAAAAGAAGATACTACTAAAGTTGAAAGGTAAATATTATAGAGTAGCAATTAGACCTGTTATACCATGTGGTTCTGAGTGTTGGGCAGTTAATCATGAATATATACGAAAGGTGACCATGGTAGAAATGAAGATGTTGAGATGGATATGTAGTCAAATAAGAAAGGACCATATACTTAATGAGGTTATCAGAAACAAATTAGGAGTGACACCAATAGATGTTAAAATATGGATGAAATGAGAGAAAATCGTTTTGGAAAGGTGATAAAAGGAAGTTCTTAGTGTGAGAAACTAGATGATGAAAATGTTAAAAGAAGAAGAGAAAGACCACAAAAGTGTTGGAAGGAAACAATAAATAATGATCTAGCTTATGTTGAGTTAACTAATAGAATGGCATGGGATCAAACTCTATAAAAACAAAGAATCCATGTAGCGACTCCATCTAGTATGGGAAAAGGCTCTATTGTTGTTGTTGTTGATCTGGTTGTATTCCTTAGCTATAGAGAATTCCAAATATAGAATTCTTATTGAACTCCAAAAGCCAACTGGGATTTTATCCCCCTTACAATTGATAACTATCTAAATTAAGCTTGTATATACAACCAATGTTATCCGTATCGTACGATGTACGATATGGTGTGATACGTATCGTATCGTGCCACGATACGATATACTATAGTTATAGTGTATTGTAAATAGGTAATTATCGCACCGTATCGCCCGTCATGAAGGAGTAGAGGAAGAGTTTCTTCTAGTATACATTCATTTTTTCCTCCTCCTACTACACTTGGTGCTCAACTTGGAATTCGTGCTGCTATGGCTTCAGAACAGTTGCATGATCAGGCAGACCTTGCAGTGGATAGATGGTTTTATGATGCATGCATTCCATTCAATGCAGCAAACAATTTTCATTTTCAAGCAATGACAAATGCAATTGTTAACATCGGTCCATGATACAAGATGCCCTCCTATCAGAAGTTGAGAGGAAAGATCTTAGATAAGACCGTCATTGAAGTGCAAGAATACTGTTCGACATTTAGAGAGTCATGGAAGGAGACAGGTTGCACTATCATGGCAGATGGATGGACAAATAGGCGAGGAAGGACCTTGCTAAACTTTCTTATATATTGTCGTAAATGACTTATGTTTTTGAGATCTTTAGATATGTCACAGGAGATGCACACTGCGGATATTCTACGAGAAGAATTTGATAAGGTTATACAAGAGGTTGGGCTAGGGAATATAGTCCAATTGATTACAGATAATGCAGCTAACTATAAAGCAACTGAGAAGGAGTCAGCTGATATTTATGAGACTTTCTACTGGACACCATGCGCAGCTCATTGTTTATATCTCATCCTTGAGGACATTGGTAAGATGGATGAAATAAAGGCAACAACTGAGTGTTGCCAAGATATTACAAAATTCATTTATAACCATGCATTTGTTTTGTGTATAACGAGGAGATATACAGAAGGTGTAGAGCTTCTTCGAACAACTGCAACTCGGTTTGCAACAAACTTCTTATATGTACAGAGTATTGTTAAACAGAAGCAAGCATTGAAGAGAATGTTCTCCTCAGATGAGTGAAAACAATTTGCAGAGTTGCCTCAGAACAGAAGAAATAAAAAGTTGAATGAGATTGCAGAGACAGTTTTCAGAAGTACATTTTGGAATGCATGTGTTAGATTGTTGAGAATTACTTGTCCTTTAGTGAAAGTTTTAAGATTGGTTGACAGCGAGGAGAAACCATTTATGGGCTACCTTTATGAAGCCATGGATAGGGCAAAAGAAGCCATCAAAAATAATTTTAATTGAAAAAAGAGAGATTATGTGCCCGTGTGAAAAATAATTGATAATAGATGGAATAAACAATTGCATCAGCCTATTCATGCAGCAACCTATTATCTAAACCCATCATTGAGGTACTCAACAACCTTCAAAAGGGACGGTGAGGTTAATCAAGGAATCATTGATTGTATTGATAGATTAGTCCCTGATGAGAGCAGAGCAGATGCTATACATCGAGTGATGGAGATCTATGATAATGCTCTTCACTTGATGGATTTGCCTGTAGCAATTCGCAACCACACTATGATGCGTTCGGGTAAATTGTTTATTTTCATATTTTAGTTGCATCTTATATTACTGAGGATTATGTCTCTAATGTTTGTCTTTTTCTACAGATGTTTGGTGGAACAGGTTTGGAACTGATTGTCCGAACCTTAGAGATTTTGCAGTAAGAGTCTTGAGCCAAACCTGTAGTGCAAGAGGTTGTGAAAGAAATTGGAGTGTTTTTGAACACATCCATACAAAGAAGCGCAACAGGTTGAAACATAAAAGAGTAAATGATTTAGTTTTTATTCGTTGTAACATGCGCCTTCGTGAAAGGTAATGTTGTATTACTATTACTTAAATGTTCAATTCAATAAATTGTTTAACTTCAATTGTTTATATTATTTACTAATTGTTTATCTTTGTTTGTTGGAGGCAATTAAAAAAAGTAAATAGACAAGAAAGCCAATTTGATCCAATAAGATAATTTTGATATATTAGAAGACTGGATTATAGAAGACATGGAAGAAAATGCCCTCCTAACTGAAGTAGACATTGCATGGATTAATTTGGAAGGAGCGCAACAACAATATCAAGGAGATGAAGAATTTGATTTTCAAGCAGAAGGTGTTGCTGCTGTTGCTGATGAGGATCTCCAACAAGGAGAAGATAAGATTATTTAGTTGATGATCCTGATTACAATTTGTAAAATGTAAATGTATTTTATTTTTTTGATTCAAAATATGTAAATTTGGATGCAATTGTTCAATGTTGAATGCTCAATCTGCACTAAACTTTGCATTATATGAATTTAAAGCAATTACCAGATTTTCCCAGATTTTTTTCGGATTTTTATTAAATTGTATTGATTTTTAATTAATTTTTGTATTATTTTAATATTAAAGTACGATACGGGCGATACGATACGTGTTAGACAACACTGTATACAACTAAACCTCTGTCAAGTATCCTCACTAGAACTGCCAAAAATAAATAAATCAAAATAGTAAAATACTGCATTGTCTGTTCTTATGTGGATTAGTGGTAGGGGTTGCTTTAGGATATGATTCAAAAACTGAACTCATATTGGCTTTTGTTGATATCCCCATAGTAATATATGTGGGATGCATGTTAGGGCAGAAAGAACATAAAATTTTGAGCAACATTTGATCTATCCACTACTCCTAAAATCATCCTTGGCGAGCAAATAATTTATTGGGAAAGTTATACCTACAAACTTGCTCCAGTTGGCAGAAATTGTTGGTATGTGTGGGTTGATTTGTGATCTTGAATGGAGGGACTGCATGATCCTTCTCAAATCATTGGGTGGGTCTTTAGTGTAGAGTGGATCTGATTTAGTTCAGTTGTATCATGTATGTGTCAAGGTGTCCAATTCTGTAAGATTCCTCACATCAGCAGGTGAAAATGTCTGCCATTATCACGAGCCGAACATCCTTTAAGGTGTATTTGTCAGCCGCGTGCTTGCGAAAAGAACAATAATTTTCATTGTGAAATATATTCCTCATCAGCTTTGATGGCCATTATATGTGAATCAAGGTTATAAAGCTTTTCACTGTATCAGGAGGCCCCAAATTAAGATACTTAGTATCATATTACACCTTATCATATATTTTTTCCATTAAAATATAAAGAAACTAAAGTTACAATATATAAAAGGAACCAGAAAACAAGAATCCATGAACCAATTCTAGTCTATACTGTAAATTCAACATTCGATGAAATGTAAATACAAAACAAAATCAATCATCAAAGAACAAGCATACAAGCATCCCAAACGTCGAGTTGTTTTGCTGAAGGGAAACCATATGCGATGTGCTCTCATTATAAAAAATCACCGAGAGCCATCTCTTGGGTTCACTAGATCATCACAAAAAGCTTCCAATCACTTGTAGGGTGCACATGTTCCTCTCTAATACCCAAGATGCCCAAATAGCTTTACATGTGCTAGAAAGAAAATATGAATTTTTTCTTTTTGTTTACACCGAATGCCAAATCCTAATACACACACATACATGGACACTCCAGGAATCGAACTCACCACCTGTGTCGTGGGATTGAGAGAGAGCCCTGCCAGATAGTGTGTTGTAGGGTACAATTTGTGTCTGGCTGTATCCAAGGGTTTAAAGTGGTACAGTCAGTTAAAGTACATCAACAATTGCTACTAGCTTTGTCAGAGCTTAGGATAGTGAATCAATGAGAAAATGGTAATCTCCATCTTATATTATCGTATACAAAGTTAGCCTACTCATATCTTGAACCTTGTATCTTTCATCTAATTAGACTTCCTTTTTTCTATTTAATTGCTAAAGTTAGTGCCACTCGTAGAACCCAACGTGCAGTCAAGAGTTATGAGATTATTGATTAATGCTGAGTGTAGAGCTGTTTGTCAAGATATGAAGGTGTATCATATCCAGTGTTGTAATGTATCATGCATATCACATGATACATACGCTACATATCATATTGAAAGAAACTTCGATATGATACTCAGCTGTGTCACAACAATGCAGAATCAGTCCATGACTTATGATGCGGATTGATATTGTACAATATGAACGTATGCCGTATCATAGGATATACTTGATATGGCTGTTTTGGACCCAAATCTGTTATGTTTTTAAGTTTGTTATCGTGTTTTTTATTAGATAATTGAATTTTCCTTTATTTTGAAAGATTTCTTTTTTATTGAGTTTTAAAGGATTTTTTGGGGTTTTATGATTTTGTTTCCAACACTTTTTTGGTTCGAGAAAAGTATGATCTGAGCGTTGCATTACTATATCATATCACAAGCTATAATACTTGCAGCCATGGTATCATCTCCCTGACTAAAACAATGTGTTAAGTGTCCATTTTGACGACACTGATCATATCTGTTCTTTACAGATCTTACTGTATCACATCACAAACTATAATACTCGCGGCCATGGTATCAGCCATTGCCGTCTCTAGTCCTCCACCAATAAACCTGTTGATTATTACCTCTAGGTTGACAGGGAGATTAATTGATTTCCCTTCTGATTTTGCTCACAATTTGTCTTTCAAATGGCTGGAGTTGTGTGACAAAGAAACTGGAACGTGCTGCTGCGTCTGTGAATCATTTAGTTGTTAGTATGAATTATGAAGACATGTATGGTAATCCATAAATGGGTGCTCTGACAATTGAGGTAGACAATATAACTCGTTCATGTTGACCCTGGATTTGGAATTACCATGCCGACGGTGGTGTGTTCCTTCCAGTTTCCAACAAGATGCTCATTGCCTAGTGTATCCTGCTCTTGGGTTCCAGGGAACTACATCTGCTTTTCGACCTAGTTGGCATCCATGGTCTATCAGACTATCACAGTTTTAGGTGTTTGCTGGTTGCAGAATGCAGTACGGTGTTATTAGGCAACCTTTTCACATTGAAGGTAAAATAGCAAAAGATTTGATCTCGTCCAAATTGATTTTCTTTAGCACAGAATTTTCTCTGCATCCCTTTCTTCCATTGCTGCCACTAATTCTCTATACCCGAGGTGAGTACTTTAAATTATCTGTGGCAACTTCTTTATTTCTATTGGTTCATCACTCATCATTTCAATCAGATGCATCATATAAAGAAAGATATATTGTGTTTACCTACTTATGTTAATTTTCTCTCAAGTATCCCTAGAAGGCTAGAACTTCATTTATTGGAAGGTTTTCTTTTATATGTTGGGCTCTTCTTGGAGTCTGTTTTAGTGGTGTACCTATGGATGTAAAAGGAAGCAAAATGCTATTAGTTGTTCACAATTGAGCCTGCAATTTCTGCTCTTAGTGATTCTATTCTGATGCTTGTGACGATCCTAGCTGGGATATCATCAACACAATGTAATTTGTCAATAATTATCTGCAAGTCGTAGATAGTTTCCTACTGTGCAGCACACAGGATTACTTACGTTTCCTCAAGGCCACCTAGCTATTCTGAGGACGTAATTTTAATAGATTCATGTAAAATTGTGGTTCAAGGTATAAGTATTGAGCATGTCCTCTTTTCTAACATCTCATATAGCCAATTCAATAGTATCTTCTTGTGTCTTTATGATATGTACCATGGCCTAGTATAAGGTATTTACGTTCCTTGCTGGTCAAGGCTTCTCACAATGGATATGGGTAACTTGCGAGATCATTCTTCATGACGTCAGGTCCTAAAGACTCAAGAAACCAAAGATTTGTTGTCAATCTGCTTACCTGTTTGTGTCAGCTGCCAGCTGTATTTTGCTATTTGATATAGATCTTCAGTGCCTTTGGGATTGTATAGATTGTCTATAGAAGCTAAGCCAGTTTCTGTGGTACCTGGTCTAACTGCCACTAACCGTTTTTAGAGCCTTCTGCTTTCCTTTTAGGCCTCGTCTTGTTGTTTTCTTTATGAACCAGACTTACGTTAAAGTCGCTTTTTATTGTTCCGGTATAAATAAATATAGCGAAACCAAGAGAGCTGTTCTGCTTGGTTGTCCCGCCTATTAAGACTGCCACTTGATGAGAATGTAGCTTGCAATTATAGGGAATGGACTTTGCAGGCATTCTCACGAGGGTATTATTGTATGATCTTCCTGAAACTGAAGGTAGTCTCTAAGAGGAATCGGCCCATATGTTGAGGAAGCTGAACACAATGTAGCTTTTATACACTTTAGCAGTGCGACCTTGCGTATGATCATATTTTCAGCAGTTCTGTTCGTTGAGAAGTATATATTGCTGATTTTCATGGTGTAGTATCTTCCTGGAATGTGAAGGGTATCTTCTAAGACAAATTGTTCCATGTGTTAAGATCAGTTGAATATAATATAACTGTCTTCTACTTTAGCTAGTGAATTGACCCAAAGAGGATGGCATAAGAGTAACTGAGAGAGCGGATGCTGTCCTTCACAAGGCAACCATAGCTTTCATCATATTTTCAGCAGTTCTATTAAATTGATAAGTATATATTGCTGATTCCTTTCCTGGCTGTTGTCACTGTTAATATGTAATGATTCACAATTTGTCATTGTCTGGATAATCTTTGGCTGCAAAGAGTTGTCCTGTATGTTGTTTCCCCTTCGTCAATCCTTCGCATTCTCTTTTATAAACACTAGACCTGACAAATCGGGTCATCTGGTCGGGTCACTTCGGGTTGGGATCAACAGTTGCCGTATCCGGATCCAGCCTAATTTATTCGGGTACATCCTTTAAACTCAGACCGACCTTGGTCGAGTTCAGGTCAACCTCTGGACGACTCAAATGTGTAAAAAATACACTTGTTAAATACATAATATATATATATATATATATGTGAAATTATATAGGTAGTATATATGTTGACACATGCTGGGCCAGGTCCCGAACTGACCCGACTTTTGTCGGGTTGTTTTCTCTTATCCAGATCTGACTGGAAACAAGAAAAGCTGACATGGACCCGGATTTTGGGGTTGGGTCCAAAATTACTAGTTCGAGTAGACTCATTATATCTTTCCAGAAAACATCTTCCTTGTCTCAGGGTAGTCACTGCTTCAATTGAGAGCAACGGCCTCACGCTATTTTGCCGGTGCAACCTATTGTTTCACATACTACTGGGAGATGCCAAACCTTTCTGTTTTTTTATATGTCCAAGCAAAGTCTGGTTTGCTATTTAACCTAGTGAGGCATTTAGGCGTTGATGCCTAGAAACTTGTAGGTTTGGTGCTCTATGCTTGCATGGGGATCTCTTTTGGAGTTCAAACGTTTTATGTATGAGGAGAAACATTCAAACGTACTAGGATGAAAGACATCTCTGAGGTAATGACTGCAGAATTTGATGTACTTTTATCTTTGAGGGAACGATGAAATCATGTGAACTGTTGGACATCCCTGAGTCAGATTACTGAAATATCTCGGATAAATTGCTTTGAATGGGTAAATAGATCATCCTTGGGGATCTAGTAGTTACCTTCTGTACCAAGTGGTGGACCCGAGATGCGATTGCAGCTTTTGTTTGAACTTTACATTGCTGTGCCTTTGTGAACATTAACTTCATAATGCTAAAGCTACCCTATTACAGTCTGCCCTGATTGCAATCATCTTTCACTGTGCCTGCCGATCACTTCAAATTTGTTATTGTAGTTGACAGTTAAATATTTCATCACTTGACTGCATTTGGTATGCTAAGTGAATTTTGTTGAAGGATTATTGGAGGCAAAACTAGTGAACTGGTATGTGGAGCAGTTTATTCTTCTCTATGAATTAAGAATTTTGCCTTTTGATTTTACATTGGTTTGACGTATCCATTTCACTTATCTGACCATATAAAAAGTAAGCGAATACTTTTAGAAATCACATCGCTCTGACGGAAAAGGAATAAGACTTACCTCTGGGTAGTGCAATTGTTGGACTCCATAAACTGTTTTGAGTACCATGAAGTAGATAGCAGATAAAACTTTGCTTAGAGTGGAAGTGTCAGTACAGGTTGGACAAATGTTCATTGATTCTGTGACTGAAATCTACCCTTCGACGCTGATGATTCATATAAATGTGGGCATTATTTTGGCGCAAGATCACAGCCTTCATGAAGATGAAAGCTGGTGTAGGAAAGCACTTGATAACCTAATCCATGTATGAAGGCTCTTTACTTCAAATTTATCTAGAATATAAAATCTATTGGACCTGCCTGATTAACATACTCAACTCAAATATCAGGAGTTGTCGAACCAAAGAAAACCAAGCGGTTATCCCACCTCAACGTGGTTGGCTACATGTGGGGGTTGTATTCTGTCTCGTTTCATATTAGCATTGAACTCTTAAATGAAACATGTGGTAGAACGTCACGTTGTCATCAATTTCAAGTCAAATATGCATATAAAAAGCTCATATCCAATACGATTGATGAGAGCCTTATTTAGTTATACTTTAATATTTGCGATCATTTAACACTAAAACCTAGAGCACCCAAAACAGTTGCATTCGAAAATCAAGCCAAAACAAAAGCCGAGCTTCTCCCAACCTTCACTGGGTGCCGATCGATGGATTCTCTGCATAGTGCTAAATCGTCTTGTCCCAAATAATTGCATCATCGAATAAAAGAGAAAGGACACGAGAGCCGGAACAAGCATTACAAAAGGTAAATATCTCTAGGATTCTTGAATTTAGGGTTAATTACTTTTGTACATGCGAGAACTCGGTTACAACTGACATATTACGTAAAAGTTCATTCTAAATTAGATTCATGACTAAATATACTAATATTTGATAGTTCATATTTAAGGAGAAGAAATTGAAGCCCTTAAATAGCTATGTTGTGATTGAAATGATAAATCTAGTGGTAGTCGCTATATATATATATATATATATATATATATATATATATATATATATATATATATATATATATTTGGTGTGTGTCTCTGTGCGTGTATCACACAAGTTAACTTGGAAGAATAACACATGTAAACATTACATATAGACATCATTCTCAACATGCTCTTCCGGTGAGAGGATTATCACCTTCAACGTCTAAGATTATGAGCTCAATGCCCCTGTGATCCTCGTAGGGATCTTCCTAACACAGCTTGCCAAAAGAAAAAAGACAGAAGGATAACCAAAAAAGAAAAAGGCTGATCAATATTGCCAGTAGAATAACATCCACAAACATTTGACAATCGAATAACGGAAATACAATACAATCTTTGTTATGGAATTGTACTGTTCCAAGCCGGCTATCACGCCACCATAAGCTTATTCTTCTTTCTTTACATATGTAATGTCTCTATGTGTACTTGTACAACAATGCCTTTGTAGGACTAAACAAGGATTAGCTCATAAACCAACCATCTTGATGCGGTAATGAGCTTCCAGGGATGGAAGTGCTTCATCCTCTTCTATTTCCCTCTATCATCAATGAATATTTCTTCTCTAACATTTCTACAAACAAAAGCTTAATCCAGGGCCGCTTTGTTGCGCTTTCCACTTATCGGCAGACCGTCGAATATCGGGATTGCAACTGCTGAGAGAACCTGAAGATCAGGTTTTAGGGTCCATTTGGACGCTGGCCAGCTTATTCCAGCATTGTCCAAGGACTCCTGCATGCAGGACGTGCTTGATGATCGCCGGACTCCGGCATAATTGGGCAGAGTTGAGTTCCCAGCAGGATCGGCATGGCCATTGTTAGCTGCATCCATGTCTGTAAGGTTCGATTTGCTTGCAGATTTTGGTCTAAGTGCCAGGCCTTTTCCTGATCTTCCCAACAACCCCCCACTGTTCTCATCCTTCAGAATTAGCTCTGGGGTCTGAGAAGCCAGATCGGCATCAGATTTTTGGCGCCTCCGGACGGACTTCTCTGCCGATCTCTCACTGTCGATGTGACAAACTTCCGCAATCGGGACGTCCCCTGCTGATTCACCATTTTCTGCATGGAACCCATTTGCCATTCTCCTAGAGTTCCTGTGCTTTCCTATGTAAGAGTCATCACCTTCAGTTGCCCATGGTACGGGTTCATCTGCTGACAACCGACTGCTACTAATTTTGTACACGGCCAGCTCGGTACCTTCACCACTGCTGCCGTTCCTAATGGGCGGTGCCAACCCGTAGTATCCCTGTAAGCTGTTCATTGCAGCAGAAATGTTTCTTTGCGGTGGGTTGAGTGACTGAAAGTCTTTGTACAAATCTCTACGCGGATACCTGGGAGGAGTCCTCAGGCTGCTTCCATTTCTGTGAAAAGGGAAGACCAATAAGCTCAGAGAGAGAGAGAGATTCACAACAAAAGAGGGCGCTTCTTAGCAACTGAATTTAAAGACAAAGAATGAGTTCAAGAGGATAAGTACTCTTGTGTTGCAGAGCCATTAGACAAGATTGGAGATGGAGGGTGCCTGCCCGGTAAGGGTATCTGCAGTGACTTGTGAGCGAACATTTGAAGATCCGTCACCAAACCGTTTAAGCGTTTTATGTCGGAGACCTGACAGAAGAACCACGACGCACTGTCAAAAAAATACACAAAGCTATTCACAGCGAAAAACACTGCATATTTATTTATCATACATTAACGCAATGGGGGTAGAAAAACTCCAAGACAGTCTGCTAAATTGTCACAACTTTAAAAGTATAGATTGGACAAATGTGGACAAATGCAGTGAAATTAAAACCTTCAGATTTCAATTGATAGAAAAACTTAAATTCGGTGATCATTTGACGAGTTGCCCGGTGGATGGATGTGTGTGACCTACACCACCACATAAATGCTACTATTACCACTACTGACATTATGGTGGGGCCTTGTCTTGGAAAGGCTCCATTATGTCCTAAACTTTTCCTACCTCAAGGTTCAGCAAAGAATTGATGAAAAAACACCGCAACTCTGACCGGTGGATTTTGTTCAAGTGGGGATATGAATAGCGAAAAACCAGAATGCTTGAATGGCAAAAGACATAGAAAGATTGTGTGGCAGATGTTGGGAGTGTCAGCATTTAAACAAGACGAAATCTTTATTCCCCTCGCTGATTTAAGCCAAACACACATTTCAGGTTTGTTTTATACTGAATCTGGATTGTACACAAAGAGTTTACCTCAAGATGGGATTTACAAGGTTGGAACTTGGAAGCATGAGCAATAGAACAAAGAATGGAAGATTTATAAACTATCTTCAATACTCGATATTGGTAGACTCACGGATGCAAGATGTGAATTCCCAAGGCAGAATGATGACTATCTGTTGAGCATCTAATCACGTCCTTAAAGAATGATGATTTCCTTTATGTGAAGTGGTCCATATGGACATACGGAAAGAACTGCCCATCAAATTGGTTTCCTCTAAAATGCAAAAGGAACTGCCCGACACCTTATAAATTTGGGGCCGGACCAACGGCTTTATTGCATCACACGCTAGTAGATTTATCAAGTTCTGATATCACAAAGCTGTCTATTGATGAACATGTTTTAACTTCAATTTTATGTTTCAAGATACATTAGTGACAAGACAGGCAAGACAAGCAGATATGTCGACCATTTATTTGAATAAATAGAAATGTTCGAATCCCAGCGAGGACAGCCTCTATAGCGTCGATGTAAATCTTATAGCTGTTTCTCGAATTCGCATGCATACCACTTAAGGTCAGAATCAGATGCGTGCAATAAAATAGAATTGCCATGTGTATTTGTGCCAGAATGCGTCCAATAAAAAGCAGAACAATTTATTCATCAAATTCAAAGAAAGTTTTTTGGTGTGTGTATAAGGTTTTAATTTTCTTTGTATATAAACTTTTGATTGATCCAAGATTTTCCCCGGAAGTAACTTTCTGAAAGTCACTCCCTTGGAAATCTCATCGAGAAATTGACAAGAACGAGAACAGTGTCTATGATTTTATTTAAATATAGTGCTTTGCAGTTGAAAACTTGAAATACGGCTCCACAAATGCAGCATAAATGCAAAAGAGATGTGGATCGTTGTTTAATTTTTTCTGCTGCATCGATTTGTTTTCTTGCTCTCACGTGTTTACTTTTCTTGTTAATTAGTAAATGGTTCCGCTTTTTTGAAACAACAAAAACTACTAGTACAATTTTTTCAAATGTTTTGAACGGAACTACAAATGTTTCGCATAAATCTGAACCTTAAAAGTCATGAAGCAATTTTTCAAGGTAATTTGCGTGTGCGTGCTCCAGGTAAATGCTTTTAATTGTTGCCCTGCTACAAACTTAGCAGAGGCATGAAATTACCAAGAACGCCATGATTAACATGAATTTTATGCTTTGAATGATAGACAATGCATTTCCATAGAAACTTGCACATTATACATAGATCGAGAAGAGTACACTTACCTCAACACCGTATCTGATGGCGACGCCAGCAAGAGTATCCATTTTGGAAACACGATGCTCGATATAATTGACACCAGAAGCTGCCGACGAAGGTGAAGGAATCGACACCATCGATTTCAATCGACAGTCAGAAAATTCACCAGAAATGAATTGGTATTTTCCATTTCGATGGCCGTTATCCATGGGCGAACTAATCATCGACATGCTTCCTGAACAATCCTCCTCACCCGAATAGCCAGCGCAAACAACCATGAATTATACGAAAGTACCTCGACAACCGAAGAACGCGACGTCGCGTGACTCGGTAACTACTTCATTTGACAATCGCTATGATCCGAAATTGAAGGGTAGAGCTCCACGAATTTCGATTGACTAAAAAAACCTCAGATCCGCGTTAAATTCTCTGTAAACCAAAATAGTTAGCGAAGTTCCATCTCTCCGCCAAAAAATCCACTGTCAAACGGATTCCTTTACGCATCCAAGAACGCCGACGGAAAACCCTGGATTGTGTGAAAATCCCTAGAGAGGAGGAACCTCCGAAAAGGAAAATCTCGGCAAAATTATTTCCGATCCGGGTGTGCGGAAGCGGAATCTGGCGTTTCGCCGCTACGAGCGCCGTGGATCGACCGAAAGTAAACGAAACTCCGCCATTGGCGATTAAAACTACAATATTCTCCCCGGGCGTAACGCAAAAGCCAGAAATCCGAGCGTTTCTCTGAGCAAGAATACTGATAGAGAATCGAATACTCTTCCCTTCTGTGTGTGAGAGAGAGAGAGAGAGAGAGAAAGAACAAATGACCGACGGCGGAGGGAATCGTATTTAAAGAGGGAAATGGTCCCATTAAAATCTTCAACCAGTCGCCTGAAGGTCAACTTTAGACTAAAGTTTGCTAGCTTTTACGATTGTATCCCGAGACTATGTTAAATGACCCATTTAACCTTCTTCGCAGACGACCCCGAACGCGTTAAACGTGGAATAATGGACGGAGCGGGTCCGGGTCGGATGAGGCCCGACCAAGTTTGAACTGGGTTACTGTCAATCTTTTCTAACTTGGGTCAGGCTCTACTTCCAGATCCGACCCGGTTTGTGAAATAATGGCTGCTTCTTGAGTGTTAGCTATTCATTTCCCTCAGATCGGACGCTCAAAAATGGTTTACATGGAAATTGTTTTTTTTTAACAAAAAATAGAAACTTCATTTATAAAGAAGGTACATAACTTACTCTCTCTTTCGAACATAAAAACGAATCTTTTTATGCTCTGTTTTCTCTCTCTATCATTCTAAAAGAAAAGATTGGTTACATGTAAACTGTTTACATGTACCTATTTTACACATGCTATATATTACAATATTTTATGTGTGTAAGCAATATATAGCCTGTGTAAACAGGTACCTGTGAACAGTTTGCATGTAATCTTATGTACCTGTTTTCTCTCTCTTTTTCTTTCTTTCTTTATATATATATATATATAACCTTCCAAATGGTTTAAAGTGAAGCAAACTATATATTATAACCTAATCTTGCTGCCGGCTACTTCTTTAAATTAGATTCTCAAAATTTGAGATAGGACAGAAGCCCCACCTCGACTCAATGCAGATCCGCCAGTCTATGGGTTGCCCGCTTCTTGAATCAGACAAAAGTGAGGGCTGTCATTCATGGACACTGTCCCTTATTGGGATCATTCACAGCAACTGCAGCGTTATTGAAGCCCGAATGAAGGAAATCTGGCACATTTAATGACATCAAATGGGCTTCTCATGGACTGCCTTCATGCCCTATTCACTTGATTCGTGCCACAGTCATAAATATGGGTGCTATCTTCTTTTTCTTCTTCTTTTTTTAATATAAATAATAACTTGCATTTTTATTAAAAAACAATAAGATTTGTTTCAGGAAACACTTACATTTTAAGCACAGAGAGAAACGGATGAAAGGGTTGTTTTACAAGTTGAAGGCCATCAATTCAACGCATCTGGAAGTATCAAACTGTAGACATGGTTGGACAACTTCATCGATC
The DNA here is from genome assembly GCA_036023115.1 of Brasenia schreberi. Classification (NCBI taxonomy): domain Eukaryota; kingdom Viridiplantae; phylum Streptophyta; class Magnoliopsida; order Nymphaeales; family Cabombaceae; genus Brasenia; species Brasenia schreberi. The sequence continues at coordinate 19,820,871 of JAYKKT010000081.1, forward strand.
TTTTGCTATCGGTAAACATGACGGTCTCCGGTTAGCTCAGAACAGTGAACTGTAGTCCAAAAGGGTCAGGTTCCATGGGTTTTTGGTTATGGTTCATAACTTTTGGGTGAACCAAAAACCAAAAAAGATACAAGATTAAGAAGACTTATGAAGGAAACGGAAACAAACGGTTTCAACCGCCGGTTATGATTCCGATTTCATGGAAAAGCAAAGGAGGATTCCCGACTCTTCGGTTTTCGTATGGTTCTGAGTACAAGCATGGGCGTACTGTTTCAGTTGGTCTCGGACCCGGTTAATCCAGTTTGAACTGTGGGACCGATTTGAAGCCCACAATGTATGCATCTAACCTACTATTTTTAATAAAAATTCAGAAAAATTCTCTTCTCAGATGCATTAAGAATGTGCAACGTAGAAGGCACAGCACCCTTTTGGGGAGCATTGACTCGTACTTTGCCTTAAACCGTACCTTGTAAAACCCTCACCAAGTTTTGCAGTTCACAAGAGGCCCTACGTTTTGTTGCCACCCTCTCATAAGAGCCTAAGCAATAAACGTTTGTTTATCCACCTGCCTTCTTTAGTGGTAGCTATTACGTTAACTGAAGCTAAACGTCTGTATCGGGTGAATCGGAATTGATGGTTTAAAAAAAACCGGTTAAATAATTTTAAAAACTTGAAAAAACAAAAAGTAATAAACAAAACGCCAGAGTCGGTGGTTTGGAATACCATTTCGGTCCTGGCCCAGTTATGATTCCATGGAAGGTAGAACTAGACATGAACCAAGGGTCCTCAGTTGGATTTAGACCCCGAGTTCTTTGGCTTAATTTCTTACTAGAAAATTTAGATGGTTCTGTGATCCACTCGTGAAAAAATAGGCAACCATGAAGAGCTCTTCCGGCGTTCATTCGGCTAATTTACCAGCCTTAATCAATGGTCTAGTGATGGGGTTCTCTGTTAATCCTTGCCAAAACACGTTTAGTCTAACACTTAGTAATATAAGTAGTTAAAACCTCTCTAGATCAGTTTCGATTTGCCTGGAACCAAGAAATGTAACCTCAGTTTCAAACTTCCGGTTCCATGAGACGGTTCGAACCACCGGTTCCATATGAAAAGGAACCGTGATCAAGGGTCCTGGTTCCAGTCAATTACCGGGGACTGAGGCAAAGGATTACGTGGGATGGGAGGGAAAGCACAAGAAGGAAAGGACAAGAAAAAGGAACTTCTTTGGTCACCGACGAAGGGCACTTGAGCCCCGGAAGTAACTAGATTCAAGTTGGACCCCACTTACAGCGAAATGACTGTTACGGTCCTGACTTTTACTAATATTACTCCTGGTCTTCTGCGTTCATACTGCCGGTTAGGCTAACTTGGAGCAAAAACTGATGTTTCTGTCTTCAGCTTGTGATGAGCCGCGTCTATGCGGCTCGAGGGATGAAACCATCTGGTTTGATTCGTTATTAGGGTGTGATCTTTTCGTCGACCGATTCTCTTATCATCTTCTTCGTCTCTAAACGATGCAAACCAATTAAACATAGAATTTACGTAATTTTTTCAAGTAATTAGTATATACTAATCAATGAAAGATGCAAGAGGAGGCTTTTAGGGGTGATGGTACACCCAAGATTGAGAGTTTCTTTGAAGAGGTTTAATTATACCTATGATACTAATGAATTATAAAAAATACATATAACACCAAGAGTGTTAGCTCAATGACAGGATGCTCTAGCATTGTTTTTGTTGGTGGAGAGTTCGACTCTTAAAAGGTGCATGTGTGGATGTACGTGTTAGGTTTCACCCTCTTCTTGTAACAAAAGAAAAAGAGACTCTCTTTGTGGCTTGCTTGCTCATCTTGCGATCACGATGGCATGAGCTGATCCCCAAGACAGGTGAGGAGTTCTACATTTGAAGGTACGAGTTTCTTGAGTTAATCGAGCCGAGCTCGTGTTCCTCTAGTCCGGCTCGGAGCTTGGCGGCTCGTTTACCAGCGGCGCCAGCGAACGCGAGATACTGGAGGGATATTTTAGGCAGTTCGCACTTTCGGATGTTCTCTAAACTCGGTAAGAAAATGATTCATAAAAGATTTTGAATGACGAAAATGCCCCTGTCTGACGCTTACAAAACGAGATGGATGGTTACCGAATATCACGTTCCGGAGCACCACGAAAACGAGTACTTACCTGGCGAAAACTCGTAAGGGCATAATGGTAATTTACCGATAACGCGGACACCGACCGTCTTCTATAGAAAATTTCAGGTCCTGCACTAACTTTTCCTCTAATTACACGATCACTCAATTTTTGTGCAATATTTTGTTTTAGCAGTTTTCATGTTTGAAAAATAGCCCAAACTAATATCATGTGCCTCACTTTTTATACTTATATTTGAACAATAGGCTACGGTTATTTTGAGCATTAGTCGACCAGATGCGTCTTCTAAGACTCTCAACTTCTCCAATAATGAACCTAAAGCCTAACCAAGTGGCGATATAAATAAACAATGGGGCCCCAATTTTTTTTTAAAAACAAACATAAGCATAGGCCCTCTGGAATATAACTTATTTTGAAAAATTAAACACCCCCACCCTGACACACATATGCAAATGCACTCATTTTTACTTTTCGCTTTTGAAGATGAGTGCAATAAGGGAGCAAAGTTTATATTGTTCTCAAACACTTATAATCTTTTAAATAACAATTATATTCCTAAAAAACAAAAGATGACCATGAGCATACATGTTATGATCATGTGTATATATGGAGAGAAAAAAGAAGAAGCGGTTCATGCACAATCCATTGGATGGTTCCACCAATATAATTACCAACCATTACTCTCCATCATCCTGTTCTTTTACAACTTGAAATCATTTTTTATCACCGTCAACACCAAATTCACTTGAAAAACCTATATATACATGTATGTATGTGTGTGATTTTATATTATTTTAAATTATTTTAGTGCAAATGATAGTGATTTTGACAAACAATAAGTGATTTTCAAAAAATATTAGTAAAGAAGGACAATGACGAGTAGTTGGTTGCTAGACTTATACAAACCACTTGATTGAGTATGAATCATTTCTCCCTCCTCTTTCTCTCTCTCTCTCTCTCTATAAAGAGAAACTAATATATGCTATAGTTCACTTATAAGTGATTCAAACAAATCTCAATAGTTGATCTTTAATCAAGGATAATTGTAATTTAGATTTTAAAATTAAAAGTATATACCCATTTTATTTACATGAATACTTTTTATTTTTAAAATTTAAATTACAATCCTATATTTATCATAAAAAATGATTAAGATTTGCTTATATATATATAAATAAACAAATGCTTAATGGGTCGAGGGCTTAACACGTGGATTTGATTTAAGGTATAAATAAGATAATGTTGCATCGTCCATGGAATCTGTCGGTGGGAAAAATCTATGTAATGGGAGACTGGCGGCAAACAGAAATGATCGCCTCGTATCATGATTGCTGCTCTCGGTTGACAAATTATGCATGCTACTTGCTAGAAAATTACAAAGAAGCCCTTTCCTTCTTTAGCAGAGTGATCAAGCTAAAAGGGTCGTGTTGGATTCGGACAAATGGGATGCATCTGGTTTGAATACCCATTGGTAGCACAAAAACTGTTTAAGACATGGAAACAAACTCACCACTCGTTTGGTTAGTTCTGAGCTTGTTCAGCCTTGGTCTAATATGAACTGTTACAAAACGAGCTGCTCCAGAAATTCAACCCGAATACACACGCATATTATATATATATATATATATATATATATATATATATATATATATATATATATATATATATATATATATATATATATATATATATATATATATATAGAGAGAGAGAGAGAGAGAGAGAGAGAGAGAGAGAGAGGAATGAGGTGTGGTTTATGACAAGCAGTCATGCTAACTGTGTCTTAACTATTTCAGCTCTTCGATTCAAAGATGAATTATTAATATAAGAAACAAAAGTAAAAAGAAAAGCAACTTTTACTTCTTTTTATTTTTTAATTATACACAACACAGACATATATATACACACTAACCTCTAACTTATATGCATACCAATAACTACAATTTACTTTTTAAGTGCATGTATCAAACGTTGTGGGACCCACACTTTTATAAACAAAAGGAAAGAGTGATAAAAGAAAAGGATTTGATTTCAATCAAAGGAATGACTGGTTCAAATAGAAAATAGAAAGTAAAAGGTTCAAGATTATTCCATGTCATTCTTTCTTAGAAAAGTAACTTTTACTTTTTTATCTCAAACATTTTTTCTCATTTTTTTACTATTATATATATATATATATATATATATATATATATATATATATATATATATATATATATGCGAAAAAGCATATCTTACCGTCATTGACTTCACTTGATCATTGTTATATGAGAGTACAAATATAATTTTGAAAGTTATACTAATATTTAAAACAATAGTTGAACAATTCTATGAACACACATTATCATCCTCTTTCAAGACCACCTGTCAATGTTTAAAGGAAAAACGTCTTAGCAGCACTTAATTGCTAATGAAAGGAAATTAATATTAGTTTATCTTAATAATTGATCTCCTGAATTTGACAAATAACATTGGACAAATATTTTTAGTGATATATATAGATATTTTAAAAATCTTGTGGTTGAAATTAATCCTTCAGAGCTATCATGCGACCAATAAAGTTTAGTTACATAATTGATGGACCCGGTTTTGGCTGCAATTAGGTGTTCGTGGTCCAGTTTGGTTTAATTCTAGGGTTCAATATCAAACCAAGGCCTCCTTCCAAATAGCATGTTACCTTAAGTTGCTGTAGAAACTGAATCCTTCGTTAAATTTGCTTCCTTAAGTTGGATTTTCCTTTACACTTACGCATGTGTGCTGAGGGCCCAAGGGCTGAGTATTAACCTTACCTGTGGTTAACGTATAGGTAGGTTTGGATCCGAATCGGCAAGTTGAACTGGACCAGGATCTAGGAGTAAGGGGTGAGCATTACTCGGTTATAACCAAATAACTGAACTAAACCTATTAAAAGGCGATTTACAATTGGTTTCCAAGGGTCCAAAACCGATATTAAATCGAATAACCGAATTAAGCGTCAACCAAGGCCTCCTTCCAAATAGCATGTTGCCTTGGTCCTTGTTAATTCTTGCTGATGATATAAATGAGGTGAAAGTTGATTCTTTTGTTTAGTGAAAGAGCTTGATGGTTATATGTATAAAATAAAAGAATTCAACAATCAAGCTCAAACCAAGTAAGGGAATCTAACCGATCCGAGGGTAGTATAGTATTAGGTTCAGTTTTGGTTTCCAAAGTAGAGATAATTTGATTTGGTGATGTCTATGACATAAATGAAGATGTTGAGATGGATGAGTGGTCATACAAGAAAAGACCGTATACATAATGAGGTTATTAGAAATAAATTATGTGTGGCACCAATAGACGATAAAATGAGAGAATATCATTTAAGGTGGTTTGGACATATAGAAAGAAGATCAAAAGAAGAACATGTAAGAAGACATGAAAAACTAGATTTTGAAAGTATTAAAAGAGGTAGAGGACGACCACAAAAGTGTTGGAAAGAAATAATAAAAATTGATCTAGCTTACTGTGAGTTAACAGCTAACATGGCACATGATAGGGCTCTGTAGAAACAAAAAATTGATGTAGCCGACCCCGTCTAGTATGAGAAAAGGCTTAGTTGTTGTTGTCAATTTTGTTATTGAACCGAACTGACTGATGCACACCCCTACCATGAGAACCCTTAGAACCGGCTGGAACTAGATTCCCGAGAACTGAAACCAGAGATCCCATGGTTTAATTGCAGTTCCACCTATCAATGAACTGAATGGGCACCAGAACTCAGACAGGCAGTTCCAAGTCATTTTTTTCTTTGGGTCTTAAAACCTCTCCTTTGTTTGATGAAAGTTTGAAATGAATCTCGAATGAAACGGAGTTTGAGCTTCACTTAGAACCGATAAAACCGGAACCAGATCAAAACCAGGAGCGACCGGTTGCATTATCTACGTACAGATCTTTCTTTTTACAGATGGTTCCATCGGATTTTGTTTTCTATATAGGGACTTGATGTACAAAGAGTCTCACATATTCTGGCCTTGGTTGACCTGCTTTGTCTGGCTCTCGAGACCGGCCGGAGTGCATCGAACGTTATCCGGACTTGGACCATGCATGAGAAAGAATCGTACAAAGCTTTGCTCTTATGGGAGTCAATTGTTAGGCGGACAAAGACGGTTCGCCGGCCAAAATCCAAAATTGTTAAACTGGATCTTAGGTCAACCGTATATACGCAAAAGACGAAAGGTTTGGCAAATCCATAATATACATGACAATATTATTATACATTTTTATTATAAAACCCACACCTGCACCGCAATGAATCCGCCTCAACCCAACCTGAACTACTCATACATTTTTTATTATAAAACAATTAAATAAAATTTAATGTGTTTACCATATAATCATAATAAATTCTTTATAAAATATTGCTTTCTAAGCTTATATATATATATATTGCGGGGCGGGTTCTCAACCTGCCCTGACTGAGTTGGGTTGCTTTGGCTACCCACGGGTCAGGTTGTTGTCACCCTAGAAAATACCATTCACGTTATCTTTTATAACATAATGAGGCAGCTGAGGATGGGTCCCTAATAGGTTACAAACCAAAACAAACTGAATAACAAAGACCACAAGATGCTGCAATGCATTTATCAAATGACAAAGACTTTCAACTTTATGATACAAAAATCAAATCACTCAAACAACCGAATGATTCATTTTAACTAAAATAATATATTAAAAATGGTTTATTGGAAAAGCATGAGCTTAATTTCTACTGATAGTAATGATTTATAATTACATAGTGGGTGCGAGACCGACATAAAATAAGAGAGTTGCATTAGGCAGCAAAGAATTAGAGTAAAACTTGGGCAAAATCTTTATGTCATTAGTTAGGGGTGTTCAAGGAACCACTGAGACCAAACCAAAAGAGCTGGTTCTAGATGTCAAGAGGTTTGGTTTGGTTTGATTGTAACATGGAAAGTATTGGCGGTTCAGTTTATGGTTTCGGCGTTCGAACCAAACCATATATATATATATATATATATATATATATATATATATATATATATATATATATATATATATATATATATATATATAGTGATTGGATCCTGTTCTTGCTCACCCATTGCTTTTGAATGGCATTGTATAATAAAAATACTTTTCATATTTTTCAAAACTTCTTAAAAATTGTGTAATTACACTTATGCTATTCAAAAGCAATTTGTGAACATGAGTGAGCAGGATTCAACTTTCTTATATATATAAAGTTTATATACTATATAGATATAAATCCTCATAAGTTTATATATATATATATATATATATATATATATATCAGTTTTATAACCTCATATACATATTAAATTGGGACCGTACATCCAAATAACATGATGATATGATACTCGATATTTAGCCAATCCTTAAAATAAGCAGAACCATGGTTTAGAACTGAACCAAACCAAACTGTTGGTTCGATTTGGTTTGGTTCTCTAAAAACTTGGAACCCCAAATAATGGTTTGATTTGAAGTTGAGGGCCTGAGGCTAGAACCGAACCAAGCCCATCCCTGAGCACCCCTATCACTAGTACTCCCAGATTAAGTCAGATAAGAAGAGAATAGAAATAGGGAAGGTGACCGCATAAAAAATCCTCATGTTGCACCCTTTAGTTTGTCTCACTTAATGTAAGAAAAGCCTTCTTTTTAAACTTGGTCTGTCTCAGCTCATGCCCGGTTAGGTCAGCCTCGCGAACCAGCGAAAGGTTCAACCACTTTAGGTTCATGAAACAAGAAGGAAGAATGCCTATTAGTTCGTCGAGCACCTAAATTTTTGTGATCAACTAGTTTATCATTGTTAGGCAACAGTTTAAGTCCAACCACTAGAGCCCACTTCCATTTTGGGTCGGAACAATTTGACTTAGTTTAAGGAGAGTCCAACTCTCTCTAGAATCTGATTCTTAGGTAGCGTTGTTTATTGTTCAACAACACCAACTCAACAACTGGTCGTTGAGGAACCAGTTCTAGAATTTTTTTCCTTTTCGGTACGATGGGGAGGCAAAAGTCATATGCACGCCCCACGTATTGAACTCATGACCTTCAATTTGTGAGTCAAGGTCCCTAGCCGTGTGAGCTATTGCTTTGGAAATGAAGTCAGGCTTTAGCAAAACTGGCTTCCTCTAGTAGAGATCTAGCTTGAGGATAATGGTGATATGGTTGTCTTAGAGCTTCTGGGGTTTTAATATACAAGTTTTTTTTTTTGCAAAATTTAGAAAAATGTGGATATCTTTAGAGATGGCTGGTTTATATAGACATGGCCAAAAAAACTTTTCTTTAGAACAGGGAACCAAAACTGAACCAGGATTGGGCTGGTTTAGTTCGAGTTCTAAAGCGCCTAGAATGGTGAAAAATCATTAAAAGATTTGAAGTTAAGAAAATATAACAGCAGTTTGAAACCAACCAGTTTCGATTTCATGGAAGGTGTAATTAGAATCAAACCTGTCTCAGGTTCTGAGTCCAGTTTGATGGGTTCCTGTTTCCAGCTGTTTCGTGGCCCAGTTCAGTTCCGGTAGGATCTGCCTGTCCAGTTCCAAACCGTCATAAGAGTACCCAAGTGATCAATTGTTTGCTGAACAACTCGACATTTCATTTAAAGCGCCATTACCAAACCAGTCCTTTACAGCTTGCTTGGTTGAGAAGAATGCTTCCACTGCAAGCTTGTATCACTAAAGAGCATATACACAAGAAAAGTCGCTTTATGTAGGAAAAGATAAAGAATTTCAGAATATGAGTGGTTCCATTAAATGTATTAAACTAAGAAGGTATTACGGTGCACAAAGAGCTATAGTTCTCCGGGTTAGAAGGTCGACCCAACGATCCTTAAGTGGGAGGTCATGAGTTCAACAAACGAAGTATGCATGGAGTAGGGGTCTGTCTGAATGCTGCCTTGCCTATAGAAAAATCATGTGAACAAATACTTCAACAACAACAAAAATTTAGACCTGCTATTATGCATAGATTGATTTTTACAGAGTGAACTGAGAGAATGCACAGAAAAGGCGAACCGTGCCTTTGCTCGATCTAGAAAGGTGCATCACAAACAAAGCTAGAGGTAGCCGGTTTGCACCTGACCCAGATCATTGGATCGAACTCGAACAGTCCCCAGAACCAGAACTGTACAGGAACTGGGGATCCCGAAGGTTGGTTCTGGTTTCACTTATTTAGTTTCAAGTGGGTATGGTCATGCAGAGTCCAAATCATGATATGCGAAAGCTTGACAAATTGAATTGAAGTTCGCCCATAATCATTGTACCTCCTCTCACTTTATTAAATGTGGAATAGAATCGTAGGAAAAGAATGAAGGCAAGGTCACGTATGCTTTCAAAATTATCTTGTTTTTAATCTCAATTTAAGTCTTTTCAGTTGCACAGCATATATATATTTTATGTATTTTTCATACATAGGAAGATATAGAGGAACCGTGGTTTTTCCTGTGGGGATAATTTTGCTTTAGTTGATATTTATTGAATGTATACTTTCCCTCAACAGGTCGTAAATGCTTGTGTGTGTGTGTGTGTGTGTGTGAGAGAGAGAGAGAGGGGTAAGCTGACAGTACCTATTGCCTAAGGTGATGGCGCTTCAGCATGGGCACAAACTCTATAGGCAATGCAATAAGGTAGACAATGCAAAGGCTACTCCTTTGCTGACAGTGATTTTCTTGCACTTTCGATCAAGGTAGTTAGAATTGAGTTTTCAGATAGAATCAACGGAGGGGGTAAATTCGTTTGATTTCACCCTGATGTTAATTCGCTAACGCAAATCCATAAGATTTCGCCCCAGTTTTAATATTGTGAGCGTCAAGCAGGTGGAGTCTTTATGCGATCATTGATTTTATCACGAGTCATCTAGCCATCATCTTTAAAATTGTAAACCGGATCAGCCAGGTTCCTTTGGGCTTCAGAATTCTATACACACCCGAAAACCGTGGGCATTGTGCACCACTGCTGGGTGGTTGACGATCTCTTCAGCGTATTATAAGCCGGATTTAGTCTTCGCCAAAGTGGAAACGATGGCAACAGAAAGCGATCCGTGAATTTTGGATGCCAAAGATCAACCGTAACGTTTTTTCTCAACAAGTATATAGATTTTGAATTCCATGATAGTCAGCTGTTGGCATCTCATGAGCTGTAGATCGCACTGAACTAAATCTAATGGTATGATCTAAATAAATGTTTTAAAGTCATTGCAGAAGTGAAACGACTGTAAATTTATCAACATTGCATGTCCCAAATAGTTGAAGATAACAAATTTAGAGCGTTGGAGCGGACATGCAGTGATTTTGTGTGTGCACGTGTATGTTGTGTATTTTGTGTGCCTCTGTGTGTGTGTGTGTGAGACAGAGAGAGAGAGAGATTAGTGCATAACTTGCATAAGCATTATATGAAACTGCATCAGAATGCCAATAATACAACACCGTAAAGACATCAATTTCAGAATTGCTCAAATGCCATAAGAAGGTTTCTTCAGACAGTTTCGTTCCAGTTCCTAAAATACCACACGTTAAAACCGTATGCTACTTGAATAGGCAATACCTCGTAATCATCATCTCAATCGTCTTCTCTTTCCGGAGGTAGGCCACAAGGGAGCAACATTTTCTGGCAAAACAGACAACAGTAGACTACGCATTAAAGGCAGTTGCAAGCTTTTAAGACCATTACAAGATGAACGTACACGCAAAACTGCTAGACGATCAGTACGACAGATCCAACTGTGGAACCTCCAACCAGTTGTTTCTCCATCACATTCATACCAAGACAGAGTAGAAGACTAAAAGGACATTATGATGGAGAAGAAATTATGGAAACGTTGTCACAATCAACTAGTAAAGTTTATTAATTTGGTATATATAATATATCGTCATTTGCAACTAGCATTTGTTAACAAATAATAAAACTAAAGACAAAGGGACTGGCCGTAAGGGTGTCCCTGTGCCTAGTGGTGTCCGTCATGCCTTTGCGGTTTTATCACGTTGGTATCCGTCTACATTCTGGTGGAACTACGTTGTCATGGCATCTGCAAGCGAATAAACAACCGATGAGAGAAATGCAGTACGATGTGAAGTTGAGGATATTGAAGAGGGTATTTCTAAGTGTTCAAAGAGCCTTGTTGCTCGTATCTTATCTGACTGGCACTTCGTTCCTTTGATGAAGAACATAATTTTTATCGTACACTGGAGGGCTCCCATTGACTTCAAGAATTATGTTATGCATCTTCATCGATGGTTGCTGCATATTCTTATTAGATTGATGGTTTTCTCGAGTTTCCCCATATGGGTTCAGGTCTGGGGAGTGCAACTACCAGGAGCATTAACTCCTCAATTAACTCCAAGATTATGATTTTAAGGGTGTGTTTGTAATTCAAAGTTTCATTATGCATCAAACTAAGAGCCTGTAGCTACCGTGAAACTGTAGATCCATAGGCCCAAGACGAAATCCAAAGTATCACTACCACTCCCCAATCAAATACAGAATCATGATTCCGATGAACCATGGTTACAAGCCCATGTGTGTCTAAGCCTGCAGTTTTAGTATCAGGGGATGATTGTCACCACGAACCAAACACATCCTAATGGCAGATGTTTAGACTCTTGTGTGACGTTGAGAATGACTTAAATTTAGAGAAGGAAAAGACGAAAGGCAATAGCAAGATGAAACATTTGGCACATCATCAACAATACGCTATCAAGGATATCCTTCAACACATGACAATCAGCCGCAGAATTTCTGAAGAATGAACAAAAGAAGATTTTTTTGGGAGTCAATGGTGAAGCAATTGCAAGGGTGTTGAGCCCAAGAAGAGTTTTTAGACCAAGAAGAGCATTTCTAAGGAAGGCGAAGGGTCTTCATCCCATGTATTGCCAATGCATTTCTAAGAAAGGCGAAGAGGGTCAATACCAATTTATTGCTAGTGTTGAAACCCACGCACATGAAGGTGAGATACAATATTGCTCATTTGAAGAGAGGAAGGTAAATCATTCTCACAGAAATAGTAATGCTCTCAATTAAGCTCGAGGATGGATGTATCATTATTTACCGGTTTTTATATTTTTCACTGTTTTATTATTCACATTCTTATAATTCTTTTGTGGTATTGGTTTCTGGGAGTTCCCCATATTCATGTTCTTGCTGTTGCAATTGTGTTTGTCTCAATTAATGGATTATTATCTTTGTTGGGGGTGGGGTGGGGTGGGGGGCGCTAAGCCAGAGACAACAACAACTAATACGGGGTCGGGTACATGGAATCAAGACAGAGAAACAAAAGAAAATTCCATCAACAGATTATTTTTGCATGCGTTCAAAAACACATTCTATAAAGACAAAAGCAGCAGTGGAAATATCTAAGTAGTCGCAAACTAACAACACTGTTGCTATATTGTTACAATATAAGAAAGTTCAGATTCACTAACACATGCATGCACGCGCGCGCACACACACACACACACACACATATATATATATATATATATATATATATATATATATATATATATATATATATATATAGAGAGAGAGAGAGAGAGAGAGAGAGACGACAGGACTTTCATATCAGAGAACAAAACCAAATCCTTGTCTTCCATAAAGCAAACATATACATGTAACAGATACTAATAAAAGTTTAGGTCATAAGGAACTACCTGCATAAAATTGTAGCGTTCTCTGCCAATAGATTCGTTTTCAGCAACAGCAAAATATGCTAACATAGGATAGTGACCTACATATGATGCATAACTATCACGGTGGATGTTCACAGCCCATTCACTGAAAGACAAGAGTTCAATTAATTATGATGTTGAAGGAAAACAAAAGCTAATCTTATCTAAAAGATAAAAGTGAACCATTTTAAGGGCATACAATCTGTTCAAATCTGCATGGCCAGTTCCAACATATTTTGCCTGGAGGTGCTCAAGTTGAGAGTTGATATTGAATCTGTCACTGGCCTATAAAAATAACAATATAATAGGTGGTAAGAAAATTGCAGTATGACAATGAAGCAAGAAGGAAACATATTTTATTAACCATAGTTACCTGCATGGTTCCTGAATGTGTTTGCCTTAACTAGGTTGCAAAACCCTTGCTTTTGTGCTAACCTGCTAAGAACATAAAACCACCATGAGATGAATGAAATTGCAAATGTGATAATGTAGGGAGATGAAGCTCGAGCTTGGGACATATTTGACTAACTTGAGCTCGACTCATTTAACTTGATTAAGGTCAAGTTGATCAAGCTTGGCTCAATTGATCTTGCCTTAGGATCAAGATTCATGAGCTCAAATTCAATCGAGCTCGACTAAGTTTGTAAATGAGGTCGATTGAATTTGTTATAGCAAACAAGACAATAGCAGACCAATCACAATGATTCATAATAGCGAAAGAAAAGGTTGGAGACATTCAAGGCATGGACCTAGAAGTGTGTCAAAATCATGTATGTCAGGCACAATACAATAGCAAGGTTGTTTGATGTGCCGAACAAAATCACAAAGCAATTAATGCCCACAAAAGATAAATGGGGAAAAGAATCCCCAAGGAAAAAGCAATTCAGAAAGACTCTAAGTGATTAATGTGCATATTAGAAAAGTGATGTATAAAAAAGCAATAAATAATACATCTGAGATTTTATTAGAGTTGTTAGTGATTAAAATTAAGACAAAAAGGATATGTTACAAATTGCATTACGTCAACAAGAAAGAATGAAACTTAAAAGGCTCATAAGAAGACAAAGAACAAGTAAAAAAAGGCTATTAGTGAAGCAAAAGGTAAAACTTATGAGGATTTACATAAAAAGCTTAACTCAAATGAAGGTAAAAAAACATTTTTAGGATAGCTAAGGCTAGAGAAAGGAAAAGTAAGGATTATTCTTCTATCAAATGCAAGTATCAAATGCAAGTGACAAGTGATATATCAAAAATAGATGAAGTTACTTTCATAAACTTTTTAATAAAAATATGGGAATTAGCATTAGTCTAAAGGAGTTGACCAACACAAAAGAGTATAAATGATAATTTCTACTGATGTAAGAATGAAGTCAAAGATGCTATTAAACTTATGAAGGTTGGTAAATCTATAAAACCAAACAATATACAAGTACGGAAAATCCTCGGAGAGACGGACATCTTACAAGATTGGAGGATCCAAAAGATGCTTGTGGAAGAAAAATAATATCAAGGCATCAATGCAAATTATGAGAGTATCAAGTTGATGAGTCGTACAATGAAATTATGAGAAAGAATTATTGAGTGCAACAACAACAACAACAACTAAGCCTTTTCCCATACTAGACGGGGTCGACTACATGGATTCTTTGTTTCCACAGATCCCTATAGTGTGCCATGTTAGCAGTTAACTCCCAATAAGCTAGATCATTCTTTATTGTTTCTTTCCAACACTTTTGTGGTCGTCCTCTACCTCTTTTAATACTTTCCAAATTTAGTTTTTCGAACCTTCTTAAAGATTCTTCTTTTGATCTTCTTTCTATATGTCCAAACCATCTTAAACGATGTTCTCTCATTTTATCCTCTATTGGGGCCACTCCTAATTTGTTTCTAATAACCTCATTATGTATACGGTCTTTACTTGTATGACCACTCATCCATCTCAACATCTTCATTTCTGTCACAGACATCTTTTGTACATGTTGATGATTAACTACCCAACAATCAAAACCATAAAACATGGCAGGCCTAATTGCTGCTCTATAATATTTACCTTTTAATTTTAATGGTATCTTCTTATCACAAAGAATACCTGATGCTCCTCTCCATTTTAACCAACCAGCATTAATTCTATGTGTAACATCTCCATCAATTCTTCCATCACTTTGAAAAATTGACCCTAGGTATTTAAAACTATCCTTTTGGGGAATGAAATGTGTGCCAATTTTAATTTCTATGTCCTCTGAAGTAGCCAAATGATCAAACTTACATTCCATATATTTTGTCTTTGTTCTACTAAGTCGGAGGCCTTTGCTTTCTAATGTTTCTCTCCATAGTTCCAATTTTCTATTAACTTTTTCCTTAGATTCCTCCACTAATACAATGTCATCTGCAAATAACATACACCAAGGTACTTCATCTTGAATATGTTTTGTTAACTCATCCATCACCATTATAAATAAGTATGGACTTAAAGTTGATCCTTGATGTAACCCAATATTAACTTCAAAGAAGTCTGACGTTCCTTCATGAGTCCTCACACATGTTTTTGCACCATCATACATGTCTCTTATAAGGTTAATATATGTCAATGGGATACCTCTTTTTTCCAAAGTTCTCCAAAGAACCTCCCTCGGTATCCTATCATAAGTTTTTTCTAGATCAATAAATATCATGTGAAGGTCTTTCTTTTTTGCTCTAAAATGTTCCACAAGACGTCTCAAAAGGTGAATCGCTTCAATAGTAGATCTGCCTGGCATAAATCTAAATTGGTTCTCTGTTGTACTTGATACTTGTCTTAACCTACGTTCGATAATTCTTTCCCATAATTTCATAGTATGACTCATTAACTTGATACCTCGATAATTCACACAATTTTGAATGTCTCCCTTGATCTTATATATGGGTATAAGTGTACTTACTCTCCATTCCTCGGGCATCTTTTGGTTTTTCCATATTTCATTAAATAATCTTGTGAGCCAAGTGATTCCTATTTCTCCTAGTATTTTCCAAACTTCTATAGGAATATTATCTGGTCCTACCGATTTACCACTCTTCATATGTTTAAGAGCCTCTTTGACTTCATTCTTTTGAATACGTCGGTAGAAATTGTGGTTTATATACTTTTCTGACTTGGGTAAATCTCCTAAACTAATACTAACATCTTTATTTTCATTAAAAAGATTATAAAAATAGTTTCTCCATCTATTTCTTATATCATCATTTGCCACTAGAATTTTTTCATCCTCGTCTTTTATGCATCTAACATAATTAAGATCTTTAGTTTTCTTATCTCTAGCCCTAGCTATCCTAAAAATATCTCTTTCACCCTCTTTTGAGTTGAGTTTTTTATATGTCATCCCAAATCTTAGCTTTTGCTTCACTAACGGCCTTTTTCGCTTCCTTCTTTGCTTTCTTATAAGCTTCTAAAGTTTCACTAGTTTTCTTAGCATAATGTAATTTGTAACATGCCCTCTTTGCCTTGATTTTATTTTGTACTACTTCACTCCACCACCAAGCTTCTTTTTGTGCCGATACACCTCCCTTAGATACCCCTAACACATCTTTCGCCACTTTCCTAATATGTATAGCCATATTGTTCCACATATCACAGGGTGTGCCAACATAATTCCAAAAATCTCCTTGAAGGATTTTCTGTTTAAATATATCTTCTTTCTCGCTTTTGAGGTTCCACCATTTAGTCCGAATAGCTCGATGCACTTTTTCTTCTTTGTCCATTTTTTTATTTGTAAATCCATAACTAAAAGTCGATGTTGGGTGGTTAAGCTTTCTCCTGGAATTACCTTACAATCTTTACAACACGCTCTATCTTTTTTTTTTTTACAAATAAAGTAATCAATTTGTGTTTGTGATAAACCACTCTTATAAGTAATTAAATGTTCATCTCGTTTTTTGAAGATTATATTGACTATAAAGAGATCAAATGACATAGCAAAATTTAAAATCTCCCTACCTTCCTCGTTTATATCCCCAAAACCAAAGTTTCCATGAATCCCTTGATATCCTAATGCCTCTTTACCGACATGTCCATTTAAATCTCCTCCTAAACAAATCATCTCCCTTTGTGGAATCTTTTGAAACACCTTATCTAACTCTTTCTAAAAAATTGTCTTTATACTATCTTCTAGTCCTACTTGGGGTGCGTAAGCACAAACTATATTCAAAACCTCTGCTCCTAACACTAATTTCAACGTTATGATTCGGTCACCATATCGTTGTATGTCTACTACACTCTCCTTTAAATCTTTATTTATGATAATACCAACTCCGTTTCGAGCCTTTTCTTTACCTTAGTACCATAATTTAAAACCTGTATCCTCCATCTCCTTTGCTTTTTCTCCAACCCATTTTGTCTCTTGTAAACATAGAATATGAATCTTTCTCCGAATCATAGTATCTACCACCTCTATTAGCTTACCCGATAATGTTCCGATATTCCAAGAACCAATACGAATCTTATTATCTAGGACTAGCTTTCTTACCCCCCACATCCGTCCATAATCAAAATGTGGAGACCCTCTCTGAAAAATTTTCACTACATTCGGGCGGCAATGTAGCGGGACTAACTTCTTTACCCACACCCGTCCATGATGTGGGAACCCTCTCTGCAATTGATTCACTACATTCCGGAGAAAATGTAGTGGCCCTTGCTTACTTCTTACTGCATTCGGGCTCTGCAGCACGTCGCTAGGCGGGGACGCCCCAATGCAATGCTCATAATTTTTGTAATCCATGTTGTAAAAATCCGACAAAGTTTTACGTTGGCTGTCGGAAGCTTAACACAACCCTCCTCCTTTATCCGGGCTTGGGACCGGCAATGCAAGGATGATGAGTGATGGTTAAAAAAATATCAAGTACGATGGAGAACCAATTTGGATTCATGCTAGAGTGATCTATTAATGAGGTTATTCAACTATTAAGACGTCTTATGAAATATTTTAGAGCAAAAAGAATCTTCACATGATATTTAATGCTTTGAGAAAGCTTATGGTAGGATGCCATGAGATTCTTTGGAGAACCTTAGAAAAGAGAGGGTATTTCATTGATGTAGACGTATGTATAATGGTGCACAAACATATGTAAAGACTCGCGAAGAAATGATGGATTTCTTTGAAGTTAATATTGGAATACAACAAGGATAAGCTTTAAGCTCGTATTTGTTTGTGTTGGTTATTGATGAGTTAACAAAGCATATTTTACCTTGGTTTTATTTACATGTAACATTGAATACACTACCATAGTAAAGATTTCTAGCTACATTAAAAGGCAAAACCTCCATAATAAAATAGCCTAGCTATCTCAAAAGTCAAATGATCCAATGATTCATGGTTAAATGTCTTTTATAATGATCCTTTACCGCTTCTTTTCCTCTTGCTCAGTTGCTCCCATCGAATGATTCAGTTGCAGGTGGAATAAGGTGAACGAACTTGGACTAAACTTGTTTTCATGTGCCTTTCTGTCAACTTGTTTCATCTGTGCAAGACATTGATATGTTACCCTAGATAAAAGAGCTATTTCATTTCCTTTTTCCCTTAATAGATGAGACTTCACTCTAAAATAAGATCCCTTTGTAAGTCAAATCACAACGGTTACAAATGCCAATTTGCGTCCCCATCTCTTGTCTTGCAACAAAGATATATATAATGTGGACCTCTTTCAGGTGTCCCAAATGTCGTATCTGTAGACGACGTGATACACATCTGAAAATAAACTAATATATTATATATCTGGAAAGTATGGGAAAAGGCTTAGTTGTTGTTGTTGTTGTTGTTATATATCTGAAATCGACACTATGCTTTGTGAAAATGAAAGCAAAGAGATTCTTTTGATCAGTCGTTCCAATAGAGGAAACATGACAGCCAAGGAAAGAAAATCATTGATATACTCATGCCACATGTCGGGCGAACAATACAAACAAACATGAACAATCGACCAAGCAAGGGAGACCTTTTATCTATTTCTTTCATTGCATCTCATAGTTATCACATCAAAAAGCAAAAAATTGGGCATGACAATCAGATGCATCAAAATGAAAATCAAAACTGATGACAGATATTTGATCTGCCCAAGCTCACCCAACCCAGAGAGAGAAAGAGTACCTCAAACGTGATGTCTGTTGTTGGCCTACCGGAAATCGACGTGACCTGTGAGCAACCAGACGGTAGGAGGAACGCCTAGTCTAGAGAGAAGAGAGAAACAGTCAAGGAGGACACACGGCTGCAAATCCACACGAAGAGGAAGAGAGAGAGGTAATCGTCGCTGGCCCGCCTGAAACTACCGGAAGCAGCCGCGTATTAGGCGCAACACACACACACAGAGATTCCGTTGGGTTTCTATCTCTTGGTAGATGTCGAAAGTGTTGGAACAAAGTCAATAGACAACTACCGGAGCAGCATTTACCGCCAAAGGCGGTGCCCGTCACAGATAATATGGCTACGGGGTTTCTCTGTTGAGCTCCCTGCAAATGCAAGCTAACCTCTTGAAGGGGCAATTCTCTTTCAGGGATTTTGTCAAGCAAGTAGCTTTCTAGCCACTGTATTAAAACTCTAACTTCATGCTCGCATCCACACTCCTCTCAGAATTTGCATATCAACGAGCACATGATTTGCCCATTTTATTTCAGATACGCTAAGGGCGTAAACCAGAAAGAACAAAAGGGGGACGAGGATCCTTTGCACATATGAGGCAGCCGGTGATGTCTCCATGCCGTAAACCATTGCCATACTGACGGCAACGTCAAGAAATCCCGGGCGCTTGGCAAGATGTTCTACATCCACGTATCCGACCCACCGCCACCCACAACTCCCGCAGTATCTCTTTCGGCGGAGAGAGAGAGAGCGAGAGAGAGAGAGAGAGAGAGAGAGAGAGAGAGAGAGAGAGAGAGAATACCTGTTGTGATTGTTGATGGCCTACTACCGGCAACCGCAGTGAACAGAGAGGACCGTGAAGAGAAAAGTCACAGAGAAGAGTCGACCTCTGCCTTGTAGAAGGGAGTCTAGGGATTTCATGTTGTAGCTCATTTGGTTTGGGTTTTGGATCGAGTCGACCCACATGGATACGGGTCCATTTGATTCATTCAAAATTTTAGGTACCGGTACCTCTTAAGGGGTTTAATGGCGTCTAGAAATAACCCTTTTATTCAATTATGGTGCTTTTTTATTTTAGCATATAAAAGGAAAATTGGGAGGCATCAAAAGTGTTGTATGATAAGTGGTCATAAATTCCATTTTACACGAAATTAAAAGGCCACAAGCCCTAAAAGCACGGCTACATTGACTTGTGATTGAATGTCCCTCAGAACAATTTAGTCGTGTTCCATCAAAAAGGAAAAACTTCATAAAATGTGGTTTGGCCAATTTTTCATTTTTGTAACATATTTGAAAAGTTTCTCAACTACCTCGTAGTTTTCATCATTTATTTAACTAGTGATAAATGCTTAATGCCGTAACTCTTAACCTAATGTGGTGCATTAATTGTTACAGTAACTTACATTAGTTTATATTAATATTAAATTTAAATATTTTTAAATAGTAAATGTCTTTTACATTACCATTTATTGTATGTCAGATTTAATTGTTTTAAAATTATATTAAATTTTAATTTAATGTTTAATAATGATGTGGTTGCTAAGTCAACAGTCATATCCTCTTTGTCATCTGAAACCACCTTCCACTTAATCTTAGAATGATATTGTTAGCAAAGTTTGGATTAACTTGACTGACAATAAAAATTACATGATATCGCAGCACAAAATTTAAACCATATGAACCATATTGATGAATGTGCAAACCTTGAGGTAGTTATCGGATGGTTTCTCTTATTTAAATGCATACGAGACAATCAAAACATCATATATCTAGTAAAGCATGTCCAAAAGTGTGAAAACAATGGTTCTCATTTTTGCCTACGAATTTACACTAGAAACAAAAACACGCCAAATTTTGTGAAGGTGGATAATGCTTTAACCACTTCTTGTTCTTTTCTTCACAATTGTGGCTCTTCTTGTTTCTCCTTTTCATCCATGTATTGTCTTTGTATGTCTTTCTAGTGATTGTCTCTCACAAATCTACTTCTTGACCGGTAGCGATGAACCACAGAAGAGTAGCAGTGACAATCCATGAGTGCTTGAGGCGTTGAGGTAAATGGTATTGAGGTGAATGGTAAGGGAGTTATTTTAGTGAATGATATAAATATGAGCATCAAAGATGAAATGCAAAGTTGTGAAGTTGGATTTGTTTTGAGAAAGAGCTTGAACAAGCCTATACATACCAAAGCAATGCTCGTTTGTTGTATCATAATATCAATGAGCATTATTGTATCATAATATCAATGTACACTATATCGAGACAAGTCGAGGAATTGGATGTGAGCTACAACTGTATAGAGGTTATGATAAAGTTAGCTTAGTTATAAAAACAATTTGAAAAGCTTTCGATGCTAAGGTACAACAACTTAGCTGCTATACTACTTTGCATTAGATTATTAGATGTTGATTATCATCTATTAGTTTGGTCATTGTTGGCTAAGTCACACACACACTTCTAAGGGGTGGAGTGTTGACCTTGACACGGGTGTGACACCGACACCATATCGGTGCGGCCTGGCAAAAAAAAATGCAATTTTTTTTTGTAACTCACGGTTCTGCCATCTATGGTGTATTTATCATGCAGAACCTGATCAAAGAGGGAGTAATCCATGAAGACAATGAAACCGAAGACTCTTAGTCGACTCGTGACCTTATTTCCCATGATGACCACCTGAGTTACCTCACCATAGGTTCCAAAATGCTACTTCAGCTTTTCTTTTATCATCTCCCATTAAACTCCGCCAATGAACATAGAAAAATATCTCAACGCAACCCTTCTTCACTTCCTTTTGTGGGGATATTCCACGCTTCAAAATCTAGTATTGATTTTGAAGCTCGGGTCTTTTTGGATAAATGGGTCCGGATAATGAAGATTGATTTGTGTATTATGATAAAATTAGTAGTTGTTTACCATTTATGTGTTTTGCTTTAATATAAAGTTGTGTACTTGCTATTGTCATACTTATGTTAATTGATGTCTCACTTGTTGTAGCTTGAATATTATATATAATATACAATATTATATACCCTAGTCGTGTCGCCGCACCCAAAATTTTTGAAATTTGCCGTATCTCGCATCCACACCTGCACCCGTGTGACATAGATTGTTGGCATATCTATCTTTTTCTACAAATGTTTGGAAATCAAATGCATACATAATGAAGTATGACCGAGAAAATGAGTGTTGGGAGGCAAGCAATGAGTGTCTACCCATATGATTGTGATAAGTTGTATATGGATTGATATATCATTCATACTAACCGATTTTTACTGAGAGATTTAGTTCACCAGTAAGAACTGAGCTCTCACTTTCAAACAGTCATTCGATAGCACAATAGCATCGAATCTGACATAGGTAAAGTAGTGTTTTTGTTGTACTCTTAGGAGAGTTCAATGAATGAAGATATTGATCTAAACTTAACTGCTATTTATAATATCTTACTGAGGTTGTAGGGATGGTGACACCTATGATACGCTGGTTTAATCAAGATGCATAATTGGTGCTTAGGAACTCATAAAAGCAAACATTGAATAAAAAGTCTTGTTCATAGGTGTAAATCCAACATCTTCAAGGAAGGTATTTTGTGCCTATTTGACTTGTAAGTGAAATCAATTTCTAATACATTTAGAAATATATGGAAGAGTTGAATCAAAGCAAGATCTACAAATTCAATAAATCATTCACATAATCTTTCTCTCATATCCTCTGATGCTATGTATAGTATTTGATTATAGTCCATTTCATGCACAAGTTGCCGGAGAAATGTTCGAGCACTTATTTCTTCTCGATTAATATTCATTCACACAGTCTGCCAAGAGTGAAAGGTTCCATCCTAGTGGCTTCAAGTGTTCAAGTGGTTGTTTATCTTTTAGTTTGTTTCAACAAAGATATAAATTTCATTTAGGAAAAAGATACAGGCTCCACAGACAACATACAATGAGAAAAATAAAATTGTCTCAACATGAAATACATAAATCATATATAACAAACTCTTTATAAAGAAGATAAAATAGGTACATCACCAATTCTAAGGTAACTGCCATCCTTGCAATCATCACTATAACTTTTTGTAGAGATAATGCAAAAGAGTGCAAATTGATTGATCCACCATCAATCTGTGATGAGGGGGAGAGGAGAGGAAGACAATGAAAAGAACTAGTGGACACAAGAAGCCAAACAACCAACCTACACAATGTCACTCCTTTCATCACTTTGCTGTCTATCTCTCGGTTAGAGAGAGAAGAGGAGGAATAGAGAGAGAAAGAGATTGTAGGGGACCGATGGAATAAGAGAAAATGCATAATAGACCAACCATGCAACTGTACTTATTATATGCAGCTAATTTAGTTTAAAAGTAATTTTAGGTGGAAAGTCATACATTGTGATGTTATTAGTGCATTCATTAATTTGGACAGGGTACTTCAATTGTGTCCATGATTGGGAAGTCAGCACCAAACATTCTATCGGCTCGCATTTAGCTTGCTCAACAAAAAAACAAACACAATAATAAATATGCACCTTAATTACTAAGTGCACACCTCTTTTTTCCATTTTTTACACATATCACTATCTCTTCTCTCGTTTCTCTCTACTTTCTCTAAGTCACTCTTGTTTATACACACACCCAAACCCCCTTGCTGCCCCTCTCTCCTTTGCTCTCTTCCTCATGCCACCACAGTCCACCATGCCTCTTTCCATCACTCTCTTACGTACCACTGAAGCTTACCACGTCCCTCTCCTACGCTTCTTCTCATGCTGTTGGAACCTGCCTCGTGTCTTGCCTACTACAGCTGCAAACGGCCCTCTTCTCTCAGCTCCAACCCCCTCCCTTTCTCGTATCTCTTCCGAAAGAGACGCTCGAGACATATGTCTCCTTAAAAAGAGATACACGAGATGCATCTCTTTCTCACAGGAGACGCACGAAATATGCGCTTCTTCTTAAAGAGGGATGCGCGATCATGCATCTTTGTTGAAAAGAAGTGTGAGTCTCCTTAATCTTTGTTTAAACTTTCTCTCAAGAATAGAGACTTCCAAGTTGCGTCTGTTAAGTAGAAATGGTCATTCTCGGCTGTTGTAACGATTGGACTGGTCATCCAGTCCGTTACCTAAACGAGATCGGGCTTAATATAACGGATGACCGTTATCGGGATTTTCGGGAGCGGCTCCGTGATCTGCTCACGGAAGAGGGAAGTCATAGGAGGATAAACACGCATAAAGGGGGAGTGCATGCCTATAAAAGGCAGCCATTATAGGCGTGGGAACCTCGTGTCCACCCGCACCTGATCTTCATGAGTGGAAGCCCCTGCGTGGGAACCTCGTGTCCACCCGCACCTGATCTTCATCCGTGACAGCCCCTACGTGGGA
Source organism: Brasenia schreberi (assembly GCA_036023115.1). NCBI lineage: Eukaryota > Viridiplantae > Streptophyta > Magnoliopsida > Nymphaeales > Cabombaceae > Brasenia > Brasenia schreberi. The sequence continues at coordinate 19,845,146 of JAYKKT010000081.1, forward strand.
ACCTCGTGTCCACCCGCACCCCATTCCGCTGCGTACACCAGAGGTATCAGCTGAATGAAAACAGAGGAAGGACATCAAAACCGCCTGCCGCCGATTCACCCTCATCGGAATCTGCCACCGGAACAAGAGGTAAGATTCATCATTGGTATTAGGGCCTAAAAACCCTGCAAAAAAAGAGAGGACAGGTCAGGAAAAAAAAGAGAGAGAGAGAAGAATATATATATATATATAGCAAAGCGAATAAGGGAGAAGCAGTGACAGAGGCAAACGGCCAGGAGAGGCCAAATCGGCAAGCTAGCTACAGTTGAACGACCAAAAAAAGAAGGCCAGAGCCAAACGGCCAGGAGAGGCCAAATCCGTAGGCCAACCACAGCCGAACGACCAAAAAAAGAAGGCCAGAGCCAAACGGCTAGGAAAATCCAGAAAGAAGACGCCGCCAGTCGAGGAGCCGCAGTAGAAACCCTCCAGGGACGCCCCACCGGCAATCCCCCTCCCTCTTCCCTGTCTTCCCGCTCTCCCCTCTCTCTCTGTCCTTCCACTCTCCCCTCTCTCTCCTCACTGTGTAAAGTGTATTTGTATTATATATATATATATATATATATATATATATATTTGAATTTCGTGATTTTAGAAAACTGCAGGCAAGAAAACCGATGGTTTTCCAAAACCGCCTTGGGAAACGGTCTAAAAATACCATTTTGCCCCGGTCGACTTCAGATATTACTCTGTTTCCACTGGGCAAAATTACTCTTTTGTTCAGATATTTTTGAATAAAAAGACTATTTTGCCCTTACTGAGCGAAATGTTTGTTTTACCCTCTGGCTGTTTATGGAAATTACCAAATATTGAGCTGTTACTTTACGGTTTTATCTTTTCGGGTTTGGATAATTTTGATTCTGCCATCTAGTCAAAAGATAGATTTACCCCTATTCTTTTGAAAAATTACAAATTCGCCAGTTGCGAATTTTACAAGAATACCAAATAGTAATTTTACAAGTTTATCCTTAGAATTCTATAAAATTACAAAAGAGAACAAATAGACAAAATTACAGTTTTGTCTCTTGGTATTCTTTTAGGGGCACAGAGGCAGAAACCCCCTTGGAAAAAAATTTCAAAAGATTACTTACTAGATATCATGCATTGCATTAACATGTTTCTTTCTATGTGTGCTTTTGTTGGTTTTCTTTTTAGACCATTTAATTGTTATTTTTATCAAACACATAAAAATGAGTTGTAGGATATGTGTGTCAAAATTGGTAAAAATGGAAAAGTTGAACGGTCTGAACTTCTAGACATAAAAGAGAAGAATTCCTTTGGCTCTATCACTCGAAGGTGTTGAGTACGTGCTAAAGGAAACCATGCATCCACCATCCCCAAACGCAAATGAGCAACAATTAAAAATATATAAAATATTTTTAAAAGATGATACCATAGCAAGGACGATCATGTTAACTTATATAGATGATGACTTAATTAGGGTCTTTGAAGAATATGAGACCGCAAAAGAGTTGTTTGACTCATTAACAGCTAAATATGATACAACTGCAAAATTGCATATACAATTGCTATTACAAAAATATAATTCTTTTAGAATGAAAGAAGGAGAAAATGTAGTAGACCATGTAAATCACATGCTGGTAATGGCTAGAGACTTAGCCTTAAAAAAATCAGTTATCTCCGAACCGATGTAGATATCAACAATATTGAACAGTCTACCCCCGCCATAGAATGTGGTCATCACTGCCCTAAGACTAGGGCCAGAGATCAACATTTCTGAGTTGCCCCTTAAACTAGCAATAGAGGAAGAACACATGCTCAAGAACAAGAAAGAGAAATTGTTAGTGGTTCAAAATGAGTTAGCGTCTAGCTCTAAGTTCAACTAGAAAAAGAAACCAAATAAAAAGTTTGGCAAGAATAACAAGAAAGGTGATCAAAATTTTAAGAAATCATAGGAAACCACTTCTCGGGTCAAATGTTTCAACTGTGGAAAGATGAGACACTACAAAATGGACTGCCGCAACAAGAAAAGTGGAAGAAACAACCCACAATGCGAACAGTCAGAGAAGCAGGATATAATCTTCATGATTTCAGAATGTTTGTATTTGGACTGCCCAGCGACAGGTTAGTGGATAGACCCAAGAGCTACAAGACACATCTCAAAGACTAAAGAAGGGGCAATGAATCTGAAAGAATATCAACAAGGAAAACGTCGTGTGTATATAGGAAACAATACTGTCTCAAATGTTCTGGGTATTGGATCCTTCAGGATACATGTAAAAGACAAACCAATTGTAGTGACTGACGTATTAATTATGCTATCTATAAGGCGCAATCTGGTCTCAGTCTCTACTTTAGTTAAGAAAGGTTTTGAAGTTAGGTTTATTCCTAACAAGGTGACTATGGGTAAACATTGGAGAATTTTATTTTCAGGAGAATTTGATGTACAACAAGGACTGTTCAAATTATGTGATAATGAAAGTCATCAAACTTCTGCTTATATTGAGAGTGCCTTTACTGTTGATGTAAATATGTGGCATAAACGCCTAAGGCATATAAGTCTGAAAAAGTTGAGGAAATTATCCAACTTTGACTTATTGCCTAGATTTTATGAAAAGACTTTCAACAAGTGTGAAGCTTGTATACAAGGAAAAATGATAAGAAAAGTTTTTCCCAAGAAAACAATAAGGGCAATAACCCTGTTGTAAATTATTCATACAGATTTATGTGGATCTTTTGGGGAAAGGGTTATTTTATAACCTTTATCGATGATTACTCTAGATATATGTATATATATCTTTTGGCACATAAATTGGAGGCACTTGATGTATTTAAAGAATATAAGCAAGAAGTGAAAAATCAATTAGGGTATTTGATCAAAGTCTTAAGATCGGATAGAGGAGGTGAATATACCTCAGCAGAATTCTTGAAATTTTGCAAAGACTTTGGTATTGGTAAACAGAATACAATGCCCATGATACCTCAGCAAAACGGTGTAGCTAAAAGATACAATAGAACCTTACTGAATATGACAAGGTCAATGTTAGTAGATGCCTCTCTTCCAAGGGTATTTTGGGGAGAAGCAGTAAGTACAACTGTTTACATACTCAATAGAGTACCGTATAAAGTTGTATTCACTACACCATATGAGATGTGGTTTGGAAGAAAACCCAACCCAGGTCATCTCAGGAGGTGGGGATCTGTTGCACATGTGAAGATCCTTGATCAGTCTAGAGATAGCTAGACAACAGGTCCTTTAGATGTATATTTATAGGATATCCTAAAGGTTCAAAAGGATATCGATTTTATCATAAGAACCACAGACTCATTGAAAGCAGAGATGTTGAATTCTTAGAAGATACTAAGAATGACATCCTAGAAAATGATGAGGAATGTATTGATGATTTGGTAGATTTAGACCAATCATCTTTTGAACCCATAGAAGATCTTCCTAAAACTACCGATACCTTAAGTAGACATAAGAGGCTAAGAGTCACTCCGTCCTACTTAAAGGATTATCACACTTATCTTGTAGAAGGAGTGTGTAATTCAGTAGATTTGGATGAGTTAACTGATAACTTAACTTATCAACAAGCAATGAACTCATCGGAAGCAATAGACTGGGAGAAAGCCATGGATGAGGAAATTGAATCCATTGAGAAAAACCAAGTTTGGAAATTGACTGATTTGCTAAAAGGAAGGAAAGCTATAGGTTGTAAATGGGTTCTAAAAAAAAATACAAGGTCGATGGTATAATCAACAAGTTTAAAGCGAGGTTGGTTACAAAAGGTTTTCACAAAAAGAGGAGATAGATTATGTTGAGACATATTCCCCAGTTACGAAATTTGCATCTATACGGATAATCGTGACAATATCTGCATACTATGATTTGGATTTACATCAGTTAGATGTAAAAACAACATTTCTAAATGGAGATTTAGAAGAAATCATATAAATACAGTAGCCCGAAGGATTTGTGGTTGAAGGCCAAGAAGATAAAGTATATAGGTTAAAAAATCCCTATATGGCCTGAAACAGTAACCTCACCAATAGTATTTGACTTTTCAAAATGCTATTATAGAACTTGGGTTTGTGGCTAACAAACTTGATCACTGTGTATATATTTGGAACAGTGGGAGCCACTTTGTCATCTTGTGATTGTATGTAAATGACATATTGTTGACTAGAAACACCAATGAGATGATTGTCAAAACCAAGTCATGGTTGAACTCCAAGTTTGAAATGAAGGATATAGGGAAAACATCCTATATCCTGGGTATAAAGATCTCTCGAGATAGAGGATCTAGACTCTTATGCCTGAGCCAGGAGAGAGATATTGACTATATCCTCAAGAAGTTTAAAATGGGTGAATGCAAGTCTACAGATACACTTGCAAAAGGGGTTAAATTAAGTAAGGCTGATTATCTCAGTGAAGGAGACGATAAGCCTAATATTCCTTATAGACAAGTTGTTGGCAGCTTGATGTATGCTATGTTGTATACAACACCTGATATCAGCTTTGTTGTTGGTCTTGTAAGTAGATATCAAAGTAATCCTAGTTGGCAGTATTGGGTAGCTGTGAAAAGGGTTCTAAGATATCTGAAAGGAACAAAGGACTTGAAATTGTATTTTAAAGCAAATAAACTAAAAGTAGTAAGATACTCAGATGTTGACTTTGTTATGAGCAAAGATGACATCAAATCAACCTCGAGACAAATATTCTTATTTGGAGGTGTTGTTGTTTCTTGGGCATGTAAGAAACATGGTTGTGTAGCATTGCATACACAAGAAGCTGAGTATGTTGCTTGCTGTATGGCTGCAACAAGTGTTGTCTGGATAAGCCGCTTCATACGAGATTTGAAGTTGGAAATAACAGACGAGCTATTAGTTATCTATTGTGATAACAATACAACAATTGCTTTTATTAAGAGTGGAGCGGATTGCTCGAAAAGCAAGCATATAATGGTGAAATACCACTATGTTCATGATATGGTTATGAGAAAGAAAATATCCATATCATACATGCCAACGGAAGATATGTTGACAGACCCCTTAACAAAAGGCATAACAGAGGATCTCTTCTCTAAACATGTTACAAACATGGGTTTGAGATATGTTTGATTTTTGTATAGGTAAATAACCATACAATGAACAGTTTGTTGTATAGAAAAATAACCATACAACGGATGATTTGTTGTGTAGGAAAATAACCACACAACAGGTTCTGATTACAATAGTAATCAGGAATCGACATAACTAGGTAAAACCCCTGAAAAGTGGGAGAAAAACCAATATGTCGATACATTTGGCTCGAATGGCCAAGTGGGAGATGTTACATAGAAATGGTCATTCTTGGCTTAGGTAACAGTTGGACTGACCATCCAGTCCATTACCTGAACAATATCAGGCTGAATGTAACGGATGACTATTACCGAGATTTCTGGTAACGGCTCCGTGATCTGCTTTCGGACGAGGGAAGCCGCAGGAGGATAAACACGGATGAAGGGAGAGCGCCTGCCTATAAAAGGCAGCCATTACAGGCGTACAGAACAGTGAAATACACAGAGAAAATAACAGAGAGATACACCTTATCTTCATCCGTGGAAGCCCCTGCATGGGAACCTCGTGTCCACCCGCACCCCATTCCGTTGCGTACACCAGAGGTATCGGCTGAATAAAAATAGAGAAAGGGCACCAAAACCGCCTGTCGCCAATTCACCCTCATCGGAATCTGCCACCGGAACAGGAGGTAAGATTCATAAGCGTCTCCTCTTTCCATGGTGAACGACTAAGATCAAGTCGTGTACTTATTAAAATGATTGTTTGATGTACTTATTAAAATGATTGTTTGAGAATTTTTGGGTTAAGATGTGTGTATAGTAAAAGGATGTGCCTCTAGTAATCCCAAAAATAACTTGGCATAGTTACATGAGTCAAATATCAACAGGGTTTGAATTTCAGCTTGGTCTATTTGATTAGGCTCCTTTGATCAAGTTATATATGTGTGTGTGTATGTTATTTATTACGTGACCTTTCCTTTTTAAAAAGAAGGGTCAAGCTTTGATTACAATAAAGAAGGGTCAAGCCCTGATTACATTGGGCACTTCCTGAAATAAGAAACACGGATGACCTATTATATGTTATAAGCCTCAAAGATAAGATAGAAGAAGTTTTATTATAGGTAATTTACATACCAAACCTTTCATGGAATCTCTTCCCCCTCTTCTCTCCACACACACTCGGCATATTCCGTTCAAACAAAACAATGTGCTCTTTTAAATAAGAACCTACAAAGACACTTGTTGCCATCTGAAGTGGCAGATTGTCCTGAAACAAAGGGCGTGCAAGAGAACTTTAATACTCGCTCTCAAGGGAAAACATGAGTGAATAAGACATCAGGCAATGAATTGAGTTCTCGAGAGTATGATTATGCATATCTCAGTTGCTAATGTTGTTGTCACTCGATGTGCTTAAGAGGATAAAAGGATTACGTTACTTCTACTCCTAGGGATAGTAAAAGGAAAAATAACTATAATTGTATCATTGATTTATGGGTTCTTAACTCTAGTTACACATATCTATTTATAGACTTTCACAAAAATGACAAATATCATACCAAGCTTTTCTAGTGTTAGCCTCAATAACTCTACACTTCTTTATATATGCTATTCTTTTTGTCACCATACTGATTGGGGTATATCAACTTACTCCATAATCTTTAAGAGCAACTCGAGGTGATAGGTTTGTCTCACACGCTCGAGATCGTAATCCTTTACGACTCACATATCCCTTCCTTTTCAAGACTCACCACTTTCTTCAATATACCCTCATGCATTTTCCTAACATCATCAATAGTATTAGTTTTCAATGAACCATTTGACTTTGTGCGCTTATAACAAATTCTTGGGCTCCACATATATGAATATAGTTCCCCCCTCCCTCCCTATGAAATGGACTTCACAAAAAAAGAACGACTCAAAACTTTTTCTTACAATGAGATTGCAACATGGCAGGTATGGATTCTCTTTATATATATATATATATATATATATATTGAATGGAGACATCTTATCATTGTACATAAATATGAAAAAACACAAACATATATATATATATATATAGAAAGAAGGAGATGGAATAGATAGATAAATAGATAGAGAGTGGGTATTCCCCTCATTGTTTAGGTCGAGGCTGCACGGGTCGTATCAATATTGCCATCCTAGCAAAAACAAGTTCATAAAAGGAAAATGACAACCTAAGAAAGCATCACACTACGTAAATGAATATTCAATTTCTCAAATTCCAATGTTACAACAGCTTGTGTCAAAGTGAAGTCACTGCTTATGTAAGGAGGCCTCTCTGCTTATATAAATGCGTGAGGTTATTTTCACTTACGGCGTTAGCCAACGGCAGAACCATTATAATTCATTCTGGCCTTCTCAAATATAGTTGTACCTTGTCCATGCTCAAAATAGACATGGTAAACCCAAACCTGGAATCATAAGCGAACCGGTTTCGGTTAAAGTTTCATTTTAGGACGGTTCTAATTTGAATCCTAAATTGCTTAGAACCAGTAAAACAAATTTACATGATTAAAACTAAAAAAACCGAAAATTGATAGAGTTGTCATGGTTTTGGGTACGACTGTGAATCCGGTTCTGATTTTAACCCATCTTGGTCCAGTTCAGTTCTGGTTGAAACCACCAAACAGGTTCCAAACCAACAATGTGCAGCCCAAACTTAATTTTTGTGCCCTTACCCATACTGTTGTGGTGCCCTGTATCATACTGGGTCTTTTCTTAGTGTGGGTAGCGTGACGGGCGAGGGGCAGCGTCCCACACCGCAACTCCAACCTTCCTAATAACATTTTTAAAATTAAACCATTTTGAATTGAGATCCAATCATTATAAATCTAATGCAAGTATAAATAATTATTTTTTTTAATGATAGGTGGTTTGGAAATTTAACGTCTATGTATATGTGTGCATGCATGCATCATGTATGGTCTGTCACGTATTCTTTATCTACAAGAGTCTGTGTCACATATTCTTTATCTAACGAGACTAGTAAAACTGAGTAATAACAAACCTTGGGTATTCGGGTTGGGCCGATATTGCTAGCCCAAAATACAGCGTGCACTTGAATATCTTTGAACCTCGTTACCATAAAAATAACTAGCATGGTTTGCATCTACACATGTGACATTTTTTTTTCTTGTAGATAAAGAATACGTGACAGACCATACCCAAGGTTTGTTATCTACCTTGGGCATGCACTTCCATGGAGTCGAACTCTCACTAACAATAACAGCTCTAGAGCATTCTGCCGTTGAGCCAACACCTTGATGGTGCTTCTCTTTTAAAGGACTTATTGTTGTACCATGCTTGGTTAAAAGGAGCACAAAATTAATATAATATGTACGTACCCTTTATAATTGATGTATGAAAATCTCTCTCGTCTCTTCCTCATTTGGTTGGTTCTTTCCTTACTCTTGACCATCCCATATCTTTTTCTCCGGTTGTTCTGTGTGACTTATACCTCAACCTAATACACAATATTAAACGAACGGTTCACAATCTCATAGTACTTCGAATATGAATATGATAAAAAAGAAGAAAAAAATGAGGGAACAAGTTCAAAGAGGTTTTCAGTGATTTGGTGGGGTATGTCGTTGATTTGATGTATTTTTTGTCGTTTATTTATGTATTGATTTTTATATTTGTGAGAATCAAAACAAAACCATTTAGGTTAAGTTCATGATGAGACAAATGTGGTTAAGGCATGTTTCTCTCATTGGAAAGTCATGTCTTTCATGTCTCTTTAATAAGGAACGTGACATAGTTTTTTATTTCTTTTTTCCATATGTTTCTTGATTTTTTTTTATTCTTATTCTTGTTCGTTTTTCATATTAATTTATTTTACTTTGCTTTTTCTTTTTTTTTCTTTGATGAGATTCGTAAGAATAGTTAGATGAAAAAAATAACAACACTAAATGAAATATCTATTATTAGAACAGAAAAACTCAACGAGATAGATCTTTTTGGAATTGGGTGAGAAAGAGGAAAAAAATATTGAAATTGGATCCGAAAGAAGAGAGAAATACTAAAAATTGTGTGAGAGGAGAGAAAATTTATATGTTGGAAAAAAATTTCATGAAGAAAAAAGGAGCATGCTTGTAGTAATCCCTGAAGAAAAAGCTCATGGCCTGTGAGGTATTCAACTACGCAACGGGGCTGGTTGGTGCACTCCGAAACGAGGTAGTGACTATCTTCCAAATTAGCGCCTTGGCTAATTATGACTTTTCCTCGAGATGCCCTTTTATATAGCGAATATACGCGCAGGCATCAGCATCGGCGTCGGCGTCTAACACACGCACACAGTCTGTCCCTGTCTCTCTCTTCCGGTGAGTGCGTCAGAGACGAGTGCTATTGGCTTTATCGGAAGGAAAGATTCAAAATCAAAACTTTGTTTTGTTGGAGATATGCATTTTTGAGAAACGGAATCCACTGATAGGAATTCATTTAGAAAAGAGAGGGGTAGAAAAGCGATAATTGCATTGGGTATCTGAGACGGACTAGGCGAAATCGATCGACTTCTTTTTGCCGATTTCCTGACTATCTGGACGGTTTTCTCTTGTCCTTTTGCCGGTTTCTGCTTATCTCCTTGATTCCGTCTCTCTCGTGTTCAATCGTTGATTAGCTTTGTGAAACACCGGTTTCGAAGCTTCGGAGATCTTCCCGATCGAGCGTCCCGATATTTGAATCGGTAGGCTTTCGCTTCGCCTGCTTTCGTTTTCTGTGGTTGGAAAAGTAATGGGAATTTTTAGTTCATTCATCATCATCTCCGTTTTTCTTCTTTTGCAAGAATCTGGGTTTTGGATGATGATCAGGATTGGACGGGTCCTTTTTAGATTGTAGGAGTGAGTAGGGTCGTTTGCATGTGCAAGTTCTTGGCTTTCTTTGGGAAGTAACATCTATTTTTCAAAGTTTTGTATTTGGTTTTATTTTCAGTAAATTCTCTGCTTTCTCCCGGTTAAAAAAATTATTTCTCAGCGGTTTTTCTCTTATTCTTGGTGTTGAAGTGATCATCCGCTTTCAGCTTTTAACGGTTGCTTTCACTGAGTTGTTGCATGGAAACTTGAACTTCAAAAATCTTGCTATTTTGGGGCTCTCTTTTGTGGCAAACAGATTTTCGAGAAGGAATTGGTTTTAGAATTCATTGAGGACAGTTGGTTACTTTAGCAACTGGAAAGGAAGAGTGATGATTATTTATTCAATTTGCTTCGTTTTACGATGCTGTAGATTTGATGATCTGAAGTTTTTCTTCCTCTTTGATCCCATGATAATCTTGGTCGATGCGGAGAATAATGATATGGATTTTGCCTCCTAAGGGATCTGTTGTGAGAATGGGAGAAACTGAATAATTTGATGCTCTTAGCTCTGCAAAATAAGTAACTTAAAAATTATAAAGGATGTGCAATCAGCAGCACGAAATAAAACTTAATTTTTCATGGAACGTCTGATGTTAAAAATCCAGTATAAATTATGATATGTTCAATAACATTATCTGGTAGCTGAAAGTATTGTCATATATTGTTTTCTTTTGTCATCAATGTTGGCTCTTGTGGTGTAGTATTTGATGTGCATGCAGATGCTTTCCTCATCTCTTCCACCATCACCAATTTGTCTTTTGTTCAAACGATATTGGGACATGATGCTACCTCTTTGTTCATTTTATAGTTTGCTTTATAAGTGCGCTATTCTCTTTATGCAAGTTTGGTATCTAGATATTCTTTTCGAAATTTAAATCGTAATTCACGAATCACAGGACAGCTTTTGGCTTTAAGATGAAGCTGAACCTTATTGTCTTGAGTCATCTAGTTCAAGTTCTCAAGGATAAAAAGTTTGAATAGATGATAGTGATTCTGTCTGGTGGAGTCTCTGCTGTCCTTTTGTGAATGGATAGACAATCGTAGCTTTGGATAGATCTGCTTGGAGAATAGTATGTCCTGGTGCGCTGCATTATGCCAACTGATAAATGTGAGTTTCATTAAGTGGCTTTTCGTGAGAGGAGATTGAGTTTGCTTTGGGAACTTGTCAAGTTAAGCGCACTGAATTGCAGTTGATTAGCAAACAACGTTGCAGCCTCTCTTAGGTCAACACTGCATTGAGACTGACTGAGGATGAACCTGAGCACGTTCCATCTTTTTACTGTTTGTTTATCGTTTATCATGCAATTTTTGGGGACCGAATCTTGTCTGTGTTTTCTGCATGAATCAACTTCTTTGATGGATGCCATTTCATATTTTCTTAAATCTATTTGTCATGGTTTGAACAATTTTAGGTTGCTTTTTCTCAGAGTAATTGATCTAGTCAGGAATGCCTCCACTGTATTCTTCTCAAGAAAAACACTTTTATTATGGGCCCAAACAACATGCTTTTGGTGTGTGCCTTTTACATCGATGGATCCTCCCAATTTATCTTTGTTTCTATATATTTCCATCCACTTCCTATTCGTCATCTTTGACCCATTATCTAATCCAGTTTTAGCTTATAAACTGCAGCGACTTATAGTATCACAGCTTTGTAATAGACACACAAATGACCCAGTGGGCCCTTGCAAGAGCAAACAGGAACGGTACAAAACTTACAGATGGAGGAGCATGTACCAAATTTCTTAAACCTGTGGCACATACTAGTTGCAACATCAATCCAAAGGTCATCTATTTTTTTTTAATGCACTTTCTTTTCTTCTTTTCTCTTCCTTCCGATATAGCATATTCTGTGTGCTTCATGGTCTCTGTTCTGAAACTTACTAATAAAGTGGCAAATTTCTCTAGAATCATGAAGCGGGGGCAATCGCCACGGACAATTTTGATCAAAGGTAAGTGGATTCAAAATTATTTATTGGAGGTATGCGTACTTACTACCACTTATTTTATGACCCAGTTTCAAACTTCCGTTACTGGTTTATTGATTCAGCTACTTGTACTCTTAGTCTAAAACTTTGGTTGGATCTTTCATATGCTATATGCCCTTCTCAGCTGTTCTTCCTGTGAATGAGTTATCTCTGTGTTAAAAGATATTACTTTTGATCCTTTTTACTTGCAATCTGAGAATTTTAACCGGTAGGAAGTGGTTTCCTGTCTCCAGCTCTTCAATCATCGGGTTCACGATGCTCTGTTTTTCAGGAGAAGTATTACAGAGACGTGTGAAAGTGTTGTAGTTTACACTTTACAATGTTTAGAATTTAATTTTTCTACTTAAGTAAAATATTGAAATGCTTTGACAAGAAAGTAAATTGTACTCTGGAATTCCTTTGAAAAAATATGTTTTGTTATTTCTTTCTTTCATACTGTTACAACTGTAATTTGTTTCTTCCCCTGTTTCCAGGTGCATCTTCCTTTCTTTTGTTACCATTGAGCTTGATGAAGATCGGAGAATTATAGCACCGCTTCTTTTGCGGGTGCAAGGGTCTGAACCAGTAAGTGTTTTGGATCCTAAAGATCATGGAAAGATGAATGCTTTGGATCCACTACTATCAGCTATTTCATTCGTGGTTGACCAACAAAGGGTCCAGAGTGATCTTCTGGATAATGCAAGTTCTCCAAAGTCAGTTACTCCTGACTATTTCTCTAGAATGAACGTTATGGGGAATGCTCAGAATCGAGTTGCAGCAAAACTGCGAAACAGGGTTGCCAAGCGTTCTGCTGTTTCTTGTCAGAAAATATCTGATCCTTTGAATATTTCCTCTCAGCTAAGTGCTTCTCATTCCACCAGTCAGGTTAATGAGATTACTAAGGTTGACAAACAGAGAAGGAGTTCTAGGAAGAAGCCAAAGAAAAAGGGAAAACATAACAAAAGGTCTTCAAAGAATATATCTGTGTCCACTGAAGAAGAAAGTATTCAAGAAATTTCCCAGTATGATGCTGGTCAAGGTGTTAATCTTCATTTTTCTAGTGCAACTGATTTGATAGTTAAGTCACCAGAAGTGGAAGAATGTACACTACAGGGCAGTGTTGTTAATACAGATGCAGTTGAGAACATTGAATATTTGAGCCCCAAGAGTTACTCTGCAACATCTAAATTATGTGTTGTTCATGAATCCGATGTAGCAGAAGAATTTGATAAAACTCTTTCATGTGAGGGTTCTATTTCTGAAGCTTCAAATAGCAACATAAGAGGGTGGCAAGAAGGTTCTCCTGATCATGCTACAAGTACTCCGAGATCAGTTGAATCCTTCAATGATGCGTTATCCTCTTTCAGTTTAAAATCTGCTGGTAGAAGTAGTCATGGTAGCCTATCTATTGGAAATTCCTCTAGCTGCGATGTCACTTGCATTTCTCACAGACTTTTGGAGGATGGACGGATCAACAGAGAAAACCTAAATGTTAGTGTTGACCTCAGCAACATACTGGCAAGTAAGGAAGAAAATGAAACAAATCAATCAGACAGTGGGATTTCAGATGGTACTAACTGTAGCACTACTTCTAGTGTTGCACCTTCTGGTGTAGAGTGCTCATCTCATGAAAATGCATCTAACCTAAGTGAAGACATATTGGAAAATGTGCATGTTTACCTTGAAAACTCCACAAAGAATTCCACGGACAGTTCTGACAGAATCAGTTGGAGCAGTGGAAGCTGTAATAGCATCGAGGAAGATGAATTTATTCCTAGCTGGAAGGCTAGGAGACGTAATAAATCAAACAAGGGTTCAAGTGGATCAGCTCAAAGTTTTTGTAGCAGTTTAAATGTGCATGCTCGAGGTGGGAAAGACAACAATCATTCTGTCTGGCAGGTCTCAGAACATGGTGGTAATGGAAGTGCTAATGTCCAAAAAAATCTGAGACATGATTGTCTGCCAGAAGGAGATGTTCGGGAAAGTTTGTCTTCCTGCATTGGATATGGTTCAGGACAGAGAAAAAGTAAACGGGAAAATTCTAGCAGATGCATGCCCCTGTGTGAAACATCTGTTGCATCAGATTCCAGAGAAGGTGAGATTTCAAAGACCAAGAGTTCAGACATGTGGATCCTAAATTCAACTTTAGAATCAGAGATGGTACAGAATTCCCATCCTAAGAAGCATCTTCCTGTCAGAAATGGCTTAAAATATTCTAAGGTCAGGACAAATGCTTTTCATACTGGAAAAATGGAAATTGCAAAACTTTCAGCCCACAACAAAGAATCTGCTTCTGAAAATTCTCATCATGTTACCTGCTCAATAATAGAAGCAACAGAAGGCGTACTAACTGATTCCTGTAGTTCGTATGTTGTACAAGACACAGAGACTGATTTGACTGGAGCATGTCGAGTGGTTGAACCTGCCTGGTTAGTGGAAAACCCATTTGAAAATGAACTAAAATTGGATAATGAAACAATATTCTGGAATGATCTTACACAATCAAGTTGTCCATCTGCTGCCAATGGTGATCACCGACTAGCTTTGTCCATAAGCGACAATCTGCAGATTCATCATGTTGATGAATCAAACCTTGAATTAGAAGAAGATGGAAACATTTCAAAAGATCATAAAGGAGTCTCTCATGTACTTGTTCACCTTTCATCTGATGCTGGGTCAGAAGGTGTGGTCACTAGTAATTCATGCATTCCACTTCACTGTAATTTGAAACAGCATGAGAGATCAAGTATCCATGTGCCAAACATCTGTAGGGTAGATGCCAGCAGGATGAATGTGACTAGTGCATGTCTAAACCGTTATCCAACTGATCAGATGATGTGCAAATCAGAAGATGCCCTTGACAAGATAGTAGAAGCTGTACATGAAGCTTATAAGGTCCAAGTTGAATCTGAAGATATTCAATTGGCAACAGGAATCGACCTTGCTGAGTTTGAAAGAGTTTTGCGTGCTGCTTCACCAGTTCTTTCACGGACCTTTAGTTCACGCAATTGTGAGGAATGCTTAGGCGGAGACCACCCTGTGGGTCTCGTCTGCAGGCACCAGATTCCTGAGCATACCTTGGGAAATGTTTGGCAGTGGTATGAAGAACCCAGTTGCTATGGTTTGAAAGTAAAGGTTGAAGGTTGCCAGAATTCCAGGAGACTGGGACCTAATCAACATGAATCATGTGCATATTTTCTTCCTCTTCTTTCAGCAGTTCAATTATTTAGACATTCCAGTTGCTCCTCGTCATCCAGAAGCAGTGGAACCTCAGATACTGAAGCTATGGAGTTCCAAAAGGCTAAGGTTCCAGATAGTTCAAGTAAATTTTGCAACTTGCCTTTTGTATCTGCAATTCTACCAAAACCATCCAAAGTGGGTGTAGTTGACGCCTTGGTGCCTTCAAGATTGTCATGCTCGTCCAAAGCATTTTCATCTAGCGGTTACAAAGTTCCCAACGTTTCATGTACTAACCAATCCATTGATACATCTTGTTCAGATGGTTCAGTGCTTTTATTTGAGTATTTTGAATCTGAAAGACCTCAGCTACGGAAGCCACTGTTTGAAAAGTGAGTATTGATTGAGTTCTGTAATTTATGATTTGAAGGTTCCGCATGCAGTTTTTCATTTTTTCTGGGAGCGTGGAAAGGAGGGGTACCTTTCGGAACAAAAAATGATGACATATATGGTATTGAAGTGGTAAAAACGTGGCTAGAGTTTCATACTTAAGCCATGAATAACTCTATTAATTTGATATCTTTCATTTGTGAAAAGAAATATATCCATACCTTTTCTAGTGTTTATGTGTCAAAGTATAGAGAAAATAATATGACAGGAAGCAAATCAACTAGTCTTTGCTTGTGCGAGTGTGTGCATGAGCGTGTGATCGTTGATTCTGCCATGTCCCTTTCAATATGCCTTCCTGGATCCTAACCTATAGGGTCTTACAATTAACAGCAAAGATATCATGATCGTAACAAATCCTTTTGTAAAGATGAATTAATATGGTATCTCATGATCTGCGAAAATATTTGGTATTTATCTGTCAAAATATAAAGAAAATAATGTGACTGGAAGCAAATTAACTAGTATTTGGTTGTGTGTGTGTGCATGCATGTGTGGTCATTGTTGACTCTACCATGTTCCTTCCAGTATGCCTTCTTAGATGCTAACTTGTAGGGGCTTAAAATTAACAGCAAAGTAATCATGATCGTAATAAATCTTTTTTTAAAGATGAATTAATATTTGATATCTTCTGATTTGCGAAAATTTTTGGTGTTTATCTGTCAAAATATATAGGAAGCAAATTAACAAGTCTTTGGTTGGTTAGTTGTGTGTGTGCAGGTGCGTGTGGTTATTGTTGACTCTGCCATGTTCCTTCTAGTATGCCTTCTTAGATGCTACCTTATAGGGGCTTAAAATTAACAACCAAGTGATCATGATCCTAAGAAATCTTTTTGTAAAGATGAATTAATATTTGGTCTGATTTGGGAATTTTTTTAAAAGTTTAGCTTGATCTGATGCATTGAGATGATGTGTGAAGAAGACTTTGAATTTGGTTCATTATTTGCAGAGGTTGCAGATTTACTTGCTTACGGTTTCCTTTTAAAATGTACTTTGGACTGAAGCACTATGCCTTTTAGATGCTAATTTTTAGGCGTCTAGGATTACAGCGTCATGATCTTGATGGTAATAGATCTTTTGTAATGATCACTAGATATTTGGTATCTTTTGCAAGCTTTAGCTTGGCCTGATGCATTTAGATGATGTATGAAGAAAACTTTGACTTTAGTTTACTATGTGCAAAGGTTGCCGATTTTCTTGCTTACTATATTCTTTTTGAATGAAATTCAGAATAAAGGAGCTAGTAAGTGCAGATGGATCTTCATCTTCTCAAATGTATGGAAGCCCTTCATGCCTGGAAAACTTGTCTTTGCGTGATCTCCACCCATCTTCCTGGTTAGTTGCAGATATCCGAGATTTCTATGTTTGCTGAAAGGGGCATAGCTGACCTAGTTAGGGGGATTGGCTAAAAGACAGCTCATGAGCTTGATGCCCGGGATATGCATCTACTAGAAGTTTGCCTAGCTTTGGCTTGCCAACATAAAGATTAAATTAAGCAAAACTTTCTACATTTATTTTGGATAAGAAGCCAGCATTCCAGTTCACCAGTCAGGGGTCTTTTTCTGAACATGCAGTTATGCTCCACGTCTATTTCTGATTCTTATTTGTTATCTTACAGCATTTTGTTCTCTGACTTGGAAGTTTTTCCCTGTTGGATCTCCAGGTACGCTGTGGCATGGTATCCTATTTACAGAATTCCAGAGGATAATTTCCGAGCAGCATTTTTGACTTATCATTCACTTGGCCATTTTAGTACTGGAAGCTCCTTATTGAAGTCTACCTGTCAGAAGAAGTCTCTTGTTGTTTCTCCTATAATTGGACTACAGCGCTATAATGACCAGGTATTTGTGTCTTTGAGCTATGAAATTTTATGATTGTGATGATTAGGCAACTAATTTTAGGAAATTTAGGGCCAGATATTTTGTGTAGCATTTTGGTAATGAGGGATCTGTAAGTGCATGCCAGTGATGTGGTGTAACAACTATTCAGTGAGGATAATGTCCTAGTTTCTTCTGTTGCTGCAAATGTGTTGGCCCCATGGCTAAAACACGCATAAATGAGTTGGGGTGTCACGACTCTCATAGCCAAGACAAGCATCACAATAGCCATTATGTCCATTCCTGATAAACAATGCCACTGTTGGTATTTGGGAGTCCCATTTGTTATGGTCGATAGCTCGTTTATGAGGGATCTGACTTTTACTTTGGGACAATAATAAGTCATATTGTCATTCAAGGTATCAATTATCAAGTGATCAATGTGTTCTGACACTGCAAGTTTCTCTGACTAGATACGACAATATAAAAATCACGAGTTCCAAGGACATGATAGTATGTAAGTACAATTGAGTTTTCTTAAGTTGTTATTCACTAATAAAAAGTAATAGACAGTGGATGTTTCATAAAGTGTCTATGTGAGACAAAGTAAACTCTCTCTAAGTGTGAATTTTGAGTTAGATAATATTTAGTAGTTAGTGCTGAGTCAGGTAAGGGAGAAGTAAGAGTAGTGTCTCAGTGTTCCAAACAGGCCCCGCACCCTGGCAGAAGTGTCTATTGTAAGAAACTGCTCCTTGATTACTTCAGTGGTGGCTACTGCAGTCCACCAATACAAATCCTGAAGATATAATCACAAAATGTGACTATCTTATGCTCTTCCAAAACTCAATACAGTAACAAACTGAATTTAGCTGATACAAATTGAAATAACTTTAAATTTTCATTCATAAACATGCCATACGGGCATGCCAAACTGAATACAAAGTGGAGAATATATATAGGAAGGCCTACCCAAACAACCCGTATCTAGCCGTTGGAAGCTTGGCTGTTTGTAAAGAAATGAAAAACAAACATCAAAAAGCAAGAAAATGAAAAATTACAGTTGTAACCTAGGTGCATTCTAATCTTATTCATTTATTACATTTAACATCATCTCAAACTTATGGTGTCATCACCGAAAATTTGCTAATTAAGAAATGAAATCTTGGAGCCGGAAGTGATTTAGTGAAAAATATCAGCAAGTTTATAAACAAAACGGACAAATTGGGAATCAAGATTGCCTTGTAGAGATATTCTTCTCAAACATAGTGACAATTCATATCAATATGCTTTATTCTTTCTTGGAAGGTATTATTATTGGCGATCTACACACACTCTTGTTATCGTAGTATATTATGGGAGTCTATCCAATGTATCTTCTTGACCAAGTTAATTCAGTTATGGTATTAGTTACAACTTTGTATTCGTCTTCAATGGAGGAGAGAGATATTTTCTTGCATCCGAGCTTTCACATGATGAAACATGGCCAATGTTAATAGTCTGTCTGGTTCTATTAATCTTATTTTCTTAAAGCAGATGCTATTTAGATTTTTTATCTAAGCCAAGAGAAAGCGCCAGTTTTGTTGCCACAACTATAAGTTCTGAATCGTATTGCTGGCTGGCAGTGCACCCAGCCTTGGTCTTAAGAGAAAGAATGTAAAATCTGAGAATACAAATTGATGCTTTAAGTCTAACGGCCTAAGTTGAGCGAGCTCCCTACTTAGCTGGACCCGAAAACTTTGTTGAGTGGTATAGTTATACGATATTTGGTGTACATGTATCAAATAGACAAGTAAAATTTTTCATTCGAACAGAAGGATGCAATTTTGTGAATAATGTAATAACTAGCAAATAACAGTTAATAGAAGAATGTTACTGCTTTTGTATTCTTTGAATGTGTAGGACACAACTACTCGTTCCATTATTTCATTAATAATGAAGTTTTTCCCCTCAAAAGAAGAAAAATGAATAGGATGGACAAGATAATATATGTATTGGAATTATGCTCAGTCAGTGAGATGAAAGTTTTCATGGTATAAAAATCTAACAAAGTTTTACACCGGCTGTCAGAAGCCTAACACAACCCTCCTACTTTATCCGGGCTTGGGACCGGCAATGCGTGATCCCTTATGTGGGCGGAGTATGTAAACCATAATTTCTATCGACGTATTCAAAAGAATGAAGTCAAAGAGGCTCTTAAACATATCAAGGGTGGTAAATCGGTAGGACCGGACAATATTCCTATAGAAATTCAAAAAATACTAGGAGAAATAGGAATAAATTGGATCAAAAGACTATTTAATGAAATATGGAGAAACCAAAAGATGCTCGAAGAATGGAGAGTGAGTACACTTATACCCACATATAAGAACAAGGGAGACTTTCAAAATTGTACGAACTATCGAGATATCAAGTTAATGAGTCATACTATGAAATTGTGGGAAAGAATTATCGAATGTAGGTTAAGACAAGTATCAAGTATAACAGAGAACCAGTTTGGATTCATGCCAGGCAGATCTAGTGTTGAAGCGATCCACCTTTTGAGATGTCTTATGAAATATTTTAGAGCAAAAAAGAAAGACCTTCACATGATATTTATTGATCTAGAAAAAGCTTCAATAGGGTACCGAGAGAGGTTTTTTGAGAACCTTGGAAAAAAGAGGTATCCCATTAACATACATTAACCTTATAAGAGACATGTACGATGGTGCAAAAACATGTGTGAGGACTCATGAAGAAATGACAGACTTCTTTGAAGTTAATATTGTGTTACATCAAGGATCAACTTTAAGTCCATACTTATTTATAATGGTGATTGATGAGTTAACAAAACATATTCAAGATGAAGTACCTTGGTGTATGTTATTTGCAGATAACATTGTGTTAGTGGAGGAGTCTAAGGAAAAAGCTAATAGAAAATTGGAACTATGGAGAGAAACATTAGAAAACAAAGGCCTCCGACTTAGTAGAACAAAGAAAGAATATATGGAGTGTAAGTTTGATCATTTGGTTACTTCAGAGGACATAGAAATTAAAATTGACACACATTGAATCTCCAAAAGGAAAGTTTTAAATACTTAGGGTCAATTTTTCAAAGTGATGGAAGAATTGATGGAGATGTTACACATAAAATTAATGCTGGTTGGTTAAAATGGAGAGGAGCATCAAGTATTCTTTGTGATAAGAAGATACCATTAAAGTTAAAAGGTAAATAATATAGAGCAACAATTAGACCTGCCATGTTTTATGGTTATGAGTGTTGGGCAGTTAAATCATCAGCATGTACAAAAGATGTCTTTGACAGAAATGAAGATGTTGAGATAGATGAGTGGTCATACAAGAAAAGACCGTATATATAATGAGGTTATTAGAAACAAATTAAGAGTGACACAAATAAAGGATAAAATGAGAGAATGTCGTTTAAGATGGTTTGGACATATAGAAAAAAGATCAAAAGAAGAACCTGTAAGAAGGTGTGAAAAACTAAATTTGGAAAGTATTAAAAGAGGTAGAGGATGACTACAAAAGTGTTGGAAAGAAACAATAAAGAATGATCTAGTTTACTGTGAGTTAACTGCTGTCATGGCACATGATAGGGCTATGTAAAAACAAAGAATCCATGTAGCCAACCCCATCTAGTATGAGAAAAGGCTTAGTTGTTGTTGTTTGCAGTGAGATGAAAGTTTGATGTGCTTAGCTTTTAGCCTCTGAACTGGTTCCTCGGAAAGATGGCATTCTAAGATAACCAGAAGTTAATGGTAGAGGTGGGCATGATGCACTTTATCTGTTCTATATCACATGGGACATAATCCCAATGTCTATTCTGCTTCCGACATGCTGTCTTGCTGTTAATGACTTTCATACCTTGAACAAGCTAGCCACTTGGAAACAATTTCCTTTGAATTGTGTTAAAATCTGTAATTCCTGTCTAGATTTGTTTTCTGTGCTAAAGGAACTCAAATGCTGCTTATGAAGGGTGAATGCTGGTTCTCATTAAAAGCCTCAACCGGGATTGCTGGCGGCCAGGACCAGGTTTCCAACCCAGCAGTTGTCCTGGAGAAGAGGTTCAGTACTCTGGAACATGCAGCTTCCGTGATGTCAACAGCTGCCATCCGCAAAGGTCAACATATATCTATGAACAGGCACTCGGATTATGAATTTTTTGTCTCCCGTAGGTGGTGATATATCATGGCCAGAGATTGGTCCATCAGCTTTTTTCGAGTGAAATAAGGAACTCTAATAACAGCCAACAATTAGAGCAGTCAAGCTTTGTCATTCTGTTCTCATGTATGTTTTCTGTATATGGATTAGTTCACAGAAAATATCCTTTTGATAGCATCGGAGGGTTCATGTAATTAGTTTCCACCCTCCTGAAAGTTTAAACTGTTAACTGTAATTCTTGTCAGCTTTTCATGCTGATGCAATTCAAGCTGTCCTGTAACAATTTTGCAATGTTTGAGACTTCCATAAGTTCACAAGTGTTTGAAGACCCTACTCTTTTCCCAAATTGCGCTTTGGCAATAAAACTCTGTTTACCGACTTGAATCTGGCAAGCTTTGTCAATTAGATACCTGTTACTAGTATAATCGTGTAAAGTTTTGCTTATTTCTGTTGGAATTGAAGGCAACAATCTCTATTTGTTGT
The DNA here is from genome assembly GCA_036023115.1 of Brasenia schreberi. NCBI lineage: Eukaryota > Viridiplantae > Streptophyta > Magnoliopsida > Nymphaeales > Cabombaceae > Brasenia > Brasenia schreberi. Next base: position 19,867,123 of record JAYKKT010000081.1, read on the forward strand.
TAGGAAGGCAACAAACTTTTTGGTTATGTGGTTTGGCATTGATTAGCCGTCCTTTGTTTTGATGCTTTCTGCTTTATATTTCTGTTCTAGATTGAGAAATCCTCCCAAACATTTGACGACACAGCCATCGCCTGTGCTTTCATTGTTCTAGACGTGACCAGTTTGGAAACGGCTGGTGGTTCATTTTCGACCTTGGAAGCAACATGTCTGTTAATCTTCAATAGTGGAGTCCAAGTAGAGCCAGCAAATTTGCATCAAGGGCCGGACCGGCTGCTTTTGTGTATATTTTTTGTAATTTTCTTGGGGAGGTTGCCTATATATCGGGGCCGGGCTGGGCAAGTTTATCTTAAACCCTACCTTGCCCCGCCTCACACCAGAGTGGATTTTTTCCCTCCATAACTCATCCCATGTAGGGGAAGGGTGGATGGATACCCGTAGGGCGAGGAGAGATTGCCATCACTTTGAGCCAATGATAAACTTGACTAGAAGTCAAATCCATGGACGCGCTAATACACAAAATAACTGTTTAACATTTTCTAGCAATTACACTTGAGCAGTTGCACCAAGTAAATAGCAGTTCCATTTATCACCTTAAATAAAGTATGTATTAGACTAATAGTTCTTAATTATAGTTGAACTTCGCCATTCAATCCCGAAATGGGTTGGTTTTGTTCTAATGGTTCGCTAATCATACCCAAACAAAAAAGAAAAGAAAAGTTCAAGTAACAAACCAAACCACAAAAGAGAAAAAACCCATATCCTACCACCAGTTTGGATGGGTTTAATCAGTTTGAATCGTTCTGGATCTGGATATTCTTTTACTAAGAATAATTGGAATTTTTATTTAAATTGCAAGTGAGCAAAACTATCTATCTGTCCCTAGATCTTGGCAAAGAGGATGTTTTAGTGCATGAGGGTATCATATTGTGAAGCACGAGGAAATTATTTGAAGTGGGACTTTTGGATCAGCACCATTGCACCAACCAGGCTTTGTGCTTAAAAGGGAAGACCCCTTTATCTATTGGTTCCTTGTGGGAGCCAACATGTAGGAGTTTATGCCTTTAAAATTGCATGCGGAAGGAGCACCAAAAGCAATGCATCTTTTTCATGAATATTGAAGAAAGCCATGAAAATATCAAACATATCCGATATCCAATCAGTATGGGAAAATGCTTAGTTGTTGTTGTTTGTTTGTATATCCGATATCCAATCCAACTAACTCCAAATCCAAGTAGGTGAATCGGATATGTGAGTACACGAACCCAATGGGATTTGGGTTCTTGGTTCAGGCTAGTATTTTTGTATTTTGGATTGTGCTCGTATCATGCCATTTGATGTTCATGCGAAAATTAGGTCAACCTGAACATGACAGACTTTTCTTTGCATCACTTCGATGGTAAGAATTGAAGAAGATCGAGTTCCGAGCAAGGATCGGATTGCTGCAGAAAATCAGGCGAGAATTCAAGGTGAATTCTGGCCAGATTTGGTGTTCTCGTTGATGGCTTACTGGATGGCCAAATTCCAAGTTTAAAATATAAATCTTTATTTAATACAGCTAAACCCCAAAAAAACTGAACAATTAAGCTGATCTTGGGGAGACCCTTATCAGTTTAAAAGATTATTAAAGTTGAGCATTAAAAATGAGCATCTCTAAACCAATGAAACGTACTCTTGCGGTGACGAGGAACCCACTTCGAAGTGAACTTTATTTAGGCTGGTTATCGTGCACCACAAAGCCACGACCACCCTGTTCACAGGGAGTTGAACCTTGGGGCATATCATGCTAATGCAATTGGTGAAGAAAAAGTTCCTGCACCACTGGCGCCACCACCTTGGTGGTGGACTATCAAGTGGTGCACTTTTTAAGGAGGGGAACGAATAGATCAAGGAATTAGATGCTAATGTGAAAGATCGAGTCCGGCAATCGTGTGATCATAGAAACTTTAAGATGCGATTTGCTTAGGCACAACAAAGCTTCTTTGGAGGGTCAAAGCTACAAAAGATGGGTTTTCATCTATATTGTAGTTTTGTAGCTTTGAATTTAAGAAAGTTAGATATAGATCTGGTTCTCGTACAATATATTTTTACGAAATTAGCTAAGTTTGTAACAAAAAATATAAGAATTAAATTGTTGTATAAATTGTATATAATTCATCTTTTAAAGAAGTCACTTCCCTTAAAAAAAAAAGAAATAGCCTGCAGAATTGTTTAGGGTGGTGTGGGCAACATTTTTTGGCTTAAAATTTAAACTTTTGGCTAAAACCCTTTTTACATTTTTTAAAATTTAGACTTTCTTTTGCAATATTGATCTCAAGCTCAGATAAAAGAGAAGGGTTTAGTTAGGTGAGAGAAATATTCTCAATATTAATATATTGGGTTCCATCTAAACGCATGCTTAGGTGAGAATACTAGAATGGGTGACCTTCTAGAAAGTCCTCTTGTTATTATAGATCTCTACCTCCGGGGTCGCCGAAGGAGGCGTCCAATGAGAAAATATATGCTTCCCACCATTTCCAAGTCTCCTTTGAAGTCGAACAAACAAAATGGAAGACCGAAAAGTTTGACCTCTTGTATTATCGCCATAAATTACCGTTATTTTGCTTGTAGTTTAGTTCACCTCCTCTTGACCTGGACCACCATCTACAAGTGATTGAGAGGAGAAGTTGGGAACTTCCTCAGTATTCTCGTGCATGTCTTCAAACCAGGTCACCTCTTAAACCGGTTCGGACCCTGATTCGTACAATCAAAAGTGAACAAAGTAATAGTTCTTCTCTAATTGTGGTCAGTCGTTTTCTGGCATTAGAAAAGAACGATACATGTAATCAGATATGATAATTTTCTCGGCTACTTTTCTCGTGATTATGATATCCCGATGCATTAAATTAACTTCATTCAAATACTCATTGTTGCAGCTCACTTCAAGTGAGTTCAATCTAAGTGTGCAAGCATCATTTTAACAAGTTAGAAAATTAGATTTGGTCCCAACCCCTCTCTCTCTCTCTCTCCCTCATTCATTTGGTTAGGTATGTTGAACCGTATGAGATATTTTAATATATTATATCATTTATTATTGATGTGAAAGCATACTCTCTTCTGTATTGATAACTTTTTGATTTCTCAAAAAACTTTCAGTTCTCAATAAACTCTTTTAGCTTTTGGAGATAGTGGTGTTTGGAGAACAACATATTACATTTACTGAGTATGTAATATAAAAGGCTACTATTAAAAGTGCTTGCTTTGAATGGGGCGACAAGTACAACACAAGAACTCAACATGGAACACTCGCATCACCGGAAGCAACACATAGCGATTCAAGTGGCACATCAAACAACTCACCTAGTTACGGGGTTGACTCACAAGTTGAAGGTCATGAGTTTGATACGTGGAGTCTGCACCTGACTTTAGCCTCCCCAATATACCAAAAAGAAAACGATTCAAGTTGGCATGTTTCTGATACGTATACAAAATCGATCCTAAAACACGAAAATATTTGCATTCAGGTCGAACTGTTTTCAGCACGAACACGGAACCCGTGACACGAAATTAAACTCCTAATACGGACGGTTGATTCATGTTGGGAACAAGAGCAACACGAATGGAGGGACGTCGCGTGTGAGTGTGACGACGGAGAATCTTTCCGTCACGATTCCCGTCAACGACCCGCCGTCAGTCACCAACCATTGGCGCGGTTGGAGGATCTGCGGAAGTCGCAAAGGAATCCAAACTCGCCAGTCGTTACACGGCTGGTGGGTCCCTCTTACTCTGCGCTATCCGTAGGGATACTTTCGTCAATCTACAGAATTTATGTGATGCTGTGCCTCCACGTGTCGGTAAGCCCGGAAGGGACAGCTCGTCCTTTCCATGGAAGGTTACCGACTGGACCGGTTACCCACGCTTACAATTGGATAAGGGTTTTAACCATGGTTAAACATTGGGTTCCGTATAACTCCCTTTGCGAACTTTCGTATCTATAAAGCGAAGTCTTCTAATTTATTGCTATTCTAATGTTTGCCAAATGAATAACAAATATTTATATTTATTATAACAAAATGTTAGAAGTAAAAAAAGTAGATTAACTTAGCGTTCTCTCTCTCTCTCTCTCTCTCTCTCTCTCTCTCTCTCTCTCTCTCTCTCTCTCTATATATATATATATATATATATATATATATATATATATATATATATATATATATATATATATATATATATATATATATATATTGATGTTCAATTTTGTTTATATTTAGATTCACTCAAATATTTTTATCGTTCAATCGACATGATCAAATAAATTATACATAACTTAGAGTCTAAAAAATAGATTATATATGTGTAAACATTGTCTTTTGAAAAACTTTGATGGTATAAAATTAATGCTATAACAAATTTGACTTTTGTGACCCTAACATATCGTCTTATTTGTCTTATCTATGAGCAACCCCTACGTATGCATAAATATAAATGAATCTGCATCTATTTATAAAATTAAGCGGACATTATGAGATCAACATTCATTAACTAATTATATATTATGTTCTTTTGAGAATCAAGCGAACCAATGTTACATTTGATCCATGGTGCAACAAGAATAACGTACCATAATCTTTTCAAAACCACCACACTGGTTGCTAGTGCCATATGAGTGTATGCAGCCGAGATGGAACTTTCACTCACCCAAAATTTTGAAAATCAACTTAAAGTCTATAGTCCATGGTAGAATGCATGGACTATAATACATAGTTTGTTCCATCCGAAACTATTGAAGAGGCTATTTACCTCACTCCAAAAGAGTTTTTAGATCCACCGTCACTCAAGGTATGAGCCAACTTAAAGCACCCCAAAAGAATGTCATAAGTTTGATGTTAAGGTTTCAACCTGTTGTGGGATCCATGAGTTACAATACATAGTTTGCCTCACACCAAAAGTGTTTTTAGATCGGCTGTCATTGAATGTATGAGCCAACTTATCCACAAAAGAATGTTATAAGTTTGATGTTGAGGTTTTAACATCAATGTTAGTGGCGAGTACGACTCTACGGGCATGCATGCATGTGTGTGTGTGTGTTAAGCTTCAGGCTGTGTTGAGGAAAAAAAACAGGTAAAGGTTCATCTACTCAAATTTGGTATCGTGACATCCTTTTAGAGAGTTAGAAGGTCTTAGATGTGATAAAAGGAAAATACACAACATGATCTTGTTTTAAAAAAAATTAATGCTAATATTAGAAACAATATACAATGGTGACCAAGAGTTATGTCGGTCGACCACTTAGTGTGAGATAAGGCATACTTTTGGCTTTTGTTTGGCGTGGAGGAACTAAAGAGTTTTGAGTATGGTTTTATTTACGAAAATGCACTAATGGGGTTTTGATTTCTTTAGAATGAATTTTCAATAAAACTTGATATAATATCCAAAAAGAATTGGCATGATTTTTTATTTTTTATTTTTACAATGGGGAGGCTGAAGCAAGGATTTTTATTTGACTCTATATGTTAAAAATTCATGAATTGGCTTTGGATATCGAAGTGACGACCATGACTCTATATGTTAAAAATTCATGACTTCATAAAATTATGGGATAACACAACTTTATAATATGCAACATTAATAATAACAAAACATTTTCCCATACTAGATAAAGTCAATCATGCTAGCAATTAATGCAACATAAACTAGATCATCTTTTATTTTTTTTTATAATATTTTCTTGATCTTTCTCTTCTTTTTCTTTTAACATTTTCACAATATAGTTTCTTATCTTTCTATTTGCCTAAAATATCTTAAATGATTTCATCTCATTTTATAGATATCATTCTCAATTTGCTTCTAATAACCTCATTGTCTATACCATATTTTTTATGTGATCACTCTTCTACTTCAACATTTTCATTTTTATGATAGCTATCTTTTATATATTAATGATTAACGACCAAACACTTAAAACAATAAAATATAGTTGGTTTAATTATTGCTCTAGAATATTTAGAATAAAACAGTATTTTTCCCATACAATTCATAACATACATTTACTAATTCATCATTATATTATAATATACTTTATAATACTTACAATCAACAAACTAATATCATTTTATAACAATGAAGGTAGTCATCTTTCTACTACCAAAGTAGAATTTCGTTCAAGGAAAAGGTACAAAGTGGCTCTCTGTAGCAGCATACAACCAAAAATTTGGAGATTCCAAATATGAAATATAAAAAAGTCATATGTCAGCACAATTATAACAGTCGACAAGCACAATCGAACCCATCAAAATACAAGTAGCCCTTTCACTCCCCAATTTTGCTTCAATTTTCTATCAATTGCTTGATGCCTCCTCTTTTGAGAGAGAGAGAGAGAGAGAGAGAACAACCCCAGAGAGAGAGAGAGAGAGAGAGAGAGAGAGAGAACAACCCCAAAGTAATTACGCATAGACACATTGCTTGAAGCTATTTTATAGCATACAACCGAATTTCTCTTTTGAATGCTATCAGATTCTAAGGGGCAAGTGTTTAAGTGAACCTGTTCAATACCAATGCAATGATTAAGTGGTATGCTGAAAATTAGCAGCAAATCTTGGTCAGTTTCAACATTTGTAAAATCTAATTAATCGAAAATAATGCTTTCCCATTATATTTGGCGTGTCGCTTTCCTATAAGAAAGGAACTTCCTTCCTCTCACACTCGTCTTTTCCATCGTCCTTCCTCCCTTTGGTGTTCTCTCGTCTCCTTGTTATCAATCTCGGAGGAGTCAAGATGTCTCTCCTGTCTGATCTCCTCGACCTCAACCTCAGTGAAACGACGGAAAAGATCATAGCAGAATACATATGGTACGTATTGTCATTTCTTCTTTTTTTACATATTTCCCTCTCTTTTTTGTGAATATTGGATCTCGGGTATCTCTTAATATGATAGATCTCTGTGTTATCTTTGAGTTTTTCTCTTGATGTATATTTTTTTCGGTGTTGGTTTCGTGAAACAGGATTGGCGGATCTGGGATGGACTTGAGAAGCAAGGCCAGGGTCAGTATAGCTTTTGATCCTGATCATGTGTAGTTTTTGGTGTTTAATGGTCATGATCTCTTGCTAGCGTTTATTGTTTTCTATGGATTTTGATGGTTTTGAGAAACTTCTCTCTCTCTTTCTGTGATTATGTGTAGTTTTTTGGTGTTTGCAGACTCTTTCAGGGCCGGTTAGTGACCCGGCGAAGCTTCCAAAATGGAACTATGACGGCTCAAGCACGAATCAAGCTCCTGGTGATGACAGTGAGGTCATCCTCTAGTGAGTATCGGTATCCATAAAGATACCTCTTTTTTTGTTTGTGCATCCCCTGCTTTGTGGATCCTTCAGTCTCTTCTCATGTTTTAACTTTTGCCCGTAATTTGCTGTTTTTTAGCCCTCAAGCCATCTTCAGGGATCCTTTCAGGAGGGGAAACAATATCCTGGTATTCTTCTTACTATATTGTTATTACAGTTTTATGACGATGATGATGATGAGCATCACCTATTCTCTTGTCTTTTGAAGGTTATGTGTGATGCATACACACCACAAGGAGATCCGATCCCCACAAACAAGAGGTTTGACGCTGCCAAGATCTTCAGCCATCCTGATGTTGCTGCTGAGGAGACATGGTCTCTCTCTCTCTCTCTCTCTCTCTCTCTCTCTCTCTCTCTCTCTCTCTCTCTCTCTCTCTCTCTCTCTCTCTCTCTCTCTCTCTCTCTCTCTCTCTGTGTGTGTGTGTGTGTGTGTGTGTGCTGAGGAGACATGTTGGCTTTTGTTATGCCTTGTTTAGTACCTTTGCATTAGGAAGCAGATTCTGTCTCTCTACATATTTTGCTATTTGGGTTTCAGTATTATATGTTTTTGGTTTCAGGTATGGTATCGAGCAGGAATACACTCTCCTTCAGAAGGATGTTAAGTGGCCCATTGGATGGCCCGTTGGTGGTTATCCTGGTCCTCAGGTATTTGACATCATCATCATCATCATTGTGGATGTAGAAAGTTTAACCCCTCCACTCTAAGCGGCCTTGAACTAGGGCCCGGGCAATCTTCTGTTTCCCAATGAAGTCATGGATTAACAGCCTGTGCTTTAATTTGGCTTCATGAGTTCTACTCTGTTGAAGTACAAATTGAGGGGTTGGTTGTAATCTGTTAATGGATGAAGTAGAATTTGCTTGCAATTTGATCAAATTCATATTCAAACTGAATCACTTGAATGTCTGCCTTGTCTTAAGGGACCCTATTATTGTGGTGTTGGTGCTGACAAAGCTTTTGGCCGGGACATTGTGGACTCACATTACAAAGCATGCCTTTACGCCGGAATCAACATCAGTGGCATCAATGGTGAAGTCATGCCTGGGCAGGTCTATCTCTGAGGAACCATTTAATTTTAGATAGATGACTACTCTGTTTCTGCTTGCTTAGTCGTAGTTCTTTCTCTAAGAACTGTGTTTTTGCTCCAACAGTGGGAGTTCCAAGTTGGCCCTGCTGTTGGTATCTCTGCTGGGGATGAATTGTGGGTTGCTCGCTACATCCTCGAGGTATCTATGATTGTTATTCTTTTCATATTTGTTTATTTTCTTCAATTTCACTTATTTTCCTCCTTATTCTGATTTTGTCTAAAATGTTCTTGTGCGCTGTCTCTTTTCTGAAACAGAGGATCACTGAAATTGCTGGAGTTGTCCTCTCTTTTGATCCAAAACCTATTCAGGTAATGCGAAGACATCCTTTAATCTTCAGTTTCTTGTTTCGTTGATCTTCATGGGAGGATAAATATTTGTTTTCTAATGTTTTGTATAGTGAGTTGACTCGTGGCGCTTCATGGGTAAAATATGCTTAGATATCTGCAATTTGGCCTTGTCTAGATCTTTTAGTTTGATACTTTGTCCATATTTGGTGGAAATTAAAATTTGACCATTTTAAGAAGCTTCAGTTATAAACAATATGCTATTAATTCCATTTAAGCAGCGCGTTAACTTTTCCATTTTGGTGAAATCAGGGCGACTGGAATGGTGCTGGTGCTCATACCAACTACAGGTTAGCTTTTGCTCAATCATCAGAGAAAGTCTACAACTATCTCTTAAACCCCAGTCATGAATTCTTCGTTATTAATGCAATTCTTTGTTGTTTGATATTGCGACTTTGGAGGACCCAATTCTTTTTTTGGTAACATTTTTCTGGTAATCAGGAGAATGCATAGAGACAACATTTTCTTTACCTTTTTCTTTGATTTTCATAAGAAAATGGTATCCATTGATTAGTTCATATGGTGCCAGTTAGGTATTACAAAAGCTCGGTATTCTGGCATTACTCCATTGATTTGGATCTTTGCACCTTTCTCTGCAATGTCGTATGTGTTATTGTTTCTGTGCAGCACGAAGTCAATGAGAAATGATGGTGGATTCGATGTGATCAAGAAGGCTATCGAGAAACTAGGCTTGAGACACAAGGAGCACATTGCTGCTTATGGTGAGGGTAATGAAAGGCGATTGACAGGCCGCCATGAGACTGCAGATATTAACACTTTCTTATGGGTAACCACCTAAGCTTCCTCTTGTCTGCGTGTGTGGTGTGGTGGGGATGTGATCTGGAAAGGAAAAAGGATGTTATGGCAGATTCCTTATGTGCTAAATGCTTCATATTTTATCTTTACCTCTACGGTTGCTGATTCATTATATAAGAAATGCATCTTCCATTGAACTAGTACCTTAGTTTATTGGCTTGATTATTCATCCATTAGCTGCTGAACATCTTCCTCTTTTGTTTTATCACCTGTATCACAGGGTGTTGCAAATCGTGGTGCTTCCATTCGTGTTGGCCGTGACACTGAAAAAGCAGGGAAAGGTGAGAAAACCTCTTGAAAAATCTTTGCCGGTGTTGGTTGGCCAGTCAACGTTAAGGGGTGTTTGGTTTAGAGAGAGAGAGACTTTGGGTGGTGGGGCATGCTTTTACCGACTTCATCTCCTCGTCCTCCTCACAAGTGACTTGGAAAGTTGGTTTTAGAAACTGCAGTAATTTTCAGTAGATATTTTGCAGTCTGCACGGCAAGTCATTGTCAATTATGGCTATACTTGAAGCTTACCCATAATCATGACACAGAGCTGCTTCTCTGTCACTGTTCGGAATTGCGGATGCATTGCATTACATGCCAATGAACTCAATGCCATAAATGATATTCCTAAAAGAGCATCAGACAAAGTTTGCCTTAGACAGCTGCACTCTATATGTTTTCAGCCTTACGCCTTTTAACTGTCTTAATTATTGCGCTAGAGAGAGAGAGGTTCGTCCTTCACTTTTAGACTTCTGGTTTATAGGATTTTATCTTTCCAAGTGGAATTTGTTTGTGCTTGTATTAACCTTTTCTTTTACTGTCATCTCTTTTAAGAGTTGTGTTATAATATGAACCTTAACTTCGGTAACTTTTCCTTTTCAAAATCAATTTCCGAATGAAGATAACATGTTTGCCTTGTGCCAAAAAATTTAAAGGCAATAACTTCAACTTCTTTTTATATACCTATATTGTATATTTGGTGCATTGGCAGGGTACTTTGAGGACCGAAGGCCAGCCTCCAACATGGACCCTTATGTGGTGACCTCCATGATTGCTGAGACAACCATCTTGTGGAAGCCATGAAAGCCAAAGGAAAGAGATGATGGAGCATGATGACATTTGACGATGATTCATTTTCTTCAATCATTCTTGCTTATTGGTGCTCTAGTAGGACCTTATTCCGCTTTATTTAGTCCCGTCTATCTTGTGCCACATTGGTTGTACTTCTTAAGAAGGAACTTGGTGTCTCGTTCTGCTCTTCCTTGTATAGGAGGACACAAGCTGCACTTAGTTAGTGTTCTTGGATGCTGTCTTTGTTCTTATTCAGGGAAAGACTGAATATTGAAAATAAAATAAGGCCTACAGGATCTATTTGCTCTTATATGTTGATTATTCTGAAGAAGTTGCCTCACTTTCAGATTTTTAATTCTTCTTCCTGTGAATATCATTGTAATTGCGAATCAGTGGACGGGCGTGACCCAGTGCTGATCGGGTCTTTGCGGTCCTCAGAGGCAATAATCCTGTTTCTTAGCTCTTAATAAGATGTATGCCAAATGTGTTTTGTTAATTCCAGGCCCGGTCATCCGGTTCTTGAGAGGTGTTTGTGAATTACTAGCATTGTTTGTGAATGCAAGATGCAGGGCCAAGATCTCCACTATAGTGTTTATGCTCTCTTTCTCTCTCGAACAAAAGCTTTTAGACGGGTATGCTGTGTGCCTTTTGTAGACGTTGATGGGTGTGGGAATGGTTGCAGGTAGACATGGCCGGTTTATAACCAGCGGTTCCAACCAGAACCAGATTGAGTCAGGAACTAGATAGAATTGAAATCATAACAAGCCATGTCTTAGTTGTTTGACTATTTGTTTTATTAATTTTTATTTTATTTTTTCTTGGTTTTGAACAGTTCGAAACTCAAAGGAGAACTGATGGTTCAGAACCATAACAAGCCATGTCTTAGTTGCAGGCACGACACATAATAATGCTGAAAATCTTAAGTAGGGAAACACGGCACATAAGAGAGAGGTTGTACAAGCCATGTCTATACATACCGTGGACATTTTACAATACTAAACGTGAAAATGAGCCTCTATTTTTGTTTTTTATAAATAGCTTCAACTTTTCACGCCATAAAATTGATTTCACAGGGATGCGACCGATCTACAATGAGCCGAAGTGGATAGGTGCCCCCTTTTATATATATATATATATATATATATATATATATATATATATATATATATATATATATATATATATATATATAATGTTAGACTTCCATTCATTATAGATTATTCGTAGACTTCCATGCTATCTAAACCTTCTTAGATTAAAAAGGTAAAAATTAAAAAACAAAGTACAACCTTCATTTTTTTGGGCTTTTGCTTTTCAATCTAAACCATACACCTTTCCTACCAAATGACGTGAATGGGCATGAATGGTTTATCATGAGAGTCTATATATAATATGTATATATGTATATGTATATATCATCTTAGTTGTACAATATCTTTTATTGTATAATCTTGCACAGATATCTTCATCATTTGATCTTTGAGATCAATAATAAAAATTTAAATTAAAAGTATTATTGTATTTTACATTTAAATTAAATACAAAATAATTTAAATCTTCATCATTGATTTTTCTAACCGTACAAATATTTATAAAAGATTATACTTTCAAAGACATTATATACATTTAGGACTCTCTATATATATATCGTAGAGTTTGTAATATAAATACACCGAACAGTTTCATAGGTATTCGCTCCATCTACAAAATTATTCACCTCCACCATTGAAAGAATACCAACCGGCAAAACAATGCGCGGATCTCCCTCTTTTCAGTAAAAATTCCAAACAATGGGTGAATTTTTTACGATCACCTATGTAGGTGTGCCTTGATTCCCCAACCGGAAAATGACATACGAAACTCAAATGGCACAGCCTTCCCAAAAAATCTGAAGAATCGATTAATGAATGATTATACATTCATGTGCAACTAGTTTCCCTCTGATTTTACAGTATGTGCCACTTGTTATTATCAAATCGAATCATGATAAATGCACGCAGACCGGTAGCTCATCAGGCAGGGCCGTTGTAGGTGATGAGTTTGATTCCCCTGGTGTGCGTTAGGCTTCAGCCTCTTTTGTCCAAAAAAGAATGATGCTAAATCAAATAACTGTAAAATAGGCAAAGTTTGCACAGAGAGCAATACTTCATCTGGCCACTTTGTACGTGATGAGTTCAATTCCCCTTGTCATTGTGTTCTATATTGTTCGCATAACTCAAAAAGTCGATGACATCTTACGGTTGCTTTTCACCTTTTCGAAGTGACCACCAATAATTTCTCATGGCCATCTTTGAAAATCTCATCTGCTGATTTTAAGAAGTTGATGGTTGAGTTCAAAACCAAGTGCACTTAAAAAAGTATATATATATATATATATATATATATATATATATATATATATATATATATATATATATAAGTTTTTTTTGTTAAAACTCAGCCATTCAAACAGATTAAAAATTCCTTGAGACAAGTGATTGAGATTTACAAGAACACGACAAATATAGAATATGTCAAGAATATTAGACTTTTCAAACACATATATATAGAAAAACCATATCTTGCACACCATGTATATTAATTGTTTTCTGGTGGCATGAGTATAATTTTGATGGTTATAATAGTATTTGAATGATAAATGATAAGCTTATTACACTCATGCCATCAAAAAAATGAGTGACATAAGCTTATAATGAGACTCTTATTCCATTATAAGAAACGATCGAGTATGAGCGTAATAAGCTTATCGTTTGATGATCTTATATGAGTGATAGAGAAACGATCAAGTATGAGTGGGCATTTATAATGATCTTATAAGAGTATGCTATTATAAGAAACGATCTAGTATGAGTGGGCATGAGTATAATAGCATAAACTCACTATTACACTCGTATACCATTATAATAATCGAGTATGAGTGAACATTTATAATATCATCAAAAAGCAATGATCAAGTATGAGTGGCGGAAGCTTATTACCTTGTATGATGAAACGTAGAGAGAGCATCCAATCCAATTCCTCTCATTTCTCTATTTCACGTTTTGGCTTGCATAGTGTATAGGCAGAGTAGGACTCTTATTCCATGCAATCCTAGGAATCCCATTCCAGATTTTAGGTGAAGAACTTGATTTCTCAAACTGGACAAAAACCAACGCATGCCTCCTCCCAATGGTGGTCAGCAAGTGCAAAAAACCAAAGGGGTCAGACTAGAGCAACACACCGGTGGTGCTAGCATGCCGGCCACAACTGGCCTGTAAACACGAATGTAAAGAACCCAAACCCTTTTCATTTCTCACATAATCCAAACAGAGGATTGGAATTCCCAAGACTTCAATTCGTAGAGTATTAATTCCAAGTCCAATCCTTCAGAACTCCCAAGCTCAAACACACTAAAGATGAATATAAGAAGTAAGAAACGAGATCATGTCTCAAGATGGCTTCAACCACCAAAACCAAGTCTTTTATGTTTAAGTGGGAAGGGTTACATGTATTATTATTAGTGATCATCATACTGTTATTCTATATACAAACTCAGAGATTTAACTCACCTTGTAGGGGATCGATTTACAATATGAAGGTCATAAGTTTGATACTCGAGGCATGCCTCGCTTCAATGTATAAAAAAAAGTTTTGAAACCAAAATCAAACCTTCTTTGCATAGTAACTAAATGGGGTCTACCACATGTATTTTTAGGCATCGCTATTCCAAGGCCATGCATGACCAAGATCATATGCAGTTGAAAGTAGACATATGTGGCTTCGGTTTTTCTGAAACTTGAAACTATAATCGAATCGGTTCGTGATCGGTTATGGTTTTTGAACCGTCCGTTCTAGGACGATTTCGTTTTGAGTCTGAAACCATTCAGAACCAGTATTTTTATTAAAAAAAAATACAAATGTAATCTTTTTTTTTAAATACTGAAATCGACGATTTGAAACTACCATTTTTAGTTTGGTTTTGATTCTGGTTTTATAAGAGGTGAAAACCGGAACCGAACTGAGTGGTTCATGGTTCCAGTCTGAGTTCCAGTTTCATCAATTCCAGGTTCAGCCGGTTCGATTCGGATTAGAACCAATGAGCCGGTTAAGAACCCATCATCAATGCAGTGAGAGTGATTCGCCTTGTCCTCGAAGGCTGCACAAACACACACACTGGGGCTTAAAAAAACCTTGCAAACGACACAATACAGGTCGCGCCACCTTCATCCAATTCTTAATATTCAAACTACATATACCTAATAAGAGCATCTAGACGCTCTAAACAGCGGCAAGGCATTACACATTTTTATTTCTGAAGCTAGGTGAGGAGAACTGGATGTCTCCAGTACTTCAGCCAGTGGCGGATCCACATTGTAGGGGCGGGTGACCATTCTATCCGAAATTCTGAAAATTTTCAATGAAGTATAGAAAATTTCAAAAGAATTTAAATTTTTTAAGTCAATCCTGTTCGAACATGAAGTCCACCCCACCCGAAACAAGTTTTTAGATCGCCCACTGACTTCAGCTCAGTTTAAAACCTCCACTCAACCAAAGTTCCTAGCCTAGAAATACTACCACTCAAGAACTTGTCCACTTGGGAATTAGCAGAACCTGACAAGAACTTCATGCAGATCGGTGGGTTCACCTTCGCCAAAGATAATATAGATGCTGGCAAAGTCCACATCCCATCTCCACAAATCAATCCCGACGCCGCCGCCGCCCCGTAAGCCTGAGCTTTTGCCTTGTCGAGGCGCTCCCATGTATACAGAATCAAGCTTCCTATGCACATGTCAATCGTGAAGTAGCCTCCAATGTAGAATGGGATTGCCATGGCCATCGGAATTGGCACATACTGCATGTACTTCTTGGGGATCATCGTGTTCTTGACAAAATTGATCAATATGGCAGCTAGAAAGAAGCCACAGCACAGCTGAAAGCAATGAGCAGGCAACGCCGAGAAACCTTCGACTCCGAGTATGGCGATATTCCGGTAGAGTGCGGCATAAGGTGCTTGATACTCGCTGCCTGGGGATCCCACATGGAAGGCCTTGTAGAAGAGCCAGAACACACTTGGTGAAATCACACAGCCCATAGCGGTTCCAGCAACTTGGCTCACAAACATGGACCTAGGTGAGGCAAGGGTGTAGTACCCAGTCTTGAAGTCTTGCATCAGGTCGGAGGCCGTGGAGACGATGCTCATCATGACACCACATGCGGCCAGGCCGGCGAGGACACCGCCGTGATCCTTGCCGGCCCACGCGCCGGTGACGAATATAGCCAGCTTCCCATAGGTGGAGGCAAGGCTCCAGTCAGTAAGACCACAGCCATATGCATTACAGAAGGCTAGTGCTGGTGCAATGATGTAGGCCACCAAAACATAGTACCTGTCAAGTTTGCTTCACAATGAGAACCCTTTATGTGCTTCAAGAGAGAGAGAGAGAGAGGAACCATTTCAACTGCGGAATGATTTGGGGAAGAACAGGGGTAGCAATTATTCCGACAGCAAGATAGCCACCGAGAGCACAGTTAATGGGGATCCCGTCCTTCATGAAGAAATCACTGCGGCGCTGCTCATCGTAATTTCCACCGATCGGTGAGGATGCACCAGCGATAGGGATAATAGCGGGCTCGTTCTTCCTTATCTGCTTATGGAATGAGATTGCTGTTCGAAGCATGACGCTCACAAAATTGTACAGACCATCACCAAGTATCAAGGAAATGGAAATAAAGATCTAAACAACAATACGAAAAATGTGTCACAAAAGCTAGTAATTACTGGCAAGAAATAAGCAAACAAATAACAGAAAACAAAAGAGTACTTTGTATCCATTAAGGCTGCGAAGGGAGGATTTCTTTAGATTGGCCGGGTACCACTCACCAGCCTTGTTCTCAATAAGAGGCCACATGACTAACCATGAAAGGATTGAACCTAATAGCAGAGAAATGTTGACAATGTAGGGGCAGATCATACCGGCACCAATATAAGTTGGAGAGAAGTCGAAGTAAAATCTGCAGTTCCATGGCATCAAAACTGTGAACTCGAATTCTGTAGAATCTAAATGCTATAGCTTTAGTAATGATAATATATTCCGGGTCGATGTACTATACAAGATTGATGTGCTAACCACTTCAATAAACATTTTCGCATTATTGGCAATATTTGTGACTAATTTTATACAGTTGAGAAACTGAAGGCCCTAACTTTAGCAGATTCAAAGGACTAAGAAGGATTACTTGTTGTAATAAGCTTCGAGACCGAACATCGGGAAGTTTTTGAACCCGCATTCGTCACCGGCAGTGTAGAACCATTGGAAAAAACTCCACAAAAAGCTCAAAGAGAAGAATCTGCCAAGCACATTTACCTGCTTCCTGTAAAAAATTACAATCCTAACGCATTACATTGCAAAATCTCTTACTAAAAACTTATAGGCACAGAGAGAATGGTAGAAAACCTTGTTTGACCACAATTATTTAATATATTAACCTTCAATTTCCAAAACATTTTGGTTCCTATACCAAATTCATATCACTTGATCATGACAGCAAATATACTGATTCAACTAAGTATACCATCATGTCAGTTGATTGAGCGTACGTCTCTGCTTCCAAATTCATGATATGATTAACTGAAAATATGAAGAGTTTATGCATATAGAATAGTTTGAATAATACTTAGCAAGTTTGGCTCCTTGGGGAGTGTGGAAGCCGTTGATGAGGTAAGCAGTAGCAGTGCCACTCGGGTATGTCAACTTGTAGTCGATAATCATGATCTGGAAATATCAGGATTAGTCAATTGAGTAATGCATGCTCTCTATATACACATACATACATACATATACATATATTAATTAATTAATTAATTAGAGAAAGAGGGAGTATCAAATATTGTCATGAATGAATTGTGTGTGTTGACCTTCCTTAGGGGCACCACAGAGAAGAGGCCGACGAAACTGACAACAAAGAGGAAGCCCATCATCCATCCTAGCGCAGGTTCCTTTGTATTGGACGCAAAATTCCCTTCTGTCGACTGAGAGGCGATGGCTTTGCTCATCCCAAACAAATAGCTTCCGAATCCGCCTGCCAAGTATCCCAAACGCATATTCAGTGAAGAAGTCATAGCAAAATAATGATATTCTGATGGTTAGTGTATGCTTCAAATTGGCATTAGCTCTACGTTCTAAATGCTGAAGAGCAACGTTGTTTCTTCCTCCCATTATCGTATATCTTAGCTCATGCAACAAGCTAAAAACATTCATGATTCATATTAGTTGACGGCCCGCGAATACCGGCCATGTTTAACAAAATGACAGAGCGAAAATTCGTCGTCTTCAACCTTTCATGCTAAAGCAAGAAGTTAGTGACGATAAGTTGAATCCCCTCAAAGAACGGCAGATGTATCTTCTCTCTCCACAATGTGAGACTCATAAATAAGGTTCTCTTCACCTGCCGAAAACTTGCCTAACTGTTCTTAAAAGCAAAAATATCAAGCGGTTTTTGTTATATATGCATTATATTATGTTGGCTGCAATAGTGGAAGTTGTGTCACGATGCTCGCGGAACTTTGCAAAACACTATAATTTCCGTACTAATTCTACGTGCTTCTTAAACTAAAAGAGCAAAGTGTGCAGGACGCGGGCACGCACACACACACATATCCATTTATTTCAACCGTTGATCATTTTTAACCGGATTATCATCTTGGAGGATCCTGACGTATATATATATATATATATATATATATATATATATATATATATATATATATATATATATATATATATATATATATATATATATATATATATATATATATATCAATCATGATCTTAGAGGACTCTAACATATGAATGCTAACACATTTAGGTGTTAGTGTTTTCAACCAAATATCAACCATCTATTTTTCATTTATTTCAATAGATGGATTATATTTGGAAAAAATTAATAAATATATTTTCAAAGTGTACTTTACTCATATTTACATTTTTTTGAATTTACATTTCATGCATTTATCTTTAAACCTAAATTATTGAGATTTATTTGAATATACTATCATTTAAAGATGCTTGCATATATAAGACATATATCAGTTTATATATAATACAAAAAGTGTTTTAGTTGCATAACGTTTTTGTATAACGTTTTTTCATGTATAATCTTGCATGAGATAAGGTCTTTTTATGTATAATCTACATAACCATTTTCACTGTTCCATGTTTGAGATTAATGGTAAGGATTTAAATTATTTTGATTTAATATGATATGATAGATTAAATGTAAAATAAAATTTATAACCGTACTTTTAATTCAATAGACATTTGTTGATGCTATAAATTGAATAAGAAAATATTTATACG
Organism: Brasenia schreberi; assembly: GCA_036023115.1. Classification (NCBI taxonomy): domain Eukaryota; kingdom Viridiplantae; phylum Streptophyta; class Magnoliopsida; order Nymphaeales; family Cabombaceae; genus Brasenia; species Brasenia schreberi. The sequence goes on from JAYKKT010000081.1 coordinate 19,886,071, forward strand.
ACATTATCACCAAGAGCATCTGCCTTACAAGACAATGTGGCCAAAAATCTGGGATGACCGAATACAATCCTCGATTTAAAGCGTTCAGTGTTTGTTATTTTCGTCCATTAGAGAAGACATTGATGGTTGGTGGAGAGAGAGACGTTACCGCTAAAGGCAATGCCGGAGCAGGAGACAACGCATGTTTGAATGACAGTATTCTCCTGCCTGGTGAATGGCTGACGGAGAAACCCGGATTTCTCAAGAAGCTTCGTCCACGTCTTGATTAGGAAGAAGCCGAGGAGACCGGCGGCGACGTTGAGCGACGGGACGATGCCGGTGGTTAGGTTGAGCTTCATGACGATGACGGAGAACATGAGCCCGAGCATGAAGCTCACGACGAAGGCCCGCGGTGTTAGCTGCTCCCGCCATGGCGGAACCCTCTCCTTCTCGAACACCTTCTCCACCGAAAACGCACCACGACTCACTATTGTCTCCTCCTCTTCCTCCTCCTCTTCTTCCTCGTGAAGGTTACCAGCTTCTTCTTGCTCCATAATCAATTCGATAGTAAAAGAGAGAAACGGCGAAAAATGGCTACCAATTCAACACAAAGGAAGAAATAAAGAGAATTGGAATTGAGAAAAAAATAAAAAGGAAACTTCGTGGAGGAGAAATGGCGAACAATCTCTCTCTCTCTCTCGTTGTGGATCGCCGGCATCTGCGTGAGGAGAGTCGGGCAATAAGAGAACGGGGAGGAGAGAGTTCTTTATCTTTGCTACTAAAGTATCCACTAATTACAGATTCACCATCAGACGTTTCGTGTCGGGTTGGACCTGGATTTGCATTGAATGGTTATTGTTAGGTCTGGTGAATGAGCTGAGTGAGTCGAACAGCGGCACCTGAAGGCTCGTTGGCCAGCTTAAAATCCTATTCGTGTTCAGCTTGTTCGCTTATTCTATTTGACCTTAACACCACCAGCCAAGCGGGCAGCAGTTGTTCTTTGAAGCTAAACCTTAATCTTTTGCATGAATCTTTTTTAATTAAAATTTCTGAAGATCCGAACGATGAGCAATAGCTCACCTAACTATGCATTTGACTAGACATGATCGGTTTGGAATCAGCTCGATGGTTCTAACCTGAACTAGCCAAAACAAGTGAAACTGGACATGAAGCTGGGAACTATCTGGTTTGGTTCCTTTTTTAGTTTGTGTGGAAGTAGAATTGGGCCAAAATCGTAACCGACAATTTCATACATTCGATTCCATATATTTTTTCGAAATTTCAGTTTTTAATATTTTTTTCAGTTTTAGATGGTTTAAAACTCAAACTCAAACCGGCCTGATCCCAGTTCAGTTCTGTTTCTTAGTTCTAGAAAAACTGGAATAAGTTGTTTAGAATCACTGGTTATAGTTTATCTGGAACTAGTCATGTCTAACATCGACTGACAAGTTGAAGGTCATGACTTCGATATCCATTAGGTGCATCTTGGCTTTGGCCTCCCCATTGTACAAGAATAAGAATCTTAGAGTTCAAGTCACTATGTTAATTAAGATCCCATCCATCGAAGACATAAATAAATTTAAAAAAATTGTCAAGTATCAAGGCTTTGTTCTCCCTTCTTTGTTTTCTTTTCACAAATTTTAGAAGGTATCATCATGTAGCCGGTGCCGAGTGTAGACCCAGTCACAAGGACTGCTCGGCGTGCGACCAAATCGCAGGGCTCAAGTTTGATTTCCTCATTTAGCATGGGGGAGCTGGCTAGCAGCTCTCTCTCTCTCTCTCTCTCTCTCTCTCTCTCTCTCTCTCTCTCTCTCTCTCTCTCTCTCTCTCTCTCTCTCTCTCTCTCTCTCTATATATATATATATATATATATATATATATATATATATATATATATATATATATATATGTGTGTGTGTGTGTGTGTGTGTGTGTGTGTGTGTGTGTGTTATTTTGTCCCACACCCACCTTATTGTGTATTGAAAAAAAACAAAACCCACACCCGATTTCGGTGCCATTAACATTCTGCTGGTTCCGGTTTCATTTGATTGTATGTTTCAATTTTGGTTTTGGTTTCAGGTTTCAGTTCTCCTCTAGGTGAACCTGGAACCAAACTGTGGCGTTCTGTGTTTTGGTTCGGTTCAGAGTCCATCTATGAGGAGAGTGGGTTTGACACGGAAAAGGTCCGTGTTGTCAGAGAAGCATCCGGCAAGAGCGTATACACATGCACCCAATTACACAACTAAATTAACGAGCGTGTAAGAGCCAAACCAAATCAAGCGTACAGCATTCTCGACTTAAAGCCAATTTGCGCGACCTAGTCCTGTTTTATTTGAAGAGATCACGAACCAAACACGAGCCGAAACAAGTGGAACCATGAGCATCTGGGTTCGTTACCCAGCTTTAGTTTCAACCATGTGAAAGACCAATTTTACAAAAATAAGACTTAGTTGAGCCTACCATTCAGCCAACTACCGTTCCTTCTTCGACGTCTCATCTCCTAAGAACACCAAGGCTTCCAACAAACCATCTTTGTTGCTTGGCTGTACAGAGAAAGAAGGCCTTGCAGGTACCCCTCTCTCTCTCTCTCTCTGTATGTGTGTATGTGTTTTGGGAGCCGGGGGGCAAGCTTGAATCTCCAACTCCTTCCCAAACTAGGAACTAGAAGGATCTGTTCAACTTTAGTTTAGGTGCAACAATCAGCAATAAGCTCATGATACTTTTGCTGTTTGCGTAAAGCTCCATCTCAATGACACTTTTGCTGTTTGCGTAAAGCTCCATCTGATCCAATTGATCTCCAGTACCGATATTATCTTTGCATCTCTCTCTCTCTCGCTCGCTCTGCGCGTGAAAGTCTGTGAAACTGAATCGTGATGTTAATTATCAATGTTGGCAGGCTCCGACTCTCAGCTCTAGGATGGCAACCGCGGGCAACAATCCTACGCATGCCAAGCTGGTATAGTTCCTCACTCTTAATGGTTTATTGGATAGTGATTAAGAAAAAAAACAGAATTTTTTATAATTATTGTTGTTGTTATTATTATTATTATTTCATGGTAGAAGATCAGCCCTCTAAGTTTCTTAAGGTTGCAGGAATTATGTATGCAGACACGGATTCGACCATGGGCTATATAGTTTTTCCTTTATTTTGCATATTTTGGGTGGTGCAGGAACCCTGTCTCACCAAAATGAAGATCCACCACCATCTATTGGGGCATGAATTATTTTACATATTTTTCTTTTTATAGTAATGCATTTGGTAGAGATCTGTCTAAACCCACTAGCCTTTCGAATTTAAATAACTCTGCCCAATTTCCTCCCATTCTAAAACATTTTCTGGATCAGCGCTCATTCAGTTCCCCTTTCAGTAAAGCTTAGTTTCTTGTTCAGGTGCTGCTTGGGGACATGGGGACGGGGAAATCCAGCCTCGTGTTGAGGTTCGTGAAGGGCCAGTTTTATGAATTCCAGGTTCTCTCTTTACTATGCACATATAACTCTTGTTGATTAATGGTCATAAGGCCTCAGGAAGGCCTCTTCTGTATTGCATGAATCATTTTTTATTATAAACAAAACTGTTTCTGTAAAACGTTTATAGATCATGGTTAGACGTCATACTCACCTTCCTCTGGCTTATCGCCCGCAGCCCATTAGCCCTAATACTGATAAGGAATTCATTAATGGTTGTAATTTTTATCAAAATTGTGCTCTTATGAGTATGATTGTATATATGTTATGGCAGACTCATGTGAACTGATACTGGATTTAGCTCAATTATGCGTATAAGAATTAATATTTGCATCCACCAACTAATGGGGAAAAATACTTGAGAAAGCAGGAATCAACAATCGGAGCTGCATTTTTCACACAAACACTAGCTCTGGAGGATCGATCTGTGAAATTTGAGATATGGGATACAGCAGGGCAAGAAAGATATCATAGTCTTGCACCCATGTACTACCGTGGTGCTGCTGCGGCAATTGTTGTCTATGACATTTCCAACTCTGTAAGTTTACTCAAGGTTTTTCTTCCATTAAACAGAAAATAAAAGACTGTGTGATTTATATGTGTATCAGCGTGTGTCTCTCTATGCGTACAGACACGTACAGACACTATCGTTATCCCCACAGAGGCCATAGTCTATATATTTTTGTGTTTCGAGAGGGAGACAAAACATCAATACACTACAACAAAAGGGAGTAATTGTGACGCCCTCAAAAACATCTATCCACATTCCTCAGTAAGCCAGACAAGATCGTGATTTTGTTTGAGAGCCACTGTCAGCAAAACATGTAGAAAACTGAACTAGCATAGTCCCATTTCATGGACGTCACAGTTACTTTCCTTTGTTGCGATATACACATTATATATATATTTGATGCATAATACATTTTAGTGCATAATCTTGTACAAACATCTTTATCATATAATTTTTGACATAAATGGTAGAGATTTGAATCACTACAGTGGTACACGTCATTCAAAGATCGAATAATGGAGATGTTTGTCCAAAACTATGTACTAAAAAGTGTAATGCAATTAAGACTCCTTATATATAAGTGTGTTAGAGAGAGACATGGTAAATGCGTATTCATTTATGCCTAAACATTCTTAAAGATTTTAATGGTTTTATGATTGATATTTGAATTTAAAAAGCAAATAATATTATTATACTTTTTACAGTTGCACTAAATGTACTCGGCATGTTTTTTAAAGTCTTAACTATTGATTTTAAAGATCATACAATCGAGATCTTTAAGGAAATTTGAGCATAGTTAAGTGTGTGCATAGTTAAGTGTGTGCGTGGACTATGTTCTCTCTCTATCTCAATTCTCTCTCTCCGTATATGTGTGTATATACATAGTGCAGCTTTTGCCTTTCCATAGGCAGTCCCAAGCCCCAGACAAAAGAGAGCAGCATTAGTTGGCTGATGGTCAGCGCAAACTTCACTTGGAGATTTTACCATGGACTCTAGAACTGAGCATATTGACAAAGTATTTACACAACAGCGACTAAGAATCCATGCAACTGACCCTACTTACATTGTATGGGATGGTTTCGGTTATTATTAGACAACAGTTACTTATATATTAACCAAGCAACAATGAATTCGACTAAGTCCAATATATGAGTCAGTTAAATAGGTTGCATAATAAAAATCTTTGATTCGTTATATCTCTTACAGGATTCATTTATCCGAGCAAGGAAGTGGGTTGAAGAACTTCGCCAACAAGGTACGAAAGAAAATGCATTCAACCCTGAGTTCCTCAAAAGAAAAAACTCATTAGTTTTTGAATCTACTGTTGATCCAACAAAGTAAATTGGTGGATCTTTGTTTCAGGAAATCCAAATATGATAGTTGCATTGGCAGGACACAAGGCTGATTTGGAAGAGAGAAGACAAGTTCCACAAGAGGTATCTACTGTTGTATGTATGCTTCATAAAAAAAATTATTTTTTGTTGATCGACACACATTGCCTGTTCTGGGGTGGTTCCGGTTTGATTGTAAACCGTCCAAAACCAACAAAAACTTTTTAAAAGTATATTTTAAAGGAATTTTTAAAAAAATGGAACCACCGGGCTTCTTTGGGATCGGTCATGTCTACCAGATACGCATTTCCTCTGATATAGGGGTGTTCAAGGAACCACTGGGACCGAACCAAACCGTTAGAACCGAACTGGCGGTTTGGTTTGGTTCTAGATGCTGAACGGTTTGGTTCGGTTCAGTTCTAACAAAAGAAATAATGGGTGGTTCGGTTCATGATTTCATAAGGGTTTGAACAAAGCATACCTTTTTTGGTCTTTTGGTGAAGATCAAGTTTTGTATTTGTTCTTATCAGATTAATATACATTGATCATATGGTATTAAATTAATTTCTTTTTAAGAGAGGGTGACACCTACGGCAGTCTTCAGCCAAACCCTAAATAAGTAGAACAGTGGTTCATAACCAAACCAAACCGTTGCGGTTCAGTTTGGTTCTGATCATGTCAGGGGTTTTGTTTGGTTCTCAAAAATACCATGAACCGCCATGGTTCTAGGTTGAGGCTAGAACCAAACCACGAACACCCTTACTATGATATCTTTAGGGTGGTTGAATACTTATATCTAATGAGATATTTGTGTTGTTTCTTAAAGGTGGCTCAAGCATATGCTACGGAGAACGGCCTTCTTTACATGCAAACATCAGCAAAGACAGCACAAGGTGTAAATGACTTGTTTCACGAAATAGGTACTTGCACAATTTCTGTGTTTTCGTATACATGATGTAGAATCCAAGCAAAACCAATTGAAAATCATTCCTTCTCCCATACTAAGTGAGGTTGTTCTTAGTCATTATCGTGTTGTATCCTGAGATGACTCGCGGGTAAGGCCTTATTAACCGCGTTAAAGCCCCTATAGTATCAATTTGTGGACTTCAAAAGTTTTCGACTTATAATCTTTTAGGCCCCAAATTTTTAGGTCACACATATAACAACTAATTCCTTAGGCCTCAAAGGTTGTAGACTCCTTTAATTTTAGGCCCTAAATATTTTTCAGTCATATGAACTTAGTTAACAAATGAAATTAGAGATTTTTCTTTGGGACTCAACTTGTATTGAGCCACAATGAGCCTATCTCATTTTGGGTACTAAGTTTTGGTAAAGCAAAATTATGTTTTATCATTTTATATAAACTTTTTGAAATACTAGTAGTAAATGGTAGTCGACCCGCTATATTATATGGTTATGAGTGTTGGGTAGTTGTTAATCATCATTTCTAAAAGATGTTCATGACATAAATGAAGATATTGAGATAGACAAGTGGTCACATAAGGATAGATCATATACATAATGAGGTTACTAGAAACAAATTGGGAGTAGCGCCAATAGATGATAAAATGAGGAAAAATCATTTAATATGGTTTGAACTCATAAAAAGGTGATCAAAAGAAGCTTCAGTGAGAAGGTATCAAAAACTATATTGTTAAAATGTTAAAAGAGGAACTAAAATACCACAAAAGCATTTGAAGGAAATAATAAAGAATGATCTAGCTTTATGGATAAATAGAAAATTATGGTTAGTTGATGTTGTACTAGCAGTAAATGATGGTTATAAGGAAATGTTTTTGATTGAATGACTTTGAATAAAAGATAGTATGTCAATCAATTTTTGATGCTTTGTGAGTAGGCTCATCTTTAAGCTATTCTTGGCCCATGCTGAGCTTGTTCAGCTTGACTCCAAAACCTAATAAGAAAGCTGAGCGCGAGGTCACTAAGACGAGCTGTGGGCTGACTCTGCTCATCTCTTGTAGGCTTGCCTAGTTGAATGTATATAATAACGACATGATCATGATGCAATTTACTTTGATTAAACACTAATTATACTCTTACTCAGATGATTAATTTCTACATAATCATGTGGCTTTGCAGCTAAGAGTCTGCCGAAAGCTGAAACACAGCCGCAGCCACCGGGTCGCATGGTCTTTGTTGATAAAGCTTCTGAAAGGGCCATTGCATACTCTTGCTGTTCATAAAGGATTAGTGAACGACTATTGTACTGTGACTCCAGTTTCATATGTACATTCTTTTGTTTTACATATTAAGCTGTAGTTGGATCCTCTCTTCTTCAAGATATAGTTCATGGTCCACAAGCACTGTCGGTGGTTGTTTGAATCCTCAGACAACTGTGGAGCTTCACGGACATCATGTCCGAGACATTCTGAGACCCAGTTGCTTAGCAAACGACGCAAAACAGGAGATATAATGAAAGAAAGAGGGGGTTCAAAGGATTGCATTGACCCTTTAATGGAGCTGAGCACGAGTAGCTGGTTCAAGTTAAAATTGTAATTTTTCCACAATAGAAAGTTTAATGTCCTTGTTAAAGTTTTTATAAAGTTTTTTTTGTAAAAGTTAAAATATTTGCTCATTTAAATCACAGTATACCCATCAAATTGGACGGATACTAACATGGTTTTCTAGCTGATATGCATATAATAGATCCAGGTAGTTAACTAAAAGGATCAGTTAAGACGAGCCACCCAAACCGAGCATGCATTGTCCAACAAGCGGCTCCAGAATAAGCCCACCAAGTCAGCCCCTTAGGATGTGTTTGATACATTGCTATAGGGAAATTTGACAATAACCTTTTTATGCTTATAGTTCTAAGTTTCATTATACATCAAACACGAAACCTATCACTGGCATAGAACAGTGCTGTCACAGGCCCAATTTAGTCAAAAACTTTGACAGAGGGAGAAGGTAGGTCATACAAACTAGGCTCAATGCCCTCCGATGAAAACCCAAACGCTGTAACTCTGCTCATATAAGGGATCACCCTTGTATGGATAGTCTCAAACCCGGATAAAGGAGGAGGGTTGTGTTAGGCTTCCGACAACCAACATAAAACTTTGTCAGATTTATTTATCATGGATTCTACAAATTATGATAGGGCTATGTGGAAACAAAGAATCCATGTAGCCAGCCCATCTAGTATGGGAAAAATCTTAGTTGTTGTACAATATCAATCTCGAAGGCCCATAATTTTTATGGGTAGGACACAAACTTTTAAGTCACATATAGTATCTCATTTTCATTTTAGGCCTAAACTTGTGATGAGCCATTTCTATTGTTCAGTTGAGCTCATATAGCTCAATGAGACTGCCCTGCGTTTCGTCCGGGTAGATCATGAACTATAGACAAAAGAGCTTGTCTAGAGCCAAACGACATGAACCAGGAGCAGGTCGGTTCAATTTACCAGCGCTACTATAAGTTTTGATGGAGCGCATATCAAACTCTAATATTGCAAAAATTTGTCATAAAATGGTCCATCTTTTGTGTATTAAGAGCGTCGTGGCGATACTCCATTGCAATTAGGAGATGATAAGCAATTCGCAAAATAATGTGTGGTGTAGTTGGTTATCACGTCAGTCTAACACACTGAAGGTCTCCGGTTCGAGTCCGGGCGACGCCAGTTCGAAAATCTCTTTTTTTTTACAACAGTTGTACGTCCTTGAGATTGAACTCATCACCCATGACGTGGGAGTAAGAGAGCCCTGACAGATTTTAAAGATTCTCGTTTTCCTTTTCCATGGTGACCGCCTGGTGACACCACTGCCTCGGAACCCATCTCCAAAAGCTAAAGCACTTACCCTTTTTGTCTCAGAAAATCGTTCCCACCTTTTCCCACCCGTTACGTTTGGATTTCCTTTGAGAAACGATCCCATCTGGTGTACCATATGATATATCCTGTATTTCTTGAGTGGAGTCTCCTGTTTTTTCATTAAAATCATAATTTTGAGGCTTCGGGAAAGAACTATAATTTACTGTTCGAAAATCTCTTTTTTTTTACAACAGTTGTACGTCCTTGAGATTGAACTCATCACCCATGACGTGGGAGTAAGAGAGCCCTGACAGATTTTAAAGATTCTCGTTTTCCTTTTCCATGGTGACCGCCTGGTGACACCACTGCCTCGGAACCCATCTCCAAAAGCTAAAGCACTTACCCTTTTTGTCTCAGAAAATCGTTCCCACCTTTTCCCACCCGTTACGTTTGGATTTCCTTTGAGAAACGATCCCATTTGGTGTACCATATGATATATCCTGTATTTCTTGAGTGGAGTCTCCTGTTTTTTCATTAAAATCATAATTTTGAGGCTTTGGGAAAGAACTATAATTTACTGTTCGAAAATCTCTTTTTTTTTACAACAGTTGTACGTCCTTGAGATTGAACTCATCACCCATGACGTGGGAGTAAGAGAGCCCTGCCAGATGAGCTCTACGCATTGGGATTTTACACTAAGAGCATTAGCTCAACGGCAAGGTATTATAACATTGTTGCTGCTGGTGGGGAGTTTGATTCTCTCAAGATGCATGTGCAAGTGTATGTATTAGGCTTCGGCCTCTTCTTGTAACCAAAAAAACAATTCCTAGGATTTTCAGGCTCATGGTGGACTCGTCTCTGATTTAAATGTTTCGGATCCAGAGGCGATTAACCAGCTGACCCTCCAAGCAAACCAAGTGAGGCTATTGCTCAGTATGGAACACCAATGACGGGGCATCGGGGCCATGCAGAGGGAGACCAAAACCGTAGATGGCACTATACGGTACATTGTTAAGACCACACGAACACGACCAAAACTCGGGATCCGTAGTAAGGACCAAGAGGACTAAACCGCCCTTTGTCATGGGGGTTTCGACATCACTGCCAGCCAAATCTTGGTTGCCCATGTTCTGGTGGAATCAGCTGGGCGCGTTAAGCCCAGACCAGCCACGGCCAACCGAAGCCCTCAACAGGTGCACCTGATCATGTGGATTAACTAAATTAAATACATGGTCTATTACTGTTGCAATGCTTCCAGCTTTTGCTGTAGAGGGTCGGGTTGCCTGCCAAACTGAATCCAACCTGACGAGATTCAGCAAAACCGAATCCAGATTCGATTGACAAATTTCAAAGGTGAATTCTGACCTTAACTAATCAGGTTCCACTTTATGTATAAACAACCAAATTGGGTTCAGATCATAGAGCAAATTAAGATCCGGGGACGACACTTAACCTTCCACGTATGTCAAATTTGTAAAACCTCCCAGTTAGCCTTTTCAAACCAGCCTACCTCTCAGGAAAACTCACCATTGGAAAGCCAATGGACTAGATTGGCTCCTTTATCAGAAGCTCGGAGAATCAAACAAACTATCAACTTGGACTTCTCTTGTTCAAGAAATGGGAAGAAAAAGGATCCCGTCATGACATGCTCATAAGATTAGTTTAAGATTGGCTGCAAAATGTGGTTATTATAAACAAAGGTAAGGCTGACCATGTAGTCAGTCATAGTGATCTGGTGCAGGGTGATCAGCCCATGTAAATTAAGCCCAAATATGAATCCATCGGAACAATCCCCCCCGACACACTTGCTGCCCCAGTCTGTAAAGTCAGGGTTGTGTCTGATCATACGAACCTTTTGCGCTAGTCCCACATGCATCTCACGGCACACATACTAAAGAAGTAATTTATGTGTGTGGCACAACTGCTGTCCACGAATCTCTTCTCAGCCAAATACCAAGCTTGCCAATTGTTAGTCGGAAGGGCCTCTAGCCAATGCCCAGCATGGCCCCCCTGGTCTTGAAAGAGATTCTTATGGTAAGTTGGTAAAGTTGTTCGCACACAGCTGTGCCAAACTTAATGATTTCCACTGGTGAAAACAGAACCACAAAGCATGTAGCCAAAATAGATAAAAGTTTTATAATGAAAAGAGAAGAAGAGCGCGAGACAGACAACCTACAACTATCTCAAAGAAACAAGCCTAGATCCAAACAGAAGGAAAAGCTGTCTAGCAAATGAAAAGAGGGGATCGCTATCTGCTCAAGACAATCAGATCGGAAAGTGGATCAATCCTTACCAAGGAAAGGATCAGTTTGGGTTACTAAGTAGTCTCGGCATACGGAGTCTCTAACAACTGCTGTTCCGCTTCCTGGACTTCCTTCTCCGTCTTCCTCCCCTTCTTAGACTTGTAGTAGATGCTCATGAAAGTGCCGATCGCTCCGTACTTCCCCCGGCACTTCTCATAATGTGAAGCATCGAACATGCGCCAGAAGTTCTTCTCAGACAGCTCAGAGACGGCATACTGTGGCTGGAAGCTGTGGTTGTCAATCAACCATAACTCCAAGCGTCGCACAGCCTCCGCTCCGTCGAACACTTCCCCTCGTAGAACAGGTCCAGGTGCATAGTAGACGCCGATATCAGTGTACATTTGGGCGTAATGGGTGTCGCCTTGCCTGTGAGCATGCTCGAAACCAGGTTCTGGATAGACCATGGTCTTCACGGGGAGCTTGAAAAGTCTGTGTGGGCAAAGCCAGATTGGATAGACCTGATCCAAAACAGGAAGGCTTAGAAAAGGCATCAACACCAGAAACATAAATACAATGTAAAAGATAAGCTAAAGAAAACAAGAGCAAATGCAAAAGGCAATGTCTGCTATTGAAATTTCTCAATGAAACGGATGAAATGATAGGAAAAATAGTTACCTCCATCTCTCGGTGTACCCACTCGAGGGCATCCCCGATTTTGTATGCAGGAACCAGCATATCCTGAATAACATGCATTTCATGGTAATAATTCCGAATAGATTCCCCCTGGGTGGCCTTGAGGAATGAAACCTTGGGGGGCATCAGCCACCCAAGAGTCCACCGGAACCACCATTGGTCGGCGAAAGGAAGGATCAGCTTCCCCTCCCAATACAAGCAACGGGTGTGCCTGTGATAATATTCCCGAGTCGGGATGTACTCAACGAACTCGCCCCTCTTTAGTGCCGTTTGGGCGTGTTGGTAGAACCATGGCTTGAACCACCATCCAACACTATTGATCACGTTGCCCTTCTGCTTGGCTTCTTCTTTGGAAGCATACTTTCCAGTCATAAATACAGCTTCTGTTGGTGTGTAAATCATGCCTTCGACAAAATCAGGAACCTTTGCAGGATTATCTTGATCACGGTCTCGCGGCGCAAAAGAATCATTATAAGCCTGAGCAAGCTCCCGCAGATTCCCCACAACAGGTTTATATGTCAGCTTCATGTATTCCTTGATGTGTATCAGTTTAATTTCGGCCGCAACCAAGAGTCCCAACGTCCCCTGTGACCATGGAATTGCATAGAAAAGGTCGGAGTATTCATTGTCCTTTGTAGCTCGGACCAACCGTCCATCGGCAAGTATAATTTCATAAGCAACGACGGTATCGGAAAAGAGGCCGTAAAGATGAGAGCTTCCCTCAATTCCATAGCCATTGATAAGGCCTCCAACAGTGAGATCATCAAGCTCTGCAACGACAGCAAGTGCAAGATTCATCGGGACTGTCACGCGTGTGATCTGACCCATATTGACCAGGGGCTCGACGCGGGCTATCATCCTTTCCTTATCAATGTCAAGAACGTTTCGGAATGCAGAAAGATCGACCTCAAAATGCCGAGCACGCTTGTAGTCCACATTTCTCATGCCAACTGCAATCCACGGCTTCCGAGCCGTGCAAACAAGGCCATCTTTCGATGGATTTCTCTGCTTCAATCGATTGATCACTTTCTTGACGTTCTCATCGTGCTCCTTTTGTCGGCTCTTAAAGGACTTGGATTCAGATCTCACATCTCCAAGATAGGTGAGAAAGTAGAATGTAAAGGAAAGGGGGAGAACCACAAAGATGACAACGATCCAGCGGAGCTTCACCAGATAGTCCACCCAAGTCTTCTTCCTCTTTGGACGCAATGGCTTCTCCAAATCCGACATTATCGAAGAGACGAAAGGCTACAGCAAAGGAAAAGAACAAAATAATGTCAACAACCAAGCATCTGATTGTGTTCTGGCTCTAAGATATTGAAATCCCATGCAAGTTTTTTAACTTTTGAATATCTTGGATGATATAAAACTAGTTCATCTAAAGATGGTAAAAGACGGGGAACAGACTGCAATGTAAAAGACAGGGAACAGACTGCAATGTTGGTCCCTTGAAACTTTTCCCTGCACACAACGCAATGTTTTTTTTTTTCGAATCCTAACACACGCATGCATTCTCTGGGAATCGAACTCCCCACCAGAAGCGTCAGCGCCAAGGCGTGCTGCCGTTGAGGTAACGCTCTGGTGCAACGTAATATTTTTGAAATATCACTGATAGCAGAAAAAAAAATTACCAACACAACAGCCACACCTTTTGGAAGGTACCGGCAGGGCAACAGCATAAATAAATCAATTAACTACCCAGAACAATAAAAAATTATTTTCCTGAAAATGTTCTACTGAAAACTGGTATTTCAGATCCCAATGTTTGAAAATGCACAAGACCATGATATATTTCTTGAAATCGAGAGGGGTCGTGGGTATTGTATGAGAACCCCAAATAACCATCAAGACGAAAGCTATCCTATACTGATGTATTCATGCTGGAAGTTTAACTCTTAAAGAAACGCTTTAAGAAGTTTCTGGTAATTTGATCGATTTATTTGATTTATTTATTCCTTTTCATGTGGAGGAACCGGACATAAATTTGAATGTGCATAATCAAATTCCTTTGTAAATGAAGACAAAACAATGGTAAGCAACGAGTCAAGAGAATAAGCAAACGCACAAGGAGAAGTTTGTTTTAGACAAACCACATGATAAGAAGCTAATTTCCATTATTTACAATGAGACAAAATTGGCAGATCCAAAAGAAAATAACTCGCTCAGATAGCAACTCATATAGCACATAAGCAACGCTATTGCAAGGAATCCTCCAAATAATGCTAAATTCTCAATGGTTGTAAGACGAAAGATATTGAGAACAGATTAAATCTCCAGTTTTAAAAGAAGACATTATCTGAATAAGACAGCTTGAAAGCCACCAGATAACAGGACCAAACGATAAAAACAGAAGACGATCAACTAGAGAAAAAATTCTCCATTTTAACGAGTTTAACTGACTCTTGCTTCAAAATAGTTGCAGGAAAGGCCATACCAAAACCAGAGGGAGATCTGTACCCAAAACAGAGGGAGGTCAGAAAACGGTGAACCTAAATTGGAAGTTCTTTTATCATTTGGCCTTCTTGAAAGCATCAAAGGCTCAAAACACCAATTCCTACACAATCTATAAAACTGAAGGTCCAGATCCAAGAATTTGAACAGAAGATGGAACTTTTAACAGTTGAATGAGATTGTTATCACCAAAGGGAGAAGAAGAAAAGGAGAAGTGATATAATGAACGAAACCGAGACTGAAAAAGCGAGAGTGTGATCAGAGACTGAAAAAACGAGAGATCAAACATATAAAGTTATATACACCAGAGTTCAGGCCAAAACTGACTTTGCTTCATATACACAGAGTAGCAACAATACTAGCAGGAAGAACGCCTTAGAATGTGATCAGATTTTACGTTCATGACGACAAAAAACGAACACTTCGAAAATCCACAATGCAAGGAAAGAAAAGATCGCCGGACGACCACTTGAAATCGGGAGCTAAAGTTCTAAACCAAAACGAATCCCTCAATATTTCAACATTTTCGAACGAATATGCATAAGTTCTCCAGAAAAATAGACGGATCAGCGTCCAAAGACTACAAACAATGTAAGAAACAATGTTCACTGAATGTAAACACAGAAACACTAAGATTTCAAAAAAAAAGAAGACGGGTTTCGCCTATATTTACCAAAGAAAGGGAAGATTAAGCTCAGAAGCACAGATTTTCTACAGACGGGCTCGATCTAGAAAAGGAAGAAGGATATTCGACTTAAATCAGCTTCTGTACAAAGAAACGGAAGTGTTCCTCAAAGAAACTAAAACGGAAACAAAAAGGACAAAAAACACACTTCTTTACTCAAACAACTGAAACAGAAACTAAAATGCTGAAACGCCTACTGCAGGGAGAAGTCACGCCAAGAAAAACCTCAAAAGCAAATCTATCCACAAATACACGCCCGATTTACATAACACCCTAAAAAACCCTTTCTTACACCAATGCGTGTCTGATTTAGAACAAAGAACTAGAGAAAATCATTTCTTCTACTTAATCTGCAACCCGCGCCAATACTGTAGCAAACTAGCCGAACGATAGAAGAAAAAACCTAAAATCCTGGTTTCTAGCGTGAGAGAGAGGATTTAGCCGCGGAGCTCACCGTCTGCGGAAGCAAATCTCAAACAGCGAAGAGGGCGGACGAAGGAAACCGGCCACTAAGAGTGCTGCATTGCCGAGCGATGCGCAGGAGGGCGATCTCAATGGGGATAGCGTCCACGCTTACGCCGATTTATAGAGAGAGAGAGAGAGAGAGAGAGAGAGAGAGAAACAAAAAAAATTAAAATTAAAAAGAGGAGGAGAGAGAGAGGGGGAAACAAAAACTGAAAATTTTCCATCTCTCTCGAATTGTTTGTTCCCGCCCGTGGCTGGATCTGACGTTGGGAGAGTCAGAGAGCCACGTGGTCACTCCAAAGCAAAAACCCCCTCTAAAAACAGATTCACAGCGTTCTGCGTGTGTGGACCCCGCAATCCCGTTTCCAGCGAGTAAATGAATTTCCTCTCCCAAGAAAAAGGTTCTCTCACTATTTACTGCAACTCTTTTCTTAATAGCCCCTAGTAAAACTCCGTTTGTACGATATCGGTCTAATATTTCATGGAAATTTCTCCGGAAGGGTTGCATTCTGCTTCTAAAACAGCAAGGCCCAGGGGCGTATAGCCGTGTAGGAACCGGTTAACCGAGACGTACTAACCGAGTCAGTGACAGTTCTCGTCTCATACTATGACGAGCTGCGATCCCAAAAACAAGTTTGACTATCCAAAGTATCAACCTATGGTTTTTACGTAATTTTCATTTGAAGAATGAATCTAGACACGGGTGGTTCCTGTTCTCCTACAACAAGGAATCTGGATGGGGCAGTTTTGGTTCTTGTTCAGTGCTGGTTCCAGTTCCGGTTGCGGTTTGAGCTCTGAACTGCTTGGAACTGAAAAGAATCATCAAATGTTTGACATTTTAAAAGGTTATGAAATCGGCAGTTTTGGATTCTAATTTTGACCTGGTTTTGGTTTCATAGAAGGTGAAACCGGAACCTAGAGGGTGATCCTTAGTTCTAGGTTCTTTTCTGGATCTAGTTTGATCGGTTTTGGTTTCAACTTCTTGCTGGCCTGGTTCAATTCCGGTTAGAATCACTAAACCGTCTCTCAATTGACCATGTCTAAGAAACCTTGTTATCATTGGGAAAAAAATTATTTGTCTGCATGCACGTATATACATATATATATTGAGAGAAAGAGAGAACAACTCTATCTTGTGGCTTTTGACAAGTTTGAGAGTCATATAGAAAGTTTTAAGTGTGTTTTAAACAACATAAAAATAGTTATTATACCGATGCACTAAAAGAAAAAAATAACGTTAATATGCATGTCAAACCAACCAAAAATGGTGTGCATCTCTCAACTATCCAACAATCAAGCTCTTGCCTAAAAATGCAAGATCATGTACCCTTTGTTAGGCCCAAGAGTTGTAGGAAGTTTCAAGTGAGTTTAAAAGACACTTATTATACTCAAGCCTCAAAAGTAAAGGTGGACATGAATATGGATGTTTCATGTTTGTAGGATTCTCTCTCTCTCTCTCTCTCTCTCTCTCTCTCTCTATATATATATATATATATATATAAGAAGCATGTATGAGTCAAACCAACCAAAAATGGTGTGCATCTCGCAACTGCCCGGCAAGCAAGCTCTTGCCTAGAAAAACTCTCTTGTGGCCTTTGTCAGGCCTCCGAGTCATATAAAAAGTTTTAAGTAGGTTCAAAATTATATTAAAAAATAGTTATTATACTTATGTCCTAAAAATAAAAGATGAAGATAATATACGCATCATAGTTTGTATGATTTAGTCTTTATATATATATATGCTTGTTAAACCAACAAAAAAATGGTGTGCAGCTGGCAACTGCTCAACAAACAAGCCCTCGCTTAGTTCAACTGTACACACACAAGGCCAAGGGAGGTTGTTAAACCGCGAGAAGCTCAATTTGTTTTCGTGGAGAACCTGCCATGTGATGTCTTTGTTGTGGGAGCAACTCAGAAACGGAAAAAAGAGGAACCCCCACCTTGAATCCACCAACCTCGCTGACCTTGCCTTTAATTTTACGATTGATTGGAAAGGGTGGATCCATTAGAGGAAGAGTATTATAAATACCCAAGACATTATTTGTAAATAAAATAATAATAATAATTGATATAACAAAGTATGCTTCAAGTATTTTACAATATAAGACTATTTATGATATGCACATGGTTTTGTACTGTATCAAAATGATAAGGTATCAACACTCGGAGCATTAGCTCACTTGCTGACACTATATATATATATATATATATATATATATATATATATAGAGATATAGAGAGAGAGAGAGAAGAGAGAGAGAGGTCAAAAGCAGGTCAATCCTCACCCGTGCCCATTTTTTTCAGGTCCGGTATGCATCGGGTCACTTCAGGTATAGCATCAAAAGCAGGTCGATCCTCACCTGTGCCCATTTGTTTCACGTCCGGTATACATCGGGTCTGAAATTGGCCCCCAGTTGAGAACTCAAAGCCACTATTCCACTATTAATGGAAGGGCTGAAACCCAACATTCTTTTCGCACTATTACGGACACGAAAATGTTGAGAAAATCATATTCTTTTGTTAAATGGTTTGGTTTGGTTTGGTTCTAGACTCAACCTCGAACTAAACCATTAGTCTCGGTTCTTATTTAGACAACTAAATCAAACCATGCTATGACCAGAACCAAACCAAACTGCCGGTTCTGGTTTGATTCGGTTCTAAACCACAGTTCTGCTTATTTAAGAGTTTTACTAAATACAAATGCCAATCATATTGTTTGGATCTATGATCCACATTTTATATATGAGGTTATAAAACTCGTATATAAACTTGTCAAGATTTATATCCATGTAAGTATATAAACTTCACACACACATATTATAAATGTATAAGGATTTATATCTACATGTGTGTGTATATATAATGATTCGGTTTCAATACTAGAAGCGTGGAGCAATCCACCAGATTTTTTTTCTTTTTACAGATTATTCTTACCCCCATTATCATCGTATATTTATTAGTGATAAAAATTTGTGGGGCCTTTGATGTGAATATGTCCAACTGGGAACATTAACCATGAATTTCGATATTAAAATATAACCTATAACTAAGAATAATAAACAGCCATATAGGCTGTATGTTTCAATTGTTATTTTGTTAATATAAGTAGACATAACCGGTTCCGAGTATGAAACTATCGGTCATTGGTTTCGGTTATCCCGGAGTCAGGAACCACAACCAAACTGTTACGGAGCGGTTTTGGTTACAGTTCTAGAACTGGAAAAAAGATTTTAAAATTCTAAAGAAAATTAATAAGTTTTGGAATTGGCGGGTTGGAACCATCGGTTCTAGTTATGAGAAAGGTGGAACTGAAACTAAACTGGTGTAGTCCATGGTTATTGGTTCTGGATCCAGTTTCACCAGTTCCAGTTTCAGCTGGTTCCTAGCCTAGTTTGATTCTGGTTGGAACCACTGGATCGGCTTAAAACCAGCCATGTTTAGATATGAGCTCCAATGTAGATCTGGCTGGTTCTAGTTCCACTGAAACCTGGAACTGGAATTGAGCTGGCCCTCTCGATTCTGGTTTCCCCAGTTTGGGGTGTGGTAAACGATGGTTCCAATTTCAGTTTCAGGTCTGATTTATTTCTGGTTTCATTTAAGAAAAAAACATGTGTTGAAGGTGAGGATTTTGGAACCACAACCAAAACATGGTTTAAAGCCACCAGTTCCAGTTTGTGGAACGTTAACCAAATCGAAAAGTTCCCAGTTCAGTTCCGGTTCTAGGTCCCCACATTTTCCACTTCTGGCCACTCTTGCTGGTGGTCTTGCTCGGCCGGGTCCATACCAACAACCTCTACTCCGTTGCATATTCATGTAGTTTGTATTGTGCTCTTCACCAGTCACCTTCTTGGCCTTAAGTGGCGGCGGAGCCGGTAGGCTGCTTGTCTATTTTAGGGATCAAACTGGTGACCTTCAATTGTTAGTCGACCCCCTAGCCAGATGAGCTATCGGTTGTGAAACATCTACGTTTATAGTTTATATATCAAATGAATCGATATCGAGCTGGAGCTACTTTTTAATATTTTAACTACGAGGATGGAATTTACACCCTTTATTTCACAACATATATAGATCTTGGATTATTTGAACATAAAACATATCTATAATTTTATACAACAACAACTAAGCATTTTCTCATGCTAAATAGGGTCAGCTACATCTTCATTTCTCGCATCCAAAATTTAAAAAATCAACTTAAAGTCTATAGCCCATAGTGAGATACATGGGTTTCACTCCATCCAAAGCCATTCAAGGAGTTATTCGGCCTACATCAAAAGAGTTTCTAGATCCACCACTGATCTACACGAGTTCTTTATTTTCTATATCTATAATTGTATATAACTTGAAAATAACGGTTAAAATGATCAGTAGTTCAAACAAACTGAAATCATGGTTAATATATATTAAAGGGTTCACCCGATTTGATTTATGTAACCAAATGCCGAACAAGATGGCATAGCGGGTTCGCTGATACGGCTAGATTTTCGTTGATTTATTTCTGTTCATTTTTCGTGTCAAAGGGAAAACCGAAGATTTGGGTACGGCAAATGTTTGATTGGACAAACTCCATATCATTCGAAGGAGAAGGGCCTGAAAGTGACACGAAAGTCGGGGAGATTAAACCTTTTGTTACCATGTGGACCCCGTCAACCCAGTGACCGATCCGCGACTGCATCACGTGTCTCTGAGTTTGCACGTGGGCATGACAACTTTGTGGTCGACATGTGATCCCTGACAAGAAAAAAAAAATTATTAATGACGCTGGTACTTGCATATGAATCAAGGTGGGGTGCGCACACTGAGCACTTGACGCCCTTGCTGTAGATGGGGATGGACATGACCGGCACCGAACCGGGCCAAGAAACGGCTGGAACCATCAAAACCAGCACCGAAATGGGGGTCTGGTGGGTTTCTGTTTCAATTTCTGCAGAAAATTTGTAATATTTTCTTGTTAAAATTCAAATTTATTTAATTTCGGTTTCGAATGGTTTAGGATCTAAACCAGAACCGATGGTTCTAAACTGGTACCACAACTGACTGAATCCCAATTCAGTTCTGGTTTCTGGATTAAGGCAAACCGGAATGGCCATGTCTAGGTGGAGAGTTTGATTATGGGGGTGCATGTGTGTGTTTTAGGTTTGAGACTCCCTATCGCAATGAAAAAGAAGAGATGACTGGTACATCCAGGACGTTAGGTTGCCTGGCAGGGCTCCCAATTACACTAGACGCTGAGGATGAGTTCGATTCCTGGGGTGTGTGTACCCAGCTTCTCCCTCCCTGTTGTAACGAATAAAGTGGCCGCTTCTTCAAAAGAGAAAAGAATGTGGTCATTTGAATCGGCACGGTAGGTCTAAGAGGACTCGAACCACCTCCAGAACCAACTGGAACGGAAAGCAAAAGAACCTGAACCGGACCAGGAACCCTGCCATTTGGTTCAAGTTCCAGCTTATCATGGAACTGAATCAGGACCAGAATATGCAAACCAGAGAAGGGGATTCCAACCCATTTTGGTTCTGGTTCGAAAAGATGAGCTATGCTAGAATGCCAAGTTATGCATCGAGCTCCCTTTGGCGAAATCGTGGTTTTCTAAAATATATATCTACCAAACCTTTTAGATACTTAACTACGGGGTCTGGCATGAACCATTGTTCAACTGAGACTGGCTTAACGAGCCAGATAGTGTTTGGCTCTTCCAGGATATCTTGACAACTCGAGTGAAGCGAAACCACATACCCGTATATATATAACCCTCATACCAAGCACCTCCAATATAGCCAACGTATCTCATGCCTTGTTGGACAGAGCGGTATACTAATGTATAGATCCGTGTGTCTGTGCACATGAACACGTATGTGTGTGTGTGTGTGTGAGAGAGAGAGAGAGAGAGAGATTACATATTAACATAACTACAGTGAAAATATACAACTCATTTGATTGACAATTTCTGCCGAGAAAGAATTGCCCTCTACGACTATCACCAGCACAACGTTTGGAGGAAAAATTGGCAGGCATCATCCTTCTACGAGTCTCCAGGCCATCTGAGAAAAATATAAAACGATGAACTCAACATACGACCGCTAACGATTAAAATGCCACATACATCCAGAGCTGTCGCTAAATAGCACGGCGCTCTAACGCCCTTGCCGCAAGTGGAAGGGAGTTCTACTCCTTCATCCCCCAGTTGTAACAAAAGGAAAAGATTAAAATGCAGTATCAAATAAAACGAAGATCATCTCAACCATCCAATCAAGAAGAAAACATCTGAAACCATGGATATTCTCCTCCTCCAAATTAAAGTAGATTCTTGTGCAGTGTTTACCGTAATCTTAACTAACTGAGCACACGTAACTATTAACTCTGCCTACGGTGAGAGCTTTGCCATTTCGTAGGCACCAGAAAATGAGACGTCAATTGCTATTGGTACTAATAAGGTGGTGCGCACGATTGATGAGGAAAAGAACCCATTGGCAAAGTGATTCTAAGAAGCAGCTAAAGAGATTTTTAAGGAAAAAAGAAAAGAGAAAATACTTTTAGTTGCGACATTCGTAAAACAAGACTCGCCAAGAATTTTAAAAGTGTGGAAGAGGTAAGTGAAAACAATAAGCTTTAGGTGTTGGCTAATATAGAATTAATTGCCACTAATCATGTACTTGCCTAGAGGTTGAGCAGATTCATTAGCAACACGAAGACCCTATATTTTGCAGCTCGACTACCACATTAGACACACCAGTTGAACCACTTGAAAACTAAGGATCAACCATCCTAGATTTTGGCATCAGCATTGTCAAAGTTCCAACAATCAGAAAAGCCCTTGAGTTATCAGAAATAGTGACCTTCGGACCAGTGATTTTTGGTAGGCACGCCTGACAAGAGGGAGCATATTATAAGCAGAAAATTTTCAGCCCCCTCCAGAGACTATCCGAGACAAAGAGACCCACAATTTGGAGAAAGAGCAACCAGCTAACTGAAAGCGCACAACGTCTGTTAACATGCAAGTGCTTGATGCGGACAAAGTTTACCAACGACGTTCTAAAAGTTCCTGGGAGCTCTGAAACAGATAATAAAATTAAGGGAGAGCGTTCGTACCTCCAGATATAAATGATGGCCTTCAGGATTTTCATAAAAGTTCCAGGCTTCTAGCATCTCCATAGTCAAGGATTCAAGATATTTGAGCCATCAGCACTGAATGAAATCAATAGTGCCATGGTTGTGATTAAGGAGAGCCACAATATCGCCGAAACTGTTCAAGGGAAATGGTACCAAGTAAACTTCAGGGCAAAAATAATATAAATAAGGATATCATTTAAACTTAAATGGTAAGACAAATGAAAAGGTTGAGAAAAGGGGTGGGGGGGAGCGAAAGCAGAATGATGACACTGAAGCTACCAGAAAAATTAACAAAAACAGCTAAATCTGTTGATTTGCAATTGATCGTGGAAATGGAAAAGAAGAATTCTATCCTTCAGAAAGTACATACGACAATCACCAACAGTTCAGCAAAGCCTTGTGTAAGAAGAGCATCCGCTGTTCATACAGAAAAGCATATGCCACTATAAACTAGAGAAGCAATCTTTCAGTTCACAAGGGAACAAAGTCATGTAACAAGGACATCTAGGAATTTTGATTGATGCCATCAAGAGCAGGGCCAATGAAGCCCCGAACATTCAAAGATATCATTAGTCTTTACTCCCATTCACTCGGTTTTTCATTGACTTGAAAAAAACATGTGTGAGACTTCCGATATTTCACAAGTCATCATACTTGGACTCTTAATGCTGGTACGGGGCTTCTCATGCTTAGATACCGAAAGTTCCAGCCATACAATCAAGCTGTAGTATGAAAAGAATATAAGCATAAACCAGATTTTACTAGAGGGTACACAAGGTTAAGCTTAAGTACCTCCAGAGTTTTTGGAATTTCTATCAGGGTCAGCAAGAGAAATTGTGGGGCCACGACCAGATGACCTTTCCAAGTTTGGATTTGGTGGTTTGATGGCTTCACCTGATGATCCTGCATTTCCAGTTTCAGACGACACAATTCCCTGAAATTCTTCACTCACAATCAAAGCGGATAAGACATTCATAAAAGATTCTTTCTCCGATCCATCAGGTATATTTCGTTCTCTGACTCCATAGAAGCCCGTGGTTTCCTCATAATCTGAGTTTTCATCATCAGACATGTCACTATCCAATTGTTGCAGAACCGTATTATCATCCTCTTCATCCTCTACATAAGCCTTATATGTCAGACGAAGTAATATTTCTCCACATGTTCCCTTATTCAGAATTCCCCAACTACCTCTCAACGAGATTATTCTATCCGTAGGAACTGTGTCTTGCAGAGAAATGAGCTCAACCTGAATAAGTCTCTTCAATTAGCATGCTTAAGCTTGATACAACATTATGTAATTGCCAATATAAACATTTATCAAAATTATCACTGCTTAGATGCTTGAAAGCAAACAACAACAACAACAACTAAGCCTTTTCCCATACTAGACAGGGTCGGCTACATGGATTCTTTGTTTCCACATAGCCCTATCATGTGTCATGTTAGCAGTTAACTCACAATAAACTAGATCATTCTTTATAATTTCTTTCCAACACTTTTGTGGTCGTCCTCTACCTCTTTTCTTGAAAGCATAGGAGGAAATTTTTAGCCCACAAAAGCTTTCAATCTAACCACAAGTACTAAACCAGGTCTCCAATCATATCCAATGACAAATGCATGAGAAGGAGAATCACAAAGCACACTGTCACAATCAGGCACCACGCCCTTTGCCCTGCTTATTGTTAGATATTTATGGGTAATGCCATTAGGAAACAGGAAAAGGTTCATATACATGATTATTGGTAAGTTTTTGTATTTTTAATAATATCAAATAAATCTAGACATGTCTGGTTCCAGATTATCTGAAACCTAGAACTGAAACCGAATCATTTCAAGGACAGTTCTGAAACCGAATCGCTTCAAGGACGGTTTTGGTTTCAGCCGTCCCGAAACCGTTAAATTTAAAAAAAAAAAGACAGCAGCTGACTGTCATGGGAGTCTAACTTTTGCCGGACCCAAAGGCTAGTCCATCTATGGCTGAGCCAAGCCTCAACTTTATAATATAACTATAATATATATACGGTTCCAGAACCGGTTCGGCCGGTTCTGAACTAATCAGGTCTAGATAAATCTAATTTGAAGATGAAGAAAGACTAGATAATATATTGACAGGTGATAACAATGACCATGGCAAACTCAGTTCCCAATAAAGAATTTCAACCCAACTAAACATGCGATAAACAGTAAATCAACAAAACTTTCACTAAAAGTTTCATGCATCTTGAAGAAGGGTCTTAGTCAATGCATACGCAGACCAAACACAGGATGCATTTGATACCCCGTGCAGTGGAAAGAATTGATAATCCCAAAGATAAACTTTAAACCGTTGTTTTCTTTTTTGGTTGCAAAGGGAGGCCAAACCCTGAGACACCCACACATGCATGGACTGCACGGAAATTGAACTTGCCAACGTAGGCGATGAGAGCCCTTCCTTTAAGATAACCCTCTGGGTGCAAGACATGTATTGTGAATAGTGCATATTCTATGTACTTCACGAACACCTATAGGCATGGTTTGTGGTAACTATAAATAAAATGGTAACAAGGCATTCTCACAGGCTCCCCTTCCCTAACATAGAGGATAGATGATAATTGTTAATTAACCCTCCTCCATAGAATATCCTAACTAAGAGCTGCCAGATACCAGTATATCCTAACAAATATCAGTATTATAGAAAGCACCATGAGTTGCACGTAAGGACAAGAATATCCTGTAACAAATGCATGAGCACACACGTTGAAGCTTGCACCATGAGGTTCTGGAAACCTCAAGACTCCAAACTAAGAGCTGCCAGCTGCCAGCTACCAGCAACATATAATACAATATCCAACTCAAAATCCAACATGGACAATTTCACAAGCCCCTCAGTGATCAAGGCATAATTCTTTCAGAACTGAAACAAAATTCAAAAATACAAAATTGCCAGGTTCTTTAGTACGATAGAGCTGGTTTACCTCCCCTGTGCCAACTGTGATATCTGCAATGCCAAACGTATCTTTGACTTGAATACTGAGTCGTTCTATTCTTGGGTCATTTACAAGCAAATGAAAATCCTGCCACCAAGCATGAGAAAAGTTCGTTGATATCAGAAGGCTAACATGAAAAAACAACAACAAGAAGTTCCACTTAATATTATGAAGAAAATGTTTACCTGGTTCCAAATTGGAGCACCAGGAGGCCCAATTACAGTGGTTTGGCTGTTCTTCTTACTACGAATCATCTGATCTCCCAATGTCAGAACAACATAAGGATCTGTTTTCCCTGCCAATTTTAATGAAACAATATTTAGGCAATCAAAGACATTTAGAAATCCAGTAGACAGTATTTGGGAAGCCATTTTAAATCCAGTACTCCAGTATAATTAACAAAGTTTTAAAAACTACCATAAGTCCAAATGTTGTCAGCTTTACAAAGTCAAAAATCAGGTCAAATGCATGTGTTGACTTTATAGCCAATTGCAGGAGTGCAGAGACTATCAAGAAAAACACAGATTTATTCACAGACTGGAATTATTGGAGCAAAACCAATGCAGAAAATCATGCATACCTAATGGGGCATAAGGGAGCTTTTGAGCATCAACCAGAGTAACTGACAGTTCACCAGCAAATTCTTTGTTTCTATCATGTAGTTCACCAGCTCTGAAATCCTCTGGCGCAAGACCAACTGTTTCTCCCTTCTCAAAATCAAGAACTATCTTCTTTGGACGGACAAACAGCCGAGGCAAATCTTCTGTTAGAAGCTTTGTCAGGAACCTAGATTGATGACGGTAATCAAATTTCAGAATCAATGAATCTAGAACCGATTCAAGTACATCAAAATCACTGCAGCCACATCAAGTAGGAATCCATCTAACAAAACCTGTAAATGTTTGCCACACATTACAAAAAGAAAAAGGAAATGATTTCTCAAGAGGGTGTTTGCAGAGCCCTGTCGCTAGAATGTGCAATACAATGTTCAAACCGATGTAACCAGTTGCAACGCAGTAAAACATCCACTTTAAAGAACTCAAAATCTAGAATCCTCATGCACTTTAGCCTTTTGCATTGTAACAACTTCTCAAAGAAATGCTTGTACAAGGATTTGATTCGTCACTGGAATGACACCCAGCGCAAACTGATTAATCATTTGGAAGAATGCAGAATATTTGGTTTTGAAGAACTCAAATTATAGAAACTGGTAACTGAGTTCCATGCAGTGTACTGATTTCTAGCAAGCCAACTTGCACAGCGACTTGATTTGCCACTAGATGTGTGACACACCATGCAGAATGATTCAATCAATTGTATTGATGCACAAGATTCGTGATGGATACAGGTTTGAGCCCCATAATGGAGTTTCATGCAATGCAGCAAATTCCCCTGAGATAGCTTTGAACAATGACTCATTTGTTACTGGAGCAATATTGCAGCACGATTCTCGTATGGAATCATTCTTTAATAAACATCATATTTTCCAGTAATTAAATATGCTCCACTGTTGGGCTTGAATTTTTGAAGCCCTTAAAATCCTCCTAGGCAACTGGGTCAGGAGACCCAGAAAACGTTCTTGACCAAAAAGACCATGTAGAAATTTTCAAGGCTTAAATTGCAAAAGATCAGGAAAATGCTGAAAACCAAATGATGGTATGTACTAGAACAATTGGGACAGTCAGGGGCTCTGTCCCACATCTACATATCTACACACCAGATACATAAATGGAGAACATCCATCTGATGCATCAACAAGTGCTAGACACTCCAATGTATCCTAACTAATACATGTTAGTCAGCTTGTCTACTTGTTCCCAAAACAGGTGGCATCTGGGAACTAGAATTATAACAAGAATCCTATTAGGCACAAAAGACCAAAAAAGTATGATTACATAAAAAACAAATAAAAGGAAGACAACTAAAGAGCAAGAAACCCAGCAACAGAAAACTAGACTGCAGGGAATACCCAAGAAGTGGATGAACAAAATGTGAAGCATGATTAATTGATAAATCAACAAAGAGCGTTGAGGACAAGTAAACTTACATTGAGAGTACTGGGATTGCTGTCGATATATTGTCAGTACATGCATAAAACAGTGAGATTTATATCAGAAGATGATACAGAAAAATCAAATGCATGACAAAAGATTTTGAAACGTGATATAAAAGAATGCCAACCATAATTCTGTGACATCTTCTATTGAATAACAACGCTCCTTACTTGTTTGGGACTTCATCTAAGCTTTTTCATTTCAACAAGGATTTGTTTGATTCCACCAAGATTTGCTCCCATTTCAACCTTCTTCATAGATTTTCTCTCTATGGAGCATATAAATTTTTCTTGTGTAACCTAAAGTGGAGTCGCTTATGTGACTACTGTCCATCTAATAGAACATTTTACCGTTACACGACATACAAACATAAGGGAGGCCCTTGTCCACAGAACGGGATTCATTTTGATGCTTAAGAACTTGGCACATTCTAATGTAAATACCTACATGGATAAGAAATTACCAAATATGCATGACATTGAGCATGGAATGTAAGTTTGATCATTTGGTTACTTCTGAGGACATAGAAATTAAAATTGGCACACATTGCATCCCCCAAAAAGAAAGTTTTAAATACCTAGGGTCAATTTTCCAGAGTGATGGAAGAATTGATGGAGATGTTACGCATAGAATTAATGATGGTTGGTTAAAATGGAGAGGAGCATCAGGTATTCTTTGTGATAAGAAGATACCATTAAAGTTAAAAGGTAAATATTATAGAGCAGCAATTAGACCTGCCATGTTTTATGGTTCTGAGTGTTGGGCAGTTAATCATCAACATGTACAAAAGATGTCTATGACAGAAACGAAGATGTTGAGATGGATGAGTGGTCATACAAGAAAAGACCGTATACATAATGAGGTTATTAGAAATAAATTAGGAGTGACACCAATAGAGGATAAAATGAGAGAATATCATTTAAGATGGTTTGAACATATAGAAAGAAGATCAAAAGAAGAACCTATAAGAAGGTATGAAAAACTAAATTTTGAAAGTACTAAAAGCGGTAGAGGACGACCACAAAAGTATTGGAAAGAAACAATAAAGAATGATCTAGCTTATTGTGAGTTAACTACTAATATGGCACATGATAGGGCTCTGTGGAAACAAAGAATCCATGTAGCCGACCCCATCTAGTATGGGAAAAGGCTTAGTTGTAGTTGTTGTATGCATGACATTGAGCATATTACCACATCATCCACACTCAGTATATGGCTAAGAACGATCAAGAAAATGCCTGATGTGAACCATGATCACCATTTCTCGACAAAGGACAACTTGTTCTTCTCGAACTACTGAAAAGTTAAAGAATTGCAAAAACACATCGGGAAACCAAATCCTCAAAAAAACCATATTTATCAAGGTCTTCCATCAGAACATATCAACATCCATTATTCTTTAAGTAATTAAACACTTTCTAGAAATTTATTTATTTATTTATATTTCTGCATGTCATATCTAACTATTAAATGCCTTTTTCAAGTGGTTTTTAAATGTGAACAAAAAGCTTGTCACTAAACCTGCTATTTCTTGATTTTACTCTTTTAATTATTTTATACCACCAGGTGCTCTCCTGAAATGTAATATTTTGAAAATTTGTCCCAAGAAAACCCTTGCCGAGAAAACTGAGAATATTGACCATGATTTAAACATAACAACAGAATTAAACAGATAAAGCACCTATACATGAGGCATGTACATAATTCTGCTAAAAATAATTCCCAATATTAAAGAAAATGCAAACAAGTAAAATCACTAGATCTAAACTATAGGGCGTACCCATTAAGTTGAACAAACGAAATGGTGCCAGCTCAAATTTGATTTTTGGCAGGGAAACAAAAGCCCATGACAGAGCTCCTACCCAAGGTTCTGATGGAATTAGCCTTAGCTTAACCCAGAGTTCCCCATCAATGTCAAAATCTCGAATACCAACCGGAACAACTATGGGAATAAAGCCGAATTTCAATGAAAGCAATAGCAGCACACGAGCTCCACCAGTATAGCGAAGACCAATTTGATACCTGATATCAAAATGAACCAAAACAATATCAGAAATCAAAAGAAGGCACATGAATTTTAAGTCCACTAACCATGAAAATGAAATATAGAGGCATCGATCCTTAAATCGGCTAAGAATAGAACCAAGGAGCAAAATGAGGAAACAGCCAAACAGGTCCCACGATAGGATGAGTTATTCCACTGTGTAGTGTACACAATATGGCATCCACAGAACAGAGCATGATCACATCAGCAAAACAAAACTTACATCTGAACACATGCAGAAAAGAGAAGATGCACCAAAGGAGGGCAACCTTGAATTCATTGCATACTGCAGTAACTGCACTGAAGTTACAAATGACTCTCTTAGAAGGAACAACCTCTAAAGATGTAGAAACCTATGACTACCCTCACTTATACAATCCATGACTGTGATGTACATATTTCAAGTAATAACATGGATATGCATAAAACTTAAGAAAGTTGCAAAAATGGTGACATGATGGTTATAACTACTTGAGTCAGGTCTGAAGAATCCCATAATTAGGGCCTTCTCATCTTTCTCTCTATATTTTTTGTAACAGGTAGGGCTCTGCCTAACTCCATCTTCCCTATAAGAAAAATGAAAGCACTTGAGACAGAATGTTTCCTGTCATACACTCCCTCAAGCTTAGATGTATAAATGGGACGTTCAGAAGTTCAGAAAGAAGTGCCCTCAAAGCAGCTCTAGAGACTTGCCTAATGTGACATGCTCGAGCTTTGCCTTGTTCAACCTCTACTGCTGTACAAGAGCAATGATTGAAGCTTGTGTCTAGCATTTCCGTTACTGTTTGAGCTTTCTTGTCTAAACCACATGAACATGTTTTAAAAGAACTTATCAACTTGAATTCAAGCTTGAGCTAAAGGTCACTGCTAGTTCTGTTTTAACTCACACGGTTTTCTCAGCTCAACTGCAAAAGTTCTTGTCAAGCTTAAGATCGTTCATGCTTGGTTCAGTGAGGTTGAGAATATATTCAGGCTAAGCTCAACCATTTCACCGTTGAGATCAAGTCAAGCTTAGGCAAATATAACAAAAATAACTTCAAGTAGCCCATTCGCTGTGCATCTGTCTCTGTACCTCAGCCTGTCATAGAAATGCTTAGTCATGTATTCAACCGCTAAGGGAAAAGGAGACTCTTGTTGGTTGTTTACAAAACTAGGAATGTGTCTGACATGCCAAGGGAGTTCCATTCTCGGAACAGTAAGGAAGAAATAGGGGCCTACTAAAAATTAACTGAGGTTTCAGTGATCGACTACCTGGAATTCTGAGAAAACAAGAGCACCATTGGTTTGAACTAAAATTCCATGACGCCAGACTACATTAGTCTTAGGTCTATGGGTTCATCACCCCACAAACCCCTTACAAATACTTGGGCTCTTAGGAAAATGAAGAAATAAACTATCAACTGCCTCTCCAATTTAGCTTGCACGAAGAAAAACAGCTTCCTCCATCGGTTGTTTGAGCATACGGATAAAACAGTAGCTTCCATGTACGATGAAATGATGGCTCTTCTAAACTAGTAGAAACGTCAAAGACAAAATCCATCCCAACTTTAACATATAGAGTCTTTCCCCAAGCAAAAAGCTAGAAAAGCAAAGAAGCATTTTTGGCACAAAAAAGAAGAAGAGTAAAGAGCAACACTTTTATATAGCACTTACTGCAAGTCATTGGCTCGACGAGACGTCCTCCTTTCAACATTCCTGACTGACAATGGCTCATCACCCAAAGAAAACTGCTTGATTTCGACCCGCTGCACGTACCCAGGTTTCTTGAGATTGTCTATAACGGGCTGAAGCAACCCAATGATCCAATTCTCGATCTCGTTTCTATACACTTTCCACAATTTCCCTAACACCATGTTCACCCATTCTACAGACTCCTTGCGCTGGAGATCCTTCTCCAGAAACAGGGAAAAACTGGTCGGAACTTGCGGCCATATTCCGGACCTTGAATCGCGAGTCCACTTGCTCCTCTTCCTAGACGTCCATAGCTTATCAAAAATAACGCCCACAAAAAAGAAGAACACGAACAATCCGGTGACCTTCCGATCGATCACCGGCGGCGGAATCGGGTGAATTACTCCCAACTGCGACCTCAACTTCTCTATAATAGGGTCCTCCTGGAAGCTTCTGAAATCGGAAACCAACTCCAACTCATCGGACAGCCGTTTGACAATCGTATACTTCTGAGCATTTGAAATCCTCTCTAAGAATTCGTAATTCAGGTTAGTGCTATCCTTGTTCAGGCTGCGACATTTCAAGTTACTCCTAATACCAACTGGTGGGTTCCTAGGGGCGCCTGCATTCCTACATGTTCTTTCTCCTCCTAGACCGACTTTATCAAATGGAATCGGAACGGGCAAGAGATGAGGCAAACTCCATGCAGAGGAAGATGGTTCCAAGAACATCTAGTACCTGAAATTCAGTAACCCTGGTACCGAAAAGAGTAACGAAGAAGCATTAACCTTACTGATAAAGATAGGCATAAAGCCCAGATCAAGAAAAAGTCGAACGGGGATAAGGTTTTAAATGGCAAAGGCCGGAATCCGTGCGAAACCAATAAGAAAAGCATTCACCGAGTAGCACAGATTGTAAATCATAGATGACCAAGGGAAACATTACTCTCAAAGGACGGCGAGAATTCAAACAAATACTCGAAGAAAAGACGGAAGTTTTCTATCTCTCAACGCCAATGGTGAAGCAGAAAACCCCAAGGGGATCGCCACAATGAACTACAACGAATGAAACTACGGAATTAAGCTGCACGCAAACTCAATCTAGGATAACCATCAGTGAAGCAAAGGCGAACTGAAACTGAGCAAATATGAATGCCTATAGACGGAAGAGATCAAACGAAAATTTGGCCAAGAAAATGCGATAACAATCCGACCAATTTAGGGTTACGATTCGTTCAGGAACAGAACGAATCGACCCAAAGACCAGCCAAATCTACGGATAAACAAATGCAAACAAACGCAGATGGGAATTAGGGTTGAGGAAAGGAAGGAACGAGGATTTATCGTGAGGGAGATACGAGGAGGAGGGATATTGGGTCGGTGGAGGGAATTTTGATTCGTAGAAAGAAACGCGAGAAAGAATTCCGCGGTGGGAAATTTCCGTTGGTGCCTCGTGTCGTGGCCGTCTTTGCTTTTGCCTTTTCGTTAAACACGTTTCCAAAACGCGCTCAACTCATCAGACATTTACATTTAACCTCCCATTGTCCCAACATTTCACTTAACTCCACCACTTGAAATGTGAGATAAATTTAACCCGTCAACACGAAGGTGACCTGAAACGTCCCTCTTTCTTTCTTACCCAAAGTAAACCAAAAAAAATAGGCTTCTGTTCAAATTGACCTGTTTTTGACACGATCCACCAAGCAACACTAGCCAAGCATGACCCAAAACACAATATTGCCTCCCATACGTAGCACCAACCCACGTGACAGGATGACTGTAGTTTCTCGAAAGTAATGAGGCTTCTGCGAATTTTGGATTTATTGGTCTGTGAAATAGTTTTTGAGGGGGTGCTATCGCGAGGGGATATGAGGATAGAGGTCTTCGCGTTGCCATTGGCTTGTGGTGGGTCCTACGACGCCCTTTCCCACTCCCCTGATTGTGAATGTGCGGTCAGGCGAATGATTCCCGGATCCACTTCACGTGCGGGCCCCGATTCCCCGGTCCAAACTTTCAGATGCCCGTTACACTCTGCGGGATTATGGGTCGGGTCGGATCTCTGCTGCATGGAGATGGCAATTCCTTGTTTCGGGTCATGTTAGTCTTTAGTAGTTTCATGTTCATGCCAGAAACAGGTCAATGAGAACATGTTGCATCTGTTCAGTTGCAATAATGGACTCTCAAGGGACTATTTGATTGCAAGGTCGGGACTACGAACTGAGATCGAGCTTCATTTCAGGGTCGACCATTGGTAGAAACCTCAAAATCAAGTAAAAAATGGAATCTTATAACTCGCTCTTAGTAGATTGGACCATTTGGTTATGTTTTCATATTTCATCTAAAAGGTTTCTTCTTCTATCTCTTTTAAAGTATTCACATTTTAAACCGCTGCCTTAGTGGTATTCCTCTTACACGATAGCTTCTTTATTAACCTTTATGGAGACACATTTTTTACTATATGTATATCTCAACATCTTTTTTTATCACAAACACTTTTTACCGGTGTTGATCATTCCATGATATTTACCTCTGATATACGGTTGATGGTAAGAGTGACAGTACAATTCACATAGTGCTTGTAGGAATCCATTGAAACAAGATGTGATATGGAGGGCGCAAGAGAACTCCAACCCTCATTCTCAAAGTGGACAAGCGATAAGGCTTTAGGCGACGGAAATAGGTTTTCAAGGATCATGTGAGTATATCATGGTTGTCATATAAATCATATGTAAGGTTTAGGGAAGGAAACAACAGGCCAGGCATAATATTATCATGTTTGAATGGATGTAATGAAGCTAAGTTAAATCTACTCATAAAAATAACATGGAAGAGATATGTTAGGATCATAAAGAATTGTAATATTATTTACTTAAACATTACAATTGATATTTATATTCCTCCATCGAGATGACACCTTTTATGTTAAGCTGGTGACCCAAACAAGCCAAACCACAGCAGGATGTCAAAATATACAAATTGAACAGGGAGAATCCAAGCTCACTTGAGCGTGGCTCATACAAGGTCATTTACTTAACATGCATTGTGCACGGAAACATCAAGAATGTGACATCTCCCATTTTGCCGCCACAAAAACATCTTTAAAACACCCTAACCTTTTATTTTATAACGTTTTACACACACACACACACACACACATATATATATATATATATATATATTGTAAGTAGTCCATACTCAATATTTAATCCTACTCAATGATGTGTTTTACATAATTCTACCATTTCAACTATTGGTCACCATTTTCCATCAGTGCTACTTCTTCACTACTCAAGTCCGCTTTCCATCCATCAAAGTCGTTGCTTCTACAATTAAAAACATGTAAACAACCTAAATAAAATCACATAATTTAGGTTTCTTAAGTGGTTTTGATGGTGATGACAATGATTTTGACCCGGTGAAAGACATTTTCAGGTAGTAGAAGAATAGTATAAGGTGATGAAAGACAAGTCCATGGTTCAAAGGTGGAACTATAAAAAAACAATGATTGGGTATGGACTACTCTCTCTCTTTTATATATATATATATATATATATATAATAAATGGCTCTTATGTACATGTAGTGATAGCTCATCTGGGTCTGTGTCCAATTGGATAACGAGTCACAAGTCTGCCTGAGCTCGGTTGTTTCAGCTTGCATACCACGCCCTTCCAAGTAGGCGCTGACATAAAGTTGACCTAGAGAAGGACGCGGTTCTTCTCCACCTAAAGTAACACGAAAGAAAAATGGGTCGTATTTCGGTGGCTTACTTTTGACACGAAGGCAAACATAAACCTACCTGAACCTCAAATTTCTGGCAGTATAATACCTGAGCAAAAACCCGACACGGGCACTACGCAAAAAGTTTGTGTTCATGTCTACCCAAAGACCAGAAACATGGGTTGTTTTCGATCTCTATCAAGCCGGATTCAACGACCTTAGCTGATAGGATCTGCCTATCTCCGGCTAGTAAACCATCACCTTGTCCTGCCGAAGCCAACTCCGGCATGTCGCCGTCACCGGCACAGCCGAACTTAACCCATTTTGACTCCAAACCCGTGTGAAGCTAATCGGAATCTTGTTTCCAATACTAGATCAAGATGGGTACTTGACTTGCGTGGTCGGTGCTAGGTCTTCGAGTGGGTTGGGCTTGTGCGTTTAGGTTGAGTTGAAAAATGACAAAGCAAGCAGACGAAACACGTGAATCACATTAGGCCCATTCTACCAGTCGCTGTTCTGTTGTAGATTTCCAAACCCTACGCGATTCAAGATTAAGGATGGCAATGGGGCGGGCTAGAAATACCCAGCCTCGATCATAATCTTAATGGGGTAGGTATAGATTTGGGTCCTCTTTTCCAATGGTAACATCCCGGGTTTATATGCCGGGGCAAAATTTGGGGTTGCACACACACACACACACACACACATATATATATATATAAAGAGAGAGAACATGATAGTTACACACCAATTTACGCTTAAACATTCTTAAATATCTCAACAGTGAGATTGTTGCGATCAAAGATTAAATTGTGATTTAAAAAACAAAAAATACTATTGTATCTTTTTATAGAGTGCATTTAATGAACCTAATAATATTTTGCTTAAATATCTCAACCATTGATCTTAATGATCCAATGGTTGAGATCTTTCTATGAGATTTGAGCATGAACAAGTATGCACATGGACTATGCCCTCTCTCTCTCTCTCTTTTTATGTATATATATATATATATATATATATATATATATATATATATATATATATATATATATTGGGGGGGAGGGGGTTGCAAAAAGGAGTGGTTCTGCTCAACTGGATCCAAACCCAATAAGATTTTTGATGAAAACTATGGTCTAATTAATTAGTTTTTTAATGAAAACCACTTGAATTCTGTTTCTTATTTCATAAAAACAAAATGATATTTTTTACAAATCCTATAAAATAAGCACAAAATGAATGAATGACTTCTCATGAATTGAAACAATTTAGTTCCGCATGGAAGCAGCAATCAAGCTTTACAATGACAACCCCACTCGCCGATACCCAACCTGACTACCCGGTGTAGGTGCAGGCCAGATTTTATTTAATCTAGCATGCGGCTGGATCTGGGTCGGGTTTAGGGTAAATCTTTCCCAGCCCAAGTTGGGATAATTTTGACATAACGAATAATAATTCTAGAATAAATATTTCTAAACAAACTTAACTCCATGACGTATTAGTTTGATAACTCTTAGGTGCATAAAATAGGTATTTCGTGTTGGAGTGGGTTAGGGTTCTAGAAGTCATGTGCAGGTTTTGAACCATGAGACTTACGGAGCAGGTAAGGGTAGTTCGTGTACAGCTATTTGCCGAATGTGGAGTGGATTCGGGTGGTTGCCACCCTGCATTATCGTTGTCTAGCAGCCGTTTGGAAAATGCATTTAAACAATGAGGCAGCTAAACGCCACATTTGAATTGTTAGACGGGTTTCTGTAGGTGAGTGGTTCATTGGGTCTGATTATTTGGATCCAATTTGCAAAGCACGATCCAATAAAATAGGGTTTGGATTTTGTTGGATTCTGATAGACGTATCGTGGATCACATCCATTTGATTGAAAACATTTATGTGGTTTTACTTAACATGGCCGGTTTGGAATGAGTTCGGTGGCTTCAATGTGAACAGAACCGGCCTAAGAACCGAACGTAACCAGGACCATCCAAACCAAATCCTGGGTTTCAATTCCAGTTTTAGCTTCCATGGAATCCGTCCAAAACTGGAACCGATGAGTCATATTTTATATATTTTAAAACTTTTTAATGATCTTTTGTTCGAGAAGAGTTTAATATTCAGACTTGAATAAAAAACTAAAACCGTCGGTTTGAAACCTGAGAACCAGAAATGTCTA
Source organism: Brasenia schreberi (assembly GCA_036023115.1). Classification (NCBI taxonomy): domain Eukaryota; kingdom Viridiplantae; phylum Streptophyta; class Magnoliopsida; order Nymphaeales; family Cabombaceae; genus Brasenia; species Brasenia schreberi. The sequence continues at coordinate 19,923,394 of JAYKKT010000081.1, forward strand.
CTTCTTCACTTTCACATTCATTTACGAATTTGTAATCCTTTTACGTAAACATAATAGTCAGTTTCGGTTTGTCTAGATCAGTTCGATTTCAATCTTAGTTTGTAATGTAACTCTTGGTTTCGGTAGCAAAAAGATCCGACAAGATAGATCTTTGTTTAAATTGAGTGAAAGAGGAGAGAAAAATTACTGGAACCGGAGGAGGGAGGAGAGAAACAGACATCAAGAATGTTTGGATAATTTTTCTATTTTAACAAGAATAAAATCGGAATTACGGTCAAAGTGTGTGCGTATTAATTCTGTTTGAAAAACTTTCCAGTTTAGTGGTTTTATTGTAATCTCATGCCAGCCTTGAGTTGGTTGAACCAAACCCCGCAGTTCTATCTCAGATCGCTCGAGCGGAAAATTACGATCACGTCCTCTCCGGCAGCTTGCCGGGAAACCTCTGTTCCGTCGCTGGCGGTCTTCTCGTAGATGTTTAAGTAAGTGTTTATCTATCACTTGCACTACGATTGCGTCTTTGTCTATCCCCGTCAATGTTGCAAATCGCGAGGAGAAAATGGTTTTCGAGTTCAGGAATTTAGGGTTTTCTGATTATTTGCATAAGGAACGTCGTCCTTCAGGTTGGATTCCCTCAAGCTCTTTCGTTATATTTCTTAGATGGATTCTTCTGTTGCTGATGTAATGTGCGCTCGAGCATTGATCTTGATTTTACTTTGGCTTTGATGGTTGCCCTTTTGCAATTGGGATTAATGATGATTAGGTTGTTGGTTGCCATGCATGATTTTCAAACTCCCATTTTTGTGGTGTAATCTGATGGAATGATGGAATTGGTTGTTGTTTTGCGTGATTGCAAGGTGCATACAATTGTTTTGTATAAACAGTGTAGCTCTATTCGGATTGAAAGGAGAAAGCTCAATTTCAAGAGTACCTTTCTTGGGTTATAGTACTTCATGGTATTTCTGAATTTCCAGTTGTGAATTTATGCTGCCGCTGCAGCACATAGTCCGTATGCTAACATCTTGATGCACTCTTATTTTGCTATTAAAAAAAATTATAACCTCATCAAGGGACTTGAACTATTGGAGCTGTCACAGAAAACTACGTAATGTTACCTAGCCGAGAAGGTTAGGGAAGCCAATGCACAGAAACTTGTCGTTTGCAAGTTTGTACGCAATATCCCACATGTGAGAGAAAGAAAGCAGGGGAATATGAGAGACCTGAAAATTGGAAAATCTGGCGATAATAAAGAAAAGAACTGCGACAACATTGTTACAGGCCCACAAACAAGGCACAGACGGTTTTGCTAAAAGATAACAAGTTACAGCGTAGTTGATTGTTACATTAGGAACCTGGTTGTGTCTTGTGGTTGAGTATCACGGTGATTCTTTTATTACTCTTTATCAGCCCTAACGTGGATATATGGAAACTAGTAATACCCTCAGCTTTCATGTGTCCTTTTTTCATCACTCCTGATTGTATACTTTCACACCTCGACACAGTAATTGATGTCAAATATCCTGCAAAACTTTTTAGCTTGTTTGTCTACTAGTTGTTGATGGTTGCAACTCAACTGAGAGATATGAAGCTAAGGTTCATGTTTAGTTGAGCTTTTGTTCTGGAAATATTTTAACTAAGTTCTATGTACATTGTGTATGGAAGTGTAGCATTCAAGGTATTGCAATGGAATGTTGAATGTTTTCTACGAACCATTTAGAAGTAATTCAAATAATATTGTTTTGGCAGCTTATTGGGTTCATGCTATTTAGGCTGTAGCTTTACATATTTGCCAGCCCAAGGCTTGTAGCAACGTGCTCTCCAGTTCCATTGAGTTTGGAGCCATTCATTCAACATGGAAAACCACATGGGAAAGGGAGGCCCCTTAGCAGGGTCAGTTTATGTTTGTGATTTGCCACCTGGAACAGATGAGAACATGCTGGCTGAGTTCTTTGGCACGATAGGCTTGCTAAAGGTATGCTTACTGTTGAGGTCTACATTGCAAATTGGTATTATTTATGGTTCTTCATTGTTGATGTGGTCACCAATCTTATCTAAGTTCTATTTCGTGTTATTCCCTATTGTTTAGAAGGACAAAAGAACAGGTAGCATGGCAACAAGAGGGCGATTGGTTGTGTCCGAATACAAGGTCTGTGATATGAGATTGGTGAGCAGCTCTTTCTTGCTCTTTCACTCACTGTTTTAGTCTTTATAGATGATTTGGTGTGGAGAGAATAACTTTGTTTTCTTCTCATTGCAGTTGTGCCAATGTTAATTTTGCTTTTCGTGGTGTATGTAATCGCTGTGGAAGTGCTCGTCCTGCTGGTGCTGCTGGTGTTCCAGGGGCTGGTGGCCGTGGCAAGGGCCGTGCTGGACAAGATTCAGGGGTATTGGCCGTCCAGTTGGTGGAGGACTTTTTGGTCCCAATGATTGGCCTTGTCCAATGTACGATTGTGTACACATTGTACTCATGTCCTGTTTACTTCTGTGGCTGATATATTTTTAATCAGTTTTCATTAAAAATTTTGTTGTGCACATTAAATATCATTATTTGAGTGATAGCATGTAGAAGTTTCTCATAAATTTACAAAACATGTTGCTTAGCTTCATCATTTGGATTACGTGCTTGTGTTATATTATTTAAATATGGGTAAATTGATATATGATGGTGAGATATATTTTTTCGATGGTGAGATATATGATTATATGCACATGATACGCAACCTATATGTGCGCATTAAGATGGTTCAAACAGGAGTTACTGCTTCCTGTTTAATTGATGCCGATTCATTACAAATCCTGATTTTGCACTTTGTAATATTGGCTGCATGAGTTTTGTTAATTTTTACTGGAAATTGCACATACCCATTCATATATTGTTGCACATATTGGCTGCATGAGTTTTGTTAATTTTTACTGGAAATTGCACATACCCACCTTCATATATTGTTCCAATCGCCCTTTTGCCTTAACTATCACTTTTGGCACATTCCAATCTATTCTATCATCCCATCATAAATAGCCTCTACTATTCAAGTTGTCTGTGAATTTTAAAGGAAGTACCAACATGTGACCGAATGTGACTCTTTTGGAGGGAAATGCTGTAAGATTTTACCTTTACCTGTGTTAAAAATAAAAAAAAATATAAAAAAACTTAACCAGTTTGTCAGCCCCAATTCGGATATCATTATCAAGGAGCATTAGTTAATCTAGTGGCCTTTCCAAACTCAATAGTCAGAAGAGGTTGGCTGGTTCTGTTACAACTTAAAAACAATTTGACTGTTAGGGGGCTATCAGGAGTAGGATGATAGATTAGAACTTTGGCCTGGGGTCTTATTTGAAATTGATTATTGAGGTAGGAACTGGTAATTTCTTTGACTCTTTTGTTATCCTTTGCTGGGTTTTGTGGCCCCAGCTATTGAACCTAGCTTTCCTCTTTTCTCATCTGTCCTTGTGGCAGTTGATTTTGCATTGTCAGGTTGTTATCAATCCTTTTGAGGTCTGTCCAGCTATTGAACCTAGCTTTCCTCTTTCTCATCTGTCCTTGTGGCAGTTGATTTTGCATTGTCAATGCATTTTGATTCCAGTTGTTATAGTAATATGTGGCAAGATTACGTATTGTTGGGACTTGGGAGTTAATGCAAATTGGCTATGATTTATCGGTGAGTTCTATCATCACATATTGTTTATATTGTTGACTGAGTTTCTTCATTTTACGTGTGTCTTGTTATACTTAACTTGACACTTAGCCTGAGGCAGTTATACCTGACATTCAACCTGGACATCACATACATGCTGTTGTTACATGCAGGTTTTTCCAAATGAAAATTTAATGTAATGATTTGTCTTTCTTGTGCTCTTTTTCCTTAGGTGTGGCAATATCAATTGGGCAAAGCGGACTAAATGCAATATTTGCAATACAAATAGCCTGGTCATAATGAAGGTGGTGGTCATACTATTATATTTGATTCTTTTTGTACCTTCTAAATGCTAGTAAAGTACATACTATACTATTGATATTTGATTCTTTTTTGTACCATACTAAATGCTGTAAAGTACATACTAGTAGTGGCACCCCTGATGCAAGTATATGGAGAAAATACAACTGTTATTTTGTTGAAAAAATGAAAATTTTATTTAAACACATGCTCTCTTTTTACATTTTTAAAAATGAATAAAAACTGACTTTTTGGATGTAATCTATAAAACATAAGTTTTAATATGAAATTCACTAAAAATAGGAAGTGGATGCAAGAGATAGGACATTGTGTTTATTCTGAACTGACAATTTTCTCTTCTCTGGTCAATTATAAAAACAAAACATGGGCTTCTAAGAAAAGAAAAATTGGATGCCAAGTGGGGAGTCCCCTTTCTGTAGTAGTAGAGATACATGTCTGTGCCTTATCACGCTTGTTAAATTCATATGCAATTATGCACATAAAAATAATATGCAATATGTACCAAATGTGATTTGTGTCTTAATATTCCATTGCGCATGTGATTTCATGGCATTGTACTCTTTAATCCACTAAGAATTAAGAAATCTCACTTAACAATTTGATATGTCTGGGAAAAAATATGTTGAATAATCATTATTTGCTACCTTACGTGATTAGTTTAGACAACTTACCCAACTTGTATATCAGTCACCTGGGCAAGGAATGAATTATGGAGTTGTGCTTAACTGCTTATTTCATCATTTTAGAACACCAAGTCACCAATATGTTTTTCAAATAAAGATGTAGCTTAAACTTCGTTCATGAAAATAATTTTCACTATCATTTCACAGCATAAAGCATCTTTTTGCAATCAAATGTCAGCGAAGCCTTTCCATGGTAACTGTCCCATTGTGTGCTTGGAAGTGTGTGGATGTTTGTGTGGTTTTGTTTCCTTAAGTCTCTTGTGTAAAATTTATTGCTTTGTGTTTTCCGGGGAATACTGTTAACTAGTTCTTTCTGGGAGACTGGGAGAATTTCAAATTAGGAAGTCTTGGCAAACAAATTTCCAGTTAGTGAAAAAATTAACCTAAGTCAGGATCTATTGTTAATCTAGTTATTGTTTGGTTTGAACATGGATTAACCTTTATTTTTTATCTTGGTTCCAAATTTGAAAATTTTGGATTTTCTAGATCATATTTCTCCTCTTCATTTTTCATATGTATAACTTCATTTTAGTCCCCGCATTACTATTCAACTCATTCATTTCTTATGAAAATTTTGTTCAAATTACTCTGCTAACTTAGGATTGTACTTTCTAATCAAACAGAGGAGGGCGAGCTGGAGGTTACAAAGAGCTTGATGAAGAAGAAATAGAAGAAACTAAACGTCGTAGGCGGGAGGCTGAAGTAAGATTGATTAAAAGTCAGATAATACATGTTATATGTGTTACCCTGGTCTTCTAATCTGTTTTTTACTGTCAGGATGATGGGGAGTTGTATGATGAGTTTGGAAATTATCTTATAGTGACAACTTGAATAATCTTATACTAACAAAGGATAAACATATCGTAACAAAAAAAAGAGAGGATAAACAGTAACTGCTTTTATAGTAACAAGTTAAGATGATTTTTTTTTGTTCAATGAAAATGGGATGCGCATATCTTATTGACCATGTTTTCGTCAACAAAATGTTTCATAATTCAATTATTTCCTTCAAATTGCTATATTTGGAGTTGCAGTCTAGCTGCGTTAATGGATCAATAGATTCGATGGGGATGATTACCAAAGTTCAAAACCTTCTGTGGGAAATAAGCATCTATTATATGTTTAGAGTATCTCCAATTGCCTGTTGATCTTTCACTAATGGATTCTTATTCCTGCACGATCCATTCTGAGTTGAAATGTGTTGACAGTCAATCTATCATGATCATATTTGTTTACCTTCTTGCCGTTCTCATTGTATTGTTCTCATTGTATTAGGCGTGATTGAAAGAGAGAGCAGGGAGAAAAGCAAAGAGAGAGGAAAAGACCATAATGAAAGGGGGAACAGGAATATCAAAGAAAGGGACAGTTATGATCACGAGGACCGTCGGATGAGTCGAAGCCATGATAGAGACTGGGATCATGACAGAGGAAGAGAGCGTGATAAACACAGGGATCGTACCCGTGGAAGGGACCATGACCATGATTATGACAATGGTAGAAGCCGAGCCCGTGGGGGTGAAAGAGATCGGCATCGATAAAGTCATTTATCGATTCCGGCTAGAGGTATCCGGTTTCCGGTTGATTTTGCTCTGCCTTGCGTTGCTGGAGAACTCATAGTGACATGTTGTCTAGCCCTTTAACGTTAGATATTTTTGGACTGAGCTGTCTTTGTGCCTTGAGTCGAAAGAGTTTCAAATAAAAAACATTTTGTTATAAGTAGAATGTTAGCCAAGGTTTAATAGAATTGGAATGTTAGATAATCTTATGGTATGAGAAAGAAAGACTGTGTTAAAAGCACCTTGTGTCGTTGCACAAAGAGGACAAGCTTACCTGGCTAGAGGGTTGACTCACAAGTTGGTCATGAGTTCGATACCCGGGCCTGCATCTGGCTTCAGCCTCCCCATTGCGCAACCAATCTTGTTACATAGGTGAAGTCAAAAGCATCTACCATCCTCTTTTATGGTTCGGAAGTGGTCTTGTGATCGAGGATGATGCATTTTAATGAAAAAGATGTATGAAATTGACTTATCAACCAGAAATAACTGCATATATGTGATCTCCATACCCAAAAACCTTGGAATTGACTATATATACTTCTCTTTTTCTAACTAAACTGGACTTCATGTGAATCTAAATATTAATGGTCCTATTTTTTGAGCTTATAATATGTGATACATGTATCAAAATGAAAAGAGAAGTAGTTGATCCCGAAATTCTTGGTTATTTGATGCTATGACTCTTCATTAGAATGCATTGCACTCAAGTTTGCACTATACTTTGGTATATGATGCTCCTGATTGGTTTATCTTTCTTGAAGATGTAAACACGAGGTATCCAGCACGGTGGAGATCGGTAGAGGGCCTTAAAGTTAGTCAGGTGATGAACCCACTTTTGCATGATGATGATTGACTAGGCTTAGGTGAGGTTTCCATCCTTCGAGTTTTATGTTCCGGCACGGGAAGGAAGATTCTTCGAGCTATTCTTTTTTTTTTTTTTTGTTACAAGAGGAGGCTGAAGCCCAACACACACACACACATGCACCGTCTGACTCCCACCAGCAGCAATGGCGCTAGAGTGCCCTGCCGTTACGCTAACGCTCTGTGTGCCATTCTTCAAGCGGGTGCATTCACAGCAAATACTCGATAGTAAAGACTAGAGAAGTTGCATCTTCATTTACAAGGGGTCATCGCTCTTGTTGCTAGGGAATCAACTCAAAAGAATCATCGATTTTGAAGGTCCGAATTTGGGCATGCATGGGATGCAATGCGGTAAGGAGGGCAAGTTATCTGCCAAAAAAGGCCAAGTCTGACCCAACCACCAGCATTGGTTGAGCCGCTCGACGATGGTTGTGACAGCTTTTAGGAATATGTTTTTTTTGTAACTTAATAATACAATTTATTTTAGTTTTAACTTAGACTTTAGGAAAAAGCCCCTAGACGATAAGTGTTCTCTAGTGGGACTAAACCTTCCCCCCTGATTAGATCCCGTACACTAGGCCTTCAGTACAAACAAGAACCTAACAGTGTGCATAGGTTGATTCGGTTCAATAGAGGAGTTGAACTCAATTAACTGAAAGCTAAATTGCCTTTGAATTCAAAAACCGAACCCAATAACTGATCAAATTTCAGTAAGTTCACTTTGGTTATTCAGTTTGAACCATTTGAATCCCATTTTCAAGCATCTAGTTTATGTTGAGTATGCAAACATGACACATGATAGGGCTTTGTGAAAACAAAGAATCCATGTAGTCGACCCAATCTAGTATGAAAAAAAGGCTTAGTTGTTGTTTCAAGCTTAAAACTTATATGTATCTCTCTCTTACACACACTAACTAACTATATATATATATATATATATATATATATATATATATATATATATATATATATATATATATATATATATATATATATATATAAAGAGAGAGAGACTCTGTCAAAATTCGCTCACTCATTTTTTATTGTTAATTTTTAGGGATATAAATACAATAACATTGTTTTATATATTTTGTAAAAGTTTAATCTTTTTTTTTATTATATTAGTGTCACCGAAAAATAACGAGTTAATGTCTATGGAGAGGGATCCAATTTTCTCTCTATATATATTTGGTTAGCTGAGTTTTCTTCCAGCTTTGTGTATTACAAGCCAACAGAACAGAATAAATTGATATTTTCCAATTTTAAAACCGAAAGCTGACTGAAGAAAGAAAATAACTGAATTCACCTGGTTCGATTCCGTGAGTTTGTTTTGACCCATGTCCATGGCCGGGCCCTAGAGCAAAGGAACTGGGCTTTGATCGGGTCGAATTTGGGTCAACGACCCCTTGACCTGCTGACATGGAGAGGTGAGGCCATTTGTGACGTGTCACGAGGCTTATAGATGACAGAGCTCGAACTCGCATGATACGATCTCGTCGATGGTTGGAGAAGAATGATCGGAGCGGGAGTGTTGTTGGCCCCCCTCCGCCCTTGCTCCGCCGGTTCACTTAGGGGGGGACAGAGGCGCCGGATCGTATCGGAGGCGGTGGAGGTGCGTGTGTGTGTCAACCGGACTTGCAGCAAGAGCGGGTCGAGGGAGACACTGGCGCTGCTGGAGGGACTCGCGCCACCGGGGGTATCGGTCGTCTCGTGCGGTTGCCTCGGCCTCTGCGGCTCCGGCCCCAACGTCGCCGTCTTACCGGAAGGCGCCATCGTTCGTCACTGCTCCACTGCATCCAGGGTCGCCGACTTCCTCACCGGATTCTGCGGCGTATCGGATGCGGCAGCGTGTCTCCAGGCGCTAGCGCTCAGGAAGAGGGCGGAAGTCGAGATGGACGGCGGGAATTTGGCGGCGGCCATCGAGCTGCTCTCTCAGGTAAATCTGCTGGAAACCTTTGGACCTAAACTGGAATTTGCTAGGGAATGGCGATATTGGCCCGAGACCATGGGTCCCAACCCAATCCGATCTGAATGAGGTGAGAGTACCCGGTTAAACTGCTTTGGGGTATGGGGAATATCCGAATTAGGTATCGAGTATGGGCAAGTACGGGTTAAGGTTAAGAAGTAACCCACCCAACCCTTTCTCGTCCCCGATGATATATATCACAACTAACAACTAAGCCTTTTCTCATACAACACGAAGTAGACCAGATTCTTTGTTTCGATAGAGCTTCATCATATGCAAATGCTAACAGTTAATCAACTAATACTAGTTTTTAAATATTTTTTTCAACAATTTTTTGTATTCTTCTTCGACATTTTCGTTTCTAAGCTTTCTTTGGTATCTTTTTACTCATCCAAACATGCGGTAATGATGTCACTCCTATTTTGGTTCTAATAACCTCGTTATCGATATAATCTTTCCTTATCATACATCTGATGATTAACTACTGCCAACTATAAGATAGTTGGTCTAATTGTTACCCTACAATATTAGCTTCAGTACTTTATTATTGTCATAGAATATTTCATTTTAATTTTATATGTAACATATCAACTGATTTTTTCATCGCTGTAAAAAACTTATTCTAGATACCTAACACTTTTCCTCTGTTGGATACAATATATCTTGCTCTTAATTTTTATGTCATTTAAAGTAACCAACTCATCAAATCCATATATATTATGTTCCACTAAACCAAAAGCCTTTATTTTTTAATTTTTTTCTCGATAGTGATAATTTCATGTTAACTCTTTCCTTAAACCCATCCACTAACGTAATGTAATCTGATGAGAATTGCATAGAAATACATACCATAGGATCATAAATGAAAATGAAGAAAATAATGAAGAAGAAATGTGAGGAGAAAATGGTGGAGACCCTCTAGTGGAGGCTGTCCCCCTCTTTCTCTCTCTCTATTAAACTCAAAACCTTATATGGTCAATTTAAAAAAGACTAAAATGCCTTTAGTAATAAGGACAATTATAATAATACATACAATCTATGCAATTACTAAAAACACTAAATAACCATATTACCCATTCTTGATGTAGTCGCTCTTCTCTCACTTTCTTTTTTTTAATTGTTAGAAGATGAATTTGACCGCCTCTTTCACTTTCTTCTTTTCAAGCATTAGAAGATGGAATTGGATGACCTTTCTAACTTTCTTCTTAAGTATGGCTACACACCACCTTTTTCAACCTTCTTAATTGTTTACTTTTCAACAACCTTCCTTGCTGCAATACTTTTCAACAATCTTTATGGTTGCAAAAACTCTTTCACTCAGCCTATATGGATGTTCACTTCAACAACTTTAATGACCCTGCAAACATCCAACAACTTTAGTGGCTGCAAAATTACTTCAACAATCCTCGTGACTGCAATCTTAAACAACCTTTATGGTTGCAATAATATTTCACCAGCCTATACGGTTATTCATCTTCCAGCAACCCTCCTGGCTACAACCTTCCATAAACTCTCTTAGCTGCACACATTCAACAGCTTTCTCTAAAAAATCTAGAGAGCCATCATTAACCAATTCACAACCTCCTCCTTCATCCTCCGGCCTGAGTCCATAAGGCTCAAACACATGGATTATGTTCAAGGCATCTATAGCTTCTGCTTCTGCACTCGAATTAGAATCCCCATAAGTTTGCAGCCAACTTGTTGCACGCCGTTTCAATCTGCTGAAAGTAGATCACCTTTATTCATAGTATTGCTTTCTTTCCTAGACTCAACATACTGAAAGCATATTTTTTATCAGCTTTCTCTGAAAAATCTGCAGAGACATCATTAACTAATTCAGAGCCTCCTCCTTCATCTTCCAACTTGGGTCCACAAGGCTTGGACACATGGATTCTATTCAAGGCATCTATAGCTCATGCTTCTGCACTCGAACCATGATCCCCACAAGTTTGCAACCAACCTGCTACGCGCCGTTTCAACATACTGAAAGCAGATCACCTTCATTCACAATATCACTTTTCTTCCCAATCTCACCTTATGGAACTAATAATACCATTGATTCTGGATCCGATTGATCAGCCTGCTTTCCTTCTATCTCCAATGATTGCATTGCTCCACCATCAAGATCACTGCTCTTCATTGCACTCAATCTAACATGTTTCTTTCCTTTAAGATGTGTGTTTCGTAAACTGTTATTGTTGCACCCAACTCCACAAAGCTCACACCAGAATGCATACTTGATCACCTTGGTCCCCTGCTTTATTGTTGCCCGCACGACAGCATTGGGCTTCACCTTCTTCTTATGACCTGATTTTCTTTCTTTGAACGTCACTGCTTTTTCCAGCACCAACAGCAGATTGGTTGACATTAGTCTCGAGTGCTTTGGAATCTTTTTTTTTTCGTTCTTCACAAACCCATCAATGATTGTATTCCACGACACTTAGTCTCTCTCTGGCATTCTGTCATGTGCATAAGTGCTTTGCAAACGAATACATCATAGAAGAATCGACTCTTACACACATGGCCATGAATCTGCATCCTTCTCTATTTACGATCTAACTCCATATGGAGCAAAGGATTTTTTTTTCCTGCCATCGATCATGCTGCACCTGAAGAGAGTAGCCATCATGGATATGGACATAAGCTCCTCATTGAATCAGGTTTCCATTGGATCAGGCCAAGATGCAGAATCTGTCATGAAGTGACTTTAAAGTGCCCACAACTCCTTGCCTCCAGCACCGGAAGGTGGGTTTGACTCCAATATATGTCTAGAGTTTGCGCAGGACCCAGTTATGACCTTCTATGGATACCTTTACTGCTTGCCCTACATCTAATGCTATGGAAAGTTGTATGCCAACATTTTTCTTGTCTTCCCTTATTCAAGCTATCACCAGGATGCCGACATTCTGCTATCTCCTATTTGCCTTCAGGTGCAAATAACCAATCCTTCAGTTAAATAAGCAACTTCACATCATCTTGTCTTCCAACATAAAAGAAACGTGTTCTCGCTTTTTCGTGTGAACCTCCATTTTCTTTCTGACCCATCTTAACATTAGGGGATGCCTTCAAAAGCTTCCTCAGTGGCCCTTCCAATAAGTTATTCAACCCTTTTGACAATCCATCTCCAGACCCACCATCTGGTCCAAGTATTCCAAACGATGCAGCAAGGCTTCAACGTAATTCATCCCACCACCAAGCCTAATTCTAGATACTTCAGCTGATAAAATCAAAGTATGACATTCTAAATCTTTGGATTTATAGGGAATCACATGGTTGCTACTTATTTCCAGGAATGGGGAAGCTCAATCATGCCCATTCTTCCTACCCTTGCCTCTCTCGATCCAAAAAACAACCCTCATTTGGGAACATCTATCCACATGCAACACGGATCCATCTTTACCACGAGTTCCACCCATTCTACCATGTGATGCATCTCCCTTTGTATCTACAGAGTCTACCTGAACACTCTTCCATCACAGGCTGGATGAGATAACTACAACTCTCATGTGCATTTCACCAAACAGTTGACATGAGTTAACATCCTCTTGGGCATTTCATCAAACACTTTACATGCACGTCTATACTCCTCTTTTCGAAACATGGTTTGACCTCACCCAAAAACTTTCGAAAGTTGGGTTGATTAACCAAAGTCAAGAAGTACCTCTCAACATGAGGGAATTTTGAAGTGAAACTTTTCGTCAATAGCCGTGTGAAGCCCATATACAAATTGCAAGTCATGATAATGTCAACAAGTGTCACCGAGTGCCCAACTAGATAAGTATTGGACGCAAGGTAAGTATTCAAATCACTGAGGGCACTCTTTAAAGAAGAAACAACAGCTTCCTTAGCTAGAGGAAGGTAGACAACGAAGCCCATCCTTGGTCTCAACCACCTTTAGTCGAGCAACATAGCGTGTAATCGCATTGCTATCAAATATGGGGCCATCCTGTTTTACCGCACGTCCACAACCACTGCTCCGAATGATTGAGCACTCTGATACCATATTGAGAATCACCGAGAAATACGCAGCATATGATTATACTTAGAAAATCAAGAAATGTGAAGAGAAAATGGTGGAGATTGGAGGAGGAGGCAGGCCCTCTAATGGAAGTTGGATCAATCCTTATATAGTGGAATGCTTAACATAAAAAAACCAAAATTCTCTTAGTAATAAGGACAATTACAATAATACCTAAAATCTACATGATTACTAAAAACACTAAATAAGCATATTCTTTAGCATCATCTACAAATAACATATGTCAATTCATCTTGGATATACTTTGTTAACTCGTAAATAACTAAGGTAAATAAATATAAGCTTAAAATTGATCCTTGATATAATCCAATAGTAACTTCAAAGAAATACGTCATTCTTTCGTATAAGTCCTTGTACATATTTCTATATTGTGATACATGTCTCTTAAATTTTAAGATTGATACATGTTACTGTCTTAGTGGCATACATCTACATTTCACAGTTCTATAAAGAATAGCTTTTAACATTCTATCATAAGCTTTTTTTTTTAAATCAATACCATGTGGAGTTTGGTATGGGAAAAGGCTTAGTTGTTGTTGTTGTTGTAATACCATGTGGAGTTTTTTTTACTTCGAAATATTTTATAAAACATCTCAATAGTAGATCTTTTTGGTATGAATTTATATTCGTTCACTTTGTACTCAATATTTGTCTCAACCTCCGTTTAATAATTCTTTCTCATAATTTCATATTATGACTCATCAACTTATACACCAATAATTTACACAACTCTTAATATTTTTCTTGTTCTTATATATGAGTATAATCATACTCTTTATCTGTTCCTTAGACATCTTTTGGTTTATCGATATTTCAATAAGTAATCTTATAAGCCAAAGTGACACGTTTCTTTTAGGATTTTCTATACTTCTATAGAAATATTATATGATCTCATCGATTTACCGACCTTCTTTATTAGTTTAAAAAACTCTTTGACTTCCTTCTTTGAACACAATAGAAATGACAGCTTATCATTTAGTCCTACCCGATTATATGTATCGTAGTTCATACTCACACTCATAATACCCGATGATATGTATCATAGTTGATGCTCACACTCATAATGCTCAAATCTACTTTATCATCTCAACCATTCAATTTCGAGATGAATGGTTTGAGGTGATAAAATCAATAGTTCGATTTTGAGATGAATGGTTGAGGTGATAAATAGCATTTAATACATAAATATACAAAAAGTGCAGTGACTTTTTTTACATTTTTAATTAAAATCTCAATCATTGCTCATGCCAATGACTATGCACCTTAAAACGTTATGCAATAGAACTATCTACATATATGCATACACATGTAAAAGATATTGAATTTTCAAAACTATACCTTAAATTTTGTAATTATTTAAATTAGATTTACTAATAATAAGGCTTCAGTAATTTGTTTTAAATTTATAAATATTATTACCCATGAAAAAAATCTAACCCCGAAAAACCTTTCCGCAGGAAATGGAGTGAGTAGGAAGCACAAATTAAGGTTTTGGTATAAGTCTGGTATAGGTGTCCCCATCCCTGCCCCGTCCCATTGCCATCCTAGAAATACAGGGATAGTAAGTGCATGACTTTTGAAATCTTGGATTTATTTCATTTATCTTAACGAGTATGACGCCTGCAGTTAAAGAATTACAACAATCATGTTCCAGAGATTTTTTCATGGTTGTTTTTGGCAAGAGAGTAAAACTTTCTGTTTCATTTTGCAGGCTTTTCATCTTAAACCTTCTGGAGGCATGCACTTTATCTACAAAGCCAGGTTTCAAAAATCATCCTTAGTAGAATGCTTCCAACTTAACCATCGTTTGGATGGCTTTTCCGTGCATGATTTTGAGGTTTTCAAAAGTAATTCAAATATTTCCTTTCGTTGTTGGACTGAGGAATAACTGAAAACTGACAGTTGGTCCTGCTGCAGCAGAAACTTGAATAGAGTAGGAGAAGGATGCACAACAAGTAGAGTTGCTTTACCTAATGTGTATAATATGGAATTTATTCTGCCCTAGGTGCATGTACCTGAAAGTTATTAGTATCATAATTTTCCCATCTGCATTTGTTCAGTGGTAGGTGGAGAAGAAAGGTGCACATACATCTTTGTGGGGCCTTTTCTAAACTATCAAAACTAGGTAAATAGAGCTGTGAGTGAAATTGTCATGAATTGTGTTTGCAGAGGAACTTTCTTTGCCATCTTTCCTGATTGCGAGTCCATTGTTAATTTGTTAGGTCTAAATGATTTCGTTTGAGAGGGATCAAATCGTCATAATTATCCAAATTTCTTTCGATGGGAACTTGATTCTTTCTGTTATGTGAAACTCAAAAGGATGAAAATTTTCCTTTCACTATGTTTAAAAATGCCATATCATTGCAAATTTCATAGTTCTAGTGAGCATTACAAGGTTTAGAATGTAGCTGAACGTTCAATCACAGAAATTTTTGCTTAACATAGGAACACGGAAGTAATAGGTCATAGAAGAGCTACACTTTTCTGAGGGGTAGAAAATCTGTGTGATACTTGATGAATCAATCCTTAGGAGCATGGGTGTTAACCATTGAAGAAAACTTGCTCCTATTATTAATCAATGTAGAACATAAGTACTCCTATGGGAACATGCAACCTCCAATCTAGTTTGAAGACAAAGGGTTGTTCCCACGAGGACTAACAGCTGTATTGAGAGTTTTTTACCAACTGATGATACAGATAAAATGAATTGTTATCTGTGAAACATTTTGATGCTCCAGCATTTATCATCACTGGGGCTTGTAAAGGATACTTCCGTTTGTAAATAGAGTGGTGTATCGTTGCTCTTCTTTTAGATCTGCTGCAAGATTATCAACTGGTGACCTTTCTGGTGCTCTTCAAGATGCCACTGAAGCTTCCAAAATCGCTCCACATTATGCCCAGGTAAATCATTCTTTATTAAGTGTTGAAATGAAACATATTTTCCATTTTGGTAGAAATAGGTAGTGAAATGTTTCCGTGAAAGCTTAGTAACATGTTAGTATAAGTAATTATTGCATAAAATTCATCCTCTGAGATGCTAAGAGAGAATGGTTGGTAAATTAAAAGGTCTTATTTGCAGCTACTGAAGAATTTTGTTTTAGTCATGGCATGAAAGTAATAGTTGAGATATTGCCATAGTATATCCAACAAGAGCCTAAAAATACGCTAGCTTTATATAACATCAAGAATTTATGCTGGTTGGAAGTTCTCTCTCTATTCTACTAGGTGATTTGGTAATTTTTCACATCAAGAGGAAGTCTTATTGGATAAAGTATCAATAAGGGGGAGACATTCAGAGGAAAGTTAACATTTACGAGCCATATTACCTGATAAAAATTTTTGAATGTGCTACACAAACTCAAAGACGGTCCATCAAGTGGGTTGGATTTTACGATCATTTACCTTACACTAAATTTTTGCACATACTCAAGTAGAAACTTCACCTCTTAAATGTATTCTAGGACCTACTGTACTTATTAGGTTTTGCACACATTGCACTGTGCTAGTTAATGATGTTTTTCATGCTTAATGAAGGTTGTTGGTTCAATGATGTTATATTTATCATCTTACTGTTGCTCTTTTAATGGATTGTTGCTCCTTTGGAATGCCAAAATATCCCATAGGAATTGTTACCAATTCTGAAGTTGATGTCATTGTTTATGGCTGCATTACTGTCAACTATTCGTTTAGCAATTTTTGAAGATAGATATGATGCTGACCATGGTAACTAGTTTTCTCTTCAGGCTTACATCTGTCAAGGTGATGCATTCTTTGCAATGGAAGAGTATGCAGCAGCTGAACAAGCGTACTCAACCGCTTTGCAAGTTGATCCTTCACTTCGCCGTTCGAAATCTTTTAAGGTTAGCCTAGAGTCTTCAGATATGACCATAAAATACATGTTTGTATGGAGGCATAATTTCACATCCCAAGGATCTTGAGAACAGCAACCACAAAATTAACAACGGATGATTTTTGTGTGAACTCATAATTGGTTACCATGTACATTTGTGATTGTGCACACTGCAGAATATAGCTTGTTGTGCTTTAAGACTCTGGAAATGAATATTTAATAAGGGTGCCAACAACACCTATCATATTAACATTAATACTATAATTAATACATTTGATTGTCACCTTTCACTTTCCTTTTAATATGACGAACCCTCGCCAGAACTGGGGCAGCTGGACCTTCCCCTTGTCAGGTAAACACTCGTGAGGATATGGACATGGCACCCTACATTCCACACCATGATAAAAACTATGAATATGCCTCCGTAAACCTTTGGTTGTTCTGTAGATATTTATTCTTTTTCTTGTCTACAGTATCCAGAAGGTCTTAACAATTGGTAACCAATTATTCTGGTAGTGGTAAAGCAATCTGTCCATTTCCCTCAGTCCCTCCATTTTTCTGGATGGAAATCGAACATGGATTTTAAGTCTCAATTGGTATCTTCAAAATACTTATGATTCCACAAATGACATCTAAAATTTGAACTACTGAACATGGATTGCTCGCTTGTTGATGATGCTAGTGTGATTCAAATGAATACCTAGGTGGTGAGGTATTTTGTCTGACTTCTTTCCTTCGAATTTGTTGTTCATTTGAAGACAGCATACCACTTCCCTTTGCTTCCTTTTCTCGTGAAACATGCCCACCCTAAAGCACGCTCATGCTTTAGTCTTCCAGACACTACCAATCTCACCAGTATTGCGTAAGATTGACATTCAGCAGCATGATAGTGATTCGCATTACACAAAGGAAGAGACAGAGATATGTTCATGCAAACGTGCATATGTGTAAATATGCACATATATCAAGTGTATTGGAGGGTGGAAGCATGATTTTTTTACATCGAAAAGACATCATATGCCTCAAGTTTTGATGTTTCAGTTTACTCTGCATGATGTTCTTTGTTTCTATATTCTCAACTCAATGGTTACATTTATTTATTATGGCTGACCTTTTTTAATTGCGTTTCTAGGTTTTGTTACTTTTCTAGCTACAATTTATTGAAGTAACATGATTTACATCGTTTTTGGTAATTTGAACAGGCAAGGATTACCAAGCTTCAAGAGAAAACAGCTGCAGCAAATACACCTCAACTTTGAAGATGTTCAAATATTACTGGTGGGCCTCCTTAAGAGAACATTTTCAATATAAAAGTAGGGAGTTTCTGTAACCTCCGGCTTGCTACTTTTGAAGTTGGCTCCAGATTTGATGCATTAAGGTGAGTGTAAACGTTTCTTAAGTGTGTAAAATATCAGTTACTAAAGCCAAAAGCATAATAGAAATCCTACGCAACCAACGTTTTAGACATTTCTGTCTCGGGCACAATTTATTTTTATGAAATTTTGACGGAACAAACCTATATCATTTCTTCAAAATTTATGCTACCCTTTTATCTGTTTCAGATTCGTGGCCCTTCAGTACTTCTCTGAAGGCACTATTCCTCTTTCCTGTGAATTGAGTCCTTTCTTGGTGACCAGCTTCCCCACGGAGACAGCAGCTTTATAATTGGGATCGGTTGAGTCCAATATTCAGTTTTTGAGAATACACACGTTCTTAGTGACCTCTGCCAATGCACTGTTTGGGTCTTTACAGTCCAGGTGGCTTTAGGCATACAACTACCAGATAGACACCCGGGTATTGAGCTCCTTGCCTTCTATGAAAGAGTTAACCCCTTAACCACTGAGCTATGCTGTTTTGGGGTTCCACAGTTTGTCTGCCTTTGACCAAATCTGAAACCTTTCTATTAGGAAGTTCGCATTTACAAGACAAATCCACTTTGAGTGTATGCTTCTTCTTTTTTTATCCTAAGCGGTTACATAAGGCGGAGAATTTTTGCAGCGTGAGTGCCTGACTGAATCCTGAATTGAGTCACTTTTTGGACAATTAACTTATCCCAAGCAAGATTTATTATAAAGTCCTAACCATCAGGGGTAGGTTCCAATTTGTATGAGCAACTTCACTTGTAATTGTATGCGTTCACGGTGTCTCATACATATGCAGTAAAGAGCACTACAAGACTGTGTGAGAGAGAGAGAGAGATAGTCATATAAATACAACAATAATTAAGTTTTTTTCATATTAAATGAGGTCAACTACATGAATTCTTTGTTGTCATGAAGTCTGATCATGTGTCTGACAGCTGTTTGATGTATGAAAAACAGCTCATTGTCGGTACTGTATTTACCAACCAGAATAGTGCTGTTTGATGTCGTTTCATCAGTCACCTACTTAGGAATCGGTCACAAGCTTTTGTAAATCCAAGTTAGACAAACGGGACATGAGTTTGGTCGCTTACTCTTAAGGGAAAAAAGGGAGCTTCTTATAATCCAGTAAATCATGTGGAGGATTTTGAAGCTTCTATACTTTAAAAATGAAGAATTCCACTTTTCACGTAAAGGTTGAAGACATAAATATCATATAAACTCCAATAAATGGTTTGTATATGAGAGATACATCACTTGTTTTCACTCTCTTCATGTGACCATTGCAGACGGAATCCAAATGAGCTTGGCACAGACCAAACTGCGCTGAACCATTTAAACTTGTTCTATTTTGCAGCCTTTCGTATAAGCGCTTTCTGTGTTTGTGCGGGTATATATATATATATAGAGAGAGAGAGAGAGAGAGAGATTAGATTCTGCTCACTTTTGACATGTTTTACTCTTATGACATGAGTATAATAAAAATATTTTTTATACTTTTTCAAAATTCTTTAACAATTTTGATGTCATTCAAAAATAAGGAGTGAACATATCAATGGTAAGCAAGATCTAGTTTATATATATATATAAATAAACTGTGTGCATACAAAGTGGATGTGTGAGATTTGCTTCGCTTACATTGTGACCCTAGTTGGCTGCAGGAGGAACGTCACGGTCAAGTGTCTTGTCGTCCTTGCGGTCATGCCACGTCCCATGAAAGTGATCTTCAAGCCTTTTGACACTAAAAGAATGGCAACCCCATGTGAATGATGGAGACTATACTTGAGGATGGTGCCAGCCGTAGAGAGTTAACCTGCGTCTCTGCTCCACGGAAACAAGGCAGGCTCCGTGGAGATATTAATGTTAGTAAAGGTTCCTCCAAAGGATGTCCCCAGGTAGTTGGGGCATGCTTCTTGAGAGGTTGCTGATAACAATGAGGTGATGATGATGCATTATGTCAAGAACAAATAATGTATTAGTCTTTTTAATTTATCTTTTATGATATATAGAGATGGTAGTAAATGTCTTGCATAATTTCTTTTATACATAAACTTATATAAGTATTTTTATAGTTTAATATTTGAGATAGACGGTGGAGATGATAAAATAAAAGTATGGTGCATTAAATATAAAGTATAAAGTATAACAATACTTTTAATTTAAATATCTACCTAGTGCTAAATGTATAATGTCTTTAAGTAAATAAAAATGCTTAAAAATGTTCACCATTTTATCTTTGAGATTAATAGTAAAGATTTAAAATAAAAGTATTGTTTGTACTTTTTATTTAATGAATTAGGTATTAAATAAAAAATAATTCAAATTTCTATCATTGATATCAAAGATAGATGTTTAAGCATTTTTATACACTTAAAAATATTATGCATTTAGTGGTACTTCTTTCTTTTTATAAATTCATACATTAATGTATACTAAAATCTTTTAACATCTCTATCATTTGATTTTCATGATCAACGATAGATATTTGAATTAAGTAAGTAAAAAATATCATTATATTTTTTATATGATGCCTTTAATGAACTATTTTTATTTTATCAACGTTTGAGATGATAAAATAGATTTGAGTATACATGAATATGAATATGCATACTGGTACTCTCTCTCTCTCTCTCTCTCTCTCTCTCTCTCTCTCTCTCTCTCTCTCTCTATATATATATATATATATATATATATATATATAGTGAGTCTTTTAACCCGAGAACAAGTTGGCTTTCTATTCATGTGTGCGACCCTGCCTGTCAGCTGCACATGTGAATGTATATATGAGTATCTTTCCTTAAATCTAGACCTCTACGTTCAGCCAACACTGACCGGGCCCTCAATCATGCAGATAACCATATAATCTCGCTATGAAATTAACGTTGCTTTCGGCTTGTCGATAACAATTGTTTTTGGAGTGCTTCAGATAATAATAAAATTCATCTCAAAACATAGGGAAATGGTACTTACTGTGTTAATGAAATAATAAACTGAAAAAATCTCAAAATAAACAATTTGAAAGATATGAATGCTTTTGTGGGGTTCTCGTTCCATCATTTAAAAAATTCATTTTGATAATTGCACTTTCTATCTGGACCTGGAACAGACCTCTAAAGCTCGATCAGATCCATACCCGAATCCTACCTCCATGAAACAAAATGACTTGAATAATAATGATGTACATCATGACAGTGTTCGAATTTGTTTGTTTGTATCAGGGAGGGATGGCAAAATTTCCTTGGTCTTTTGCAAAATTCATGTAAAGGTTGTCTGCGTCAAAGATTCAGCTTGGCCTCCGTAAATCCTTTGGCCTTGAAATGCGTCTCGTCTGCATTATACTTGCAAACACCCAATAAAACTTTCTGCCAACTTTTGCTAACATAGAATACTTTCACTCTGCCTTTTATCTTATTATGGTTGCTGCCAGTTGCTACCCGCTTATGTTCGATCATTAATTTTCAATAATAAAAGTGTAATTCAAAAACTTTTAATAGTTTTAGAAAAATAAGGACAATGTTATTGTACTCTCCAAAAAATAATGAATGAGCATTGACAATAGTGGATAAGAATCGGTCACTATATATATAGAAAGAAATTGGTTTATGTACAATGTCTCTTGATGGCTTTCGATTTCTTTTTGGGATATAAGTATAATATGGTTCTTGGTCCTATTTTGACTATATATATATATAGAAAGAAAGAAATCGGTTTATGTACAATGTCTCTTGATGGCTTTCGATTTCTTTTTGGGATATAATTATAATATGGTTCTTGGTCCTATTTTGACACTCGTACTCCAAAAAAAAGTAATAGGGAGAAACTAAAAGTATGCATGAAACCAAACCAGTTTCTCTCTCTCTCTCCCTCCTCTCTCTCTCTCTCTCTATATATATATATATATATATATATATATATATATATATATATATATATATGTATATATATATATATATATATATATATATATGTATATATATATATAGAGAGAGAGAGAGGGAGGGAGGGAGAGAGGGAGGGAGAGAGAGAGAGAAACGTATATATTGTGTTCATTGTAAACGAAGTTCAGGCGTATCCGTAGGCAAGTTGTCTTGAATATAATCACAGAGGTCCTTTCTGTGAAGGAGGAATCCGAAATCGTGTATGCCTTGTCTATTTCTTGAATTGGCCAAAGATTGGAACATTAGTTATTGAAGTTATTCAGGGAACATTAAATCTTGAACAGAGTTGTCCTCAAGAGGTCCAAAGCCTTCAATCAGTCAGAACTTTCCCTTTTCTAGCCCGTTCTACCATTCTAATATCTTTCTCCATTGTGAAGGAGACGAATCTTTCAAGTTCTACTTTCACCTCCATGTCTTTGTTCATCCGAATTGACTCTTACAGCCCTCAAAATTAATGTTTAACTGATATTTGATGGAAAATTTTCCAAG
Source organism: Brasenia schreberi (assembly GCA_036023115.1). Classification (NCBI taxonomy): domain Eukaryota; kingdom Viridiplantae; phylum Streptophyta; class Magnoliopsida; order Nymphaeales; family Cabombaceae; genus Brasenia; species Brasenia schreberi. The sequence goes on from JAYKKT010000081.1 coordinate 19,946,090, forward strand.
AAAATTAATCTTGATTAAGAGTTGCATGTGATAACCGGTCATAGAGCTGTAAATCAAGCCGAAAGATCCGAGCTAAGCCTATTTGTTGCTTGGCTCATGGATAGTTGCTCTTTGGTGGCTTGTTCTCTTTGTTATTTAAGAGCCAAAGTTTGTACCAAGATGAGCTGCACTTGAGATCAAGTATATATATATATATGTGTGTGTGTGTGTGTGTGTTCAGTTCGATATTAGGTCAGTGGTTCCAATCAGCTAAACTAACCTCAAACCAAAAGAGAACCAAGAACCCTCTTATTCTTGTCCAATTCCACTTTCAACCAAAACCAGAATCAACGGTCATAAACTACCGGTTGGTGATTATTTTGATTTTTATGCATTTCACTGTTATTGGTGGTTTGAAGTATGAACCGAGTTGTTGGTTTCAAATTGGAAACAATTTTTGCCAAACCTAATTTGATAAAATACTAACAAATTCAAACAAATATCAACCATCTATATTTAATGAAGTATAGTTGAGATTTAAAGTTTAAAAAGCAAAAGTTACCTATGTAAGTAAAATATACATACAAAAAGTGTATATACTTTTTACTTTATAGGTTCAAATTATAACCATTGAATGGTTGAGGTTTGTTTGAATCTAGCATATACCAGTCTCTCTCTTTATATTATTTATTATATACACAAACATATTTGTTCCATTTTTTAAGATCGATGATAGAGATTTAAATCGATGTAAATATTGTATTAAATGAAAAATATAAAAGAAAAAATCTTACATTTGATTCAAAGCAAATGGTGGACATGTTTATCAAAAATTATACACCAAAACAAATTTACTCTCTGTATATATAATATACAGAGAAAGACAGAAAAAGATATTTTATCTTGCATGCGTAATGCTCTTTGCTTTTAGAAACATAAGAGCTTCTTATATATAGGGAAAGATGCGTCTAAAACATCCAACCACATGACTGCGGACTGCGCCGTTGATCTCATGACACAAGAATGCCAAAGTAGAGCATTGACTTACAGACTCGAGAAATTGGCAGCGGTATCTTTCTCCAACCAATATATTTTTATTTCAAGAAAGCGAATAAATCCCCCAAGAATTCAAAGTAGTTATATATAAGACCTATTTCTTTCCCTAATTCGTCACCAGCTTCACTCTTCCCTAACGAAGAATGGCTGAAGGAACTTGCGATCTGCAGATCCATGTCAATGGCCAGCACACGTTCTTTATGGACCAGGTAAACGATTACTGAACAAAAATCTCCTCTACTGATTGCTCTGAAGAATAATCTCTGTAAACTTCAGCGAAATCATGTCTTCCGATTTCTTTATTCGTGTTTATGAGGAAAAATATCTACAAATCTCAATGACCAACGTCTTCTTTTTACTTGTTCTGTTTCTAATTTTCGTATAGATTGATAAAAAAGAAGTCTTAATTCTGATGTTGGTAATGCAAAAGATATCATTATTTTAGGCAGTGAGAGTTTGACTATCTACGCTAAAGAAAATAAACACGAAGATTTCTCCTTTTCGTCGTTCTTTCCATTTTTATACCGACCACATTGAGAAGTAATCTTTGTGAATTTCGACGAAGACATGGAGCTCTTCTTCTTTCTACTCTTTTGTGTACTTGCTGAAGTTATATTGTTACAAAATCTTAACGTTCTTCGATAATTTCTTTGTCCCATTTCATGGAGATTGTTAGTAGAAAAGCCTGAATTCTGATGTTGGTGTTGCAGAGGGTTATATCATCGTTTTCCGGCAAACTGAGGAATGCTCTACGGCAGAAAAGTTTAGATGGCCAAGCCATCTGCAAAGAACTGAATCTTGATGGCTTCCCAGGTGGCGCAGACGGGTTCGACCTCGTCGCAAGGTTCTGCTACAGCAATGGAAAGATCTGCATCTCCCCTTCGAACATCTCTCTTCTTCATTGCTCCGCAGCGTTTCTTGAGATGTCCGAGGACATCTCTCGCTGCAATTTGATGCAAAGAACCGAGACTTTTCTGCAGGGGCTCTTCTACTGGACGTGGACTGATATCTTGACCGCACTCAGGACGTCAGAGCCCTTCATTACACACGCGGATTCCTCAGGATTGCTTCAGAAACTCATTAATTCGCTGTTGTCCAAAGTGTGTGCAAACTCTGATCTCATATCGTCGTCGTCGTCTTCCTCTCCTGACACTCCTAATATCGGTTTCAGACGGTCTTTTGATATCACCAACAAATCCTCCTTCAGCCGGGCCTGGTGGTTCGATGATTTAACCATTTTAAGCCCATACATCATTGAAAGAATCATGAAATCTATGTTGGCATATGGTATAGACAAGGTGATAGTTACCAAGTTTCTGATTCATTATCTAAGAAGGGCAATGCACAGTAAGAGTGGCAGCATTGCTGTGCCTAGGTTAGAGTACAGTGGTACTGCAGAGGCAGTGGTAAATGGTGTGAGTCAGATGGACAAGTATAGTTTGTCTTGCAGATGGATGTTTAGGGTATTGAGAGTGGTTTCCGGTTTTGGGCTCAGTGAGGAGTCTAAATGCAAGATCGAAGGAATTATCGGTGGATTGCTGGATCAAGCATCACTGGATGATTTGCTTGTTAGCGTTCGCCATGGCAGCGGTAGTGGCGGCAGCAGCAGCGGAATATATGATGTGAGCTTAGTTTTGAGGTTAGTTAAGGTTTTTGTTGGTGTTACTGATGATGATGACAAGATGAAGAAAGTAGGGAAATTGATGGACAAGTATCTTATGGAGATTGCACCCGATTCAAGGTTGAAGGTGGCTAAATTCTTAGCAGTTGCAGAGTGCTTGCCGGGCACAGCAAGAGATTGCTTTGATGGGGTATATAGATCTCTGGACATGTATCTTGAGGTAAGGTTATTCCTTTTCTCATTTACTTTTGGGATGCTTTTCTGGCATTAATTTTCTTGATAAACTTCAAATGGGCCCTCATTTCTCATACATGTCATGCAATTAATGTGGGCGGTATGATATTAAATGATCCTGTTTTATGCATGATTGCTGGGTAGGGCTCGAAAGAAAGCCCAAATTTCTTCTGCCATTTTCTGGTTCCGTACTTTACATTCTACCATGCTGACCTCGTCATCTGCCATCAACTATTTCTCTCTCTCTCTCAAGCGTCTGCTTCCGGCCTTTTCATTGTTGAAAGTGAAACTAAGGTTGTCTAGCATGCGATGTCATGTAGGTAAATGTTCTTCTCAAACAATCAAATGTCTGCTTCTTTCCCTTTTTACTGAGCTACCTCTCAAGGGAAATGTTATATATATATATATATATTGTGGTGCCTATTTTTAAAGATTGAAATTGGAAATAATTATGGTAGAGTTATATTTTTTGTTTCCTCTGTTTCATATGTAGCAACCAATTGACTGCCATCTCCGTTGTGATCTTCTCTGTTTCATATAAATATCGCAATCACTGTTTGTTATCACTTGGTTTCTGTTCAAGATTGAAGGATTACGTTGTCGTCATTTTACTGCCGTCGTTATTTTAATGTTATCGTTAAATGTGTGCTAAACCCAAGCAGATTTGATTGTCCTGTATCGCAATGGCCCACGGGAAATCTACCAAATTATTATATCGTCCTTTCTTGCTCTAAAATGATCTCTTTCCCTCTCTCCCTAAATTAGTCGATGCGTACGCTCATTCTGTGATCTTTTTAAACATATATTTTTAAAGCAAGTATCAAATAGTAGTCTGTGCATTTCAAAGTATCTATAAAAAAATATTAAGATATTTTTTTGAAAAATGAATTTTAACTCCCGATCTTGAAATCTGGAGAATGTTTAATAGCGAATGGACGTATATATGGACTAATTTCTCTCTCTCTCTCTCTCTCTCTCTCTCTCTCTCTCTCTATATATATATATATATATATATATATATATATATATATTTATATATATAAGGCTTGATTTTCCTATTACCAATAATAATTAAAATTAATAGGAACTTTTTTTTACTTCATTAATCTACCCTTTCTAATTTACTAAGCAAATTTGATAGGGCTTTGCAAATTTACATGTTGACCGGAGATTTGCAATGGCTCTAGGCACATCCCGGCTTACCAGCAAAGGAACAAGACAGACTGTGTAGAGCTCTGAACTTTGGAAAGCTCTCACTAGGTGCTTGTAAGGATTTGGCAAAGAACCCGCGATTCCCACCCAAAATCGCGGTCCGGGCTCTCTCACAACAGTCGAAGGTCCATGGCCAAGCAGATCATGGTTTCCCCAGGTCACCCGGCAGTGAGTTCTCGGAGCGGCCGACCGGACTGAGGGAGAACGTGGTGAGGGCCTCGACGGAGGACGAAGAATTCAATAACAAGATGAAGAACATGCAGTGGAGGGTAGTTGAATTGGAGAAGGCATGCAAGGAGATGCAGACTCAGATGTCTAAGCTCACGAGGGCCAAGATTGACAGTCCTTTGCACAACCAATTCTTACCCAAACTTTGCTCTTAATAAAATCTCATGGATTAGTGCTCTAGCACTCTGTTCATCAAGTACATAAATTTCGAAACCCGACCGACGATGAATATGGTCTCGAGTTTTCAATAGTTTGTGAGTTGAGAAAACTTGCCTTGTGCTTTCCCATTTTCTGTAATAGCATGCACCAGTGGATCTTGAACCCAGGATCTGCTTTACCTATACTGCTAGGTGACATGATGCTAATGATATATATATATATATATATATATATATATATATATATATGTATATATATATATATATATATATATATACATATGTACATATATATATATATATATATATATATATATATATATATATATATATATATATATACATATATATATATATATATGTATATATGAAGGTGAAGAAGCTTAAGAGATCGTATAATGGCCATACATGCACGTGCACGCACACACATACAGGCACAAACACAAATACATACACATACCAGGCAGCATTTCTATTTATAGCTTGGTGAACTCTCTCTCTCTCTCTGTCTCTCTCACATGCACATACATGCATACACGCACACCCATAGACGTTTGCAAGATGAGTAGATCTCCGGCTGATCTGACACATTTTCTATCCAAGCAAAACCTTTTGATTACACGGCTTCGAGTATTGAACCGAGTCGAGTAACCATTTGACCAGGTTCGACCAGCCCGATAGATGGTCCCAAGTATCACATTGTACTAAGTGTTGGATGAGGATGGAATTGATTTCAGGTAATCAAACCTGATCCACATGGATGGATGGTCGCCCACCGAATATCAGCACCAATTTGTCAATATTAGGTCCAGATCCATTTTAGAATACAACAAAACCCACAAAGCTTATCAGTAATTTAAATTCAATATTCATGTATATTCAAAAAAAGTTGCTTGAATGTTGTGGCTTTGCACTATAAAAGACGTCCTTTTGAAATAAACTGTTGCACATTTAGTCTATAAAATGGTTATCTTATAATTATAGTGTAATATTATATATATTTATATATATAGAGAGAGAGTGATTGGATTTGTTCACTCATTACTTTTGGGTTGCATGAGTGTAAAAAAAATATACTTCATCCTTATTTTTAAAGACTTACAATTTTTGAAATTATACTCATCCCACCCAAAAGCAACAGGCGGATATAAGTGGGCAGGTGTCAACATGAGCAGTATTCAGTTTTATATATATATATATATATATATATATAGCATATAATTTACATGTAACATATAACCTATATAAATAAATAAGACGTGATACTGCATAATATATGTTTTTTTCTTAATGGTCTCATATGTTGTCTCAGTCACATGAAGGTATGGGTTTGAGCCTACTTGGGGCCAACAGGGTTCTTGTGTGTACTTCTTGACCACTAGCAGATGTGGTAGTTGCCATCCATGGTTACTTGGAGAGAACGCATGCGAGATTCTTTTTGACAAATTAGATCAATTATTTCTTTGATCGAACGGTTAAGATTCAAAAAAAAAGTACAAAATACAAAATGTATGTTACATTCTCTGTTTTTTGCTTTTTGAAAAAACTATATTTATTTTTTCTTTTTAAATCTCAGCCATATGATTCAAAAGGTGAACATCTGGTTACTTATAGTCATTTCAATCTCAAGTAAGTTGTAATTTGTAGGTAAACTAACTTGCGCCCTTGACAACATGATACGATACTGGGAATCAACTTATGTGACTAGAGATGTTGCCCACGAGAATTGAGTCCCTGACCAGCAGCCAAGGGCCTTTTCCTTTATGCTAAACCCTTTGGTGCATGTGGGCTTGGCTCCAAAGAGAAGGGCAGGAGTGGGTTCACAGGGGTTATCATATGGCCAAGGAACTGAAGTGGACGCTATGGAAGTGGGTTCCCTCTTTCTGAACCAAGAATGATAGGTCACCTGCAGATAAGACCAAGGCTGGGCCTAGAATAGTTCCAGATTGACCTTGTTTTCTTGATTGTTAAACCGGGGAGAGACAGGTCCCTCGCCAGACAAACCTATGATCACATTAAAACCCATGTCTGTTCGGCCCCGACTCATAATTGCATGGTGTATCCGGATCCTTATAACTTGAATATATATAAAAACTTACATTGATTGTGAGATCTTATAGGAGTGGTGAATCAGATAAGTGGGTTGGATCCAGGTCAAAACAGTCAACCAGACCCAACTCGTTAGCCTAGTATCAGCTTGCACAACTTAAGGGTGTGTTTGACACGCGGTTCTATGGAAATTATACAGTTATTTTTCACTCATCGTTTCAAGTTCCATTATGTATCAAACGTAAAACCTGTTGTTGCTGTTGACGTGAAACTGTAGTCCCGTGAGTTTAATTCGAGTCAAAAACTTTAATATCAAGAGAAAGGTGGATAATAAAAACTAGACCCAAGTTACCCAGCTTAACTGACCCGGTCTAGTTCGGGTCAACACGACTCTACCACTAAGTATCTTTCTCTTTCTCTCTCTCTCTCTCTCTCTCTCTCTCTCTCTCTCTATATATATATATATATATATATATATATATATATATATATATATATATATGTGTGTGTGTGTGTGTGTGTGTGAAAATTGGATCTGCCCACTTTTAACATGTTCACTTATATTCATTCATTGCATTTGGGTAATTAGTTTAAAAAACTAGGTTTTTGGAAGAGTGTGATATACAATGTTATTGCAGTCCAAAAAAAAAAAATGTATGAGTGAACAACATCAATCAATCGTGAGCAAGATGGCAGTAGTTAGATTACTGGTTTTGTCATCTATGATCTGAGAGCGTTTTTCTTTTTTCCTTCTTTTAGTTGAGGAGTTGAGAGGGTTGTGACAATACACAACGCGTAGGAAACGCCGTGGAGCCATGTCCATTCTGTTATCTTTCCGTAATTAAGCAGGCACCTCCGATCTACCCCGTTCAGGATCGGCCCGTTATTCCTCCGTATGAATGAACGGCCAAATACCGGACTAAAGTACTCCTTTCAATTACCTTTTCTTGGGATTTTATCTAATCCACTCCTTGGTATCCAGATATCTTCAATTTGGTCTCTCTCTTTCCACTAATCTCAAAAGAATCCATTCCTTTTACATAGTTCTTTTCGAGATCACATAGAATCTAAAAAGACATTAGTATCAAAGTACCTCCTTCATACAGTAGGTTTAATCTCAAGAATTTAGTGTATTACAAAGATTTTTTGGAGGGCTTCCGGTGGGAAGGCTGAAACCAGGAATGCATGCTCTGAGAATCAAATTCACACCCTACATCCTATGGAGTTGAGAGTCTTGTAGGGGGCGGGACAACTCTCACTAAGGAACTCGACAAATAACACTGTAAACTTCCTAAGATCATGACTGATCTTGAAAGGAAAGAGAATGGAGGAACCTCAATAACCTGCTTTTATCATCTTTAGTTGCCAGGAAGAAGATGGCATGACTGCTTTATTTTAAAAAATATCAAAAATACAATTTATTATTTATATTATTTGTCATTAGCAAGGATAAAATAGACGAATTCTAGGACCTTTCTCCCTTACCTGAGACGGACAATCATACGCACGAAAATTTCAATAGTTTCGGAAAGTGAGGAAGTTCTTAAAAGTTATTGGAAAGAGAGGCGTGAATATGCAAATTGCTCCAAAACTAGGGACAGAACAAATTATTTAGAACTATTCACAATAGAGCAAGCCTTGTCCTTTATGGTGGGACTCACTACTTCTTTCTTACGTATCGGCAACAAAAAGTGTCGCTCTTTTGACGTATCGGGCGATGCATCACGTCAAATTTTGGTTTCTTCACCAACCGTTAGCTGTGAGAGATGAACGACAGATAAAGCTTAAGGATGGGTTGAAAGCGACTGGTTACCCTCCTTGTTTGAGCCACCCATCTTTGTGATGTACGGTGTTCGTCCAAGTGATGGACCCCTTTTCACGCAGAAGGATTTGAAAATCGGAATCGTGTGGACCCACTAGCTCCGGACCTTTCTAGTTTATCGAAACGCCCCTACTGACGCTTAATTCAGTTCGCGCGCGTTAATAAACACGAGCTGATTCGCAATTCCAGGTTTGGATAGTGCTCGTGTCGCGTCATTCTACATTCGTGTTAAAAATAGTTCAACCCGAACGGCTGTGGTTAGACGTAAACAAAGACTTGTCACTTGTGGAGAGGTTCCGGGTAAACCGAAACCGTGAAAAGAGGGCAAATGCGTTCTCTGGGAGTTGAAATTCCTACAGTTGAGTTACTGATGAGTTTATGCTAATAGGTGTTAAAAAATATATCTAACAACGATTAAGAATCATCGGTTTCAAGTCGGTTTTTGGATATCATAAACTGTAACCAAATCGAGAGTCCTCAATTCCGCTTATCGCCGAATCAGTCGTGTACTTGTTAGTCCTCAACTTATCCAACTCTAGCCTGAATTTTCGGTCGTGTCAAAACAGGTCTCTCTGAAGACTCCGAAAGTATTTTTTCACATGTTTATAGCAGGTCTTCATTTGTTGTATGAAGTTGCCATACGGCTAAATGAGTTAAGTTGGATAATTTGTCCTCTTACTTATGCTATAGAATGTTCGACTTATCTTGCCTTGGCTTAAATTGGTGTCCGTGTATGTAAAGTATATTATATTTATTCATAGTTATACATATATAATATATGTATATGCGTAAATATTATGACTATGTGTAATAAACAAACTTCTTTATATATGGGTTGTACCTGGGTTAACTACAAAGCGGGTGATAGAAATTCGGGTCGGTTTTGGGTCAGTCTGTTTTTGTCCCGAGCTTGAACAAGACCCACCGACCCGATCGGTGAAGCGAAGTGCAATAGAGTGAAATAAGCACGAATCTGACGGCCTTTATTGAAAAGGAAAACACATTGGTTAGTCTGGGCCGTGTTAACAAAGAAAAGGAAAATAAAGAGAAACTTAACTACTCACCAAGCAAAATTAGTGGTTGTCCCATGCGTGTAATTTTGGCTTCTTTTAAGGACAAATGTGAACATTGGTACCACCCGAGGAAAGAGAAGAAGTGTCACGCGGAAACCCGAGCATAAGACGGCCTCCGCTCCTCCCGTCACGCATGAAGTGTCCAGCTCCTCCCGCTCGCTCGGAAGATCGATTTCCGGCAATCTCCGGCGAATTCTTCCCAAAATGATTCTCGCTGAGAAGCGGTACCACATTCCCTTCAGCCTTGCAGGGACATTTCGCTCGAGGAGAGTTCACCTCCGCCTCCTCTCCTCTGCCTTCGAGGAAAAACTCACCCAGCGTCTCAAGACACTCATCTCCGCCCGGACTACGCCTGGCGTGACGCTAATGTGGTTCTCTCTCGCAGTCAAGACGCTAGCGTCGACACATGCCGACGCAAGAGCGATCGTCGCGGATTTCAAGCCGTCCGACCTTGTGACGCCGCTGCCGGACCTCTATCTCGAAGGGAGCATCAAGATCCTCGACATCTGCAACTCGGTCGCCGCTGAGATTTCACGGCGTCAGCAGCAACGCCTCCTAGTGAACTACGCATTGCATCTCGTCGACGGATTTCCCGGGGACAGAGAGAAACTCCGGCGGGCGGCGGTGTCGCTACGGGATCTGGAGAAGTCGCCCAGAGACGGAAGCCTTGGGATCCGGACTGTCTCGATTCTTCGAGATCTGTCGGAAGGTGCTAGGAAGACGCCACGCGTTCGGTCATCGTTTACTCGGAAGGTCCTTTCCCGGACGATCTACGCCGTCAATGCAGTTAGCTTACTTGTCACCGGAGCCCTAACAGCGGCGTTGTTTGGTTCCCCGGAAGGAGCCCGAGGGATCAGGGTTCCAGCGGAGTTCGCGTGGGGGGAGGCGTTCAACGAGCTCGAGAGGGAGATCGACGGTCAGCCGGTGGAGGAGTTCGAACGGGTGGACTTGGGTACCGCGTGCCTTGCAGGGGTCGTGGATGACGTGGCATGCATCGCCGGGGCTGATGGAGATGATGGACGGCGGAGAAGACTGGAGGAGGCTGCGAAGGAGGTGGAGGAAGCCACTGAGAAATTGTCCATTGGGTTGGATCGGCTCTCGAACGAATTGAACGGGTTCTTTGGGGTGGTCCTGTTCACAAGAAACGCCATTTTGGGTCGGTTTAGACAATAGCAGTTATGAGAACGTACAGAAGTGAAAATATACCGAAACTTTTCCTTTCTATCTTTTAAGATTGTGCATAATTTGTTGTACCGAATGAATGTACATCATTTGCCACTAAAAGGAAAAACATTATTTGCACAAAGATAATGCAGAATATTTGCTGTTTTTGTTCTTAGCATGCTCTCCCTATCGATTTCAACTAAAATTCTGCAATTGAATGGATTTCTTAAAGGAATTGAGCCGAGTTCTCTTCCAGGTGAGTTAGCGCTTTAAGTGCTTAATTTCTCGCACACTCACTCAAGAAACTCTTGCACTAATTTTTTCTTTTGACAGCCTCGTTATATTTTTTTAAGTACAGCCACCTTAATATCTTCATTTTGAATAACATTTCGAGATTCTTGGTTTTCATAGGTTCAATCACAACTTCCACACTCAAATGAAGACAATCAAAGTCGATTCTCTTGAAATGCTTGTCACATGCGAAACCCGCGATCAATGATTGATATGATTTGAAATGGGGTGCTAACTTTGGGTTTTTGAGGCTGATCGTTTAGTGAGATTTGTTGTGTTAGTTATATATAGGATGCAAACAGGAACTGGAGCTTATGCAATTCATGGTTGCCTGTGAGATGCAATGCATCACGACGGTATCGTTTCGGCCAATAAGTTCCATGAGTTCCGGCCGAGACCAGGCGACTCCATATTCCCAAGGTCTCCATCAAGTGAGGAACTTCTTTGAGCAAACATGTTTGGTGAAGGCCTTTTACGATCGACTTATTGGTTATTTAAAATATCACTTGATCTGCTCTTTGAACTTCTTTCTCACTCGGATAAACCTGAGACCCATGCAGCTTTCGACGGCAGTTGGAACTTTGTCAATGCTTGTTGTGGTGGGATATCCTTTACTTAAGAGTGTTTCCCAAACAAGGCGGTTGCTTTCCTTTTCTTCTGGTTATGTTGCTTTGAAACCAGAAAATGGGAGATGAATGAAATAAGAAGATGCTTATGTTATGGTCATAGTGGCTACCTACCATCACTTTCGGTGAAAAGGGAGACCTTGTTCCAAACGCCACTTCAAGAACACAAAGGACGACTTGATCATGTCAAACTGTGTTGCAGTAGGCCTACATAGACGAAGGAGTTCAATAAAGACATTGGTGTCATACGCCTCCTCAGGTTCGATTCATGGCGTGTGACATGCTTTTATAGGTAGGGCGTTTAAGACGCAGTGTTCACACTGTTTTTGTAAGGCTTTGTACAGATTTAAATAAGCTCGATGCAATTGGTTTACTATGCTTTCATTTGACATTACTCGTTATGTTTTTCTGTCAATCCAAATATGCACTTTTCTTTTAGAACGGGATGCGGAAGCCAGACGCATGCTTGGGAATTGAACTCCTGACCTTGAACTTGTGAGTCCACCCCCTAATTAGATGATTAGATGCCACACCTCTCATTGTGCAAGGGAAGCATCTTTGTTGCTGTTCTGGCTTAGATTGATGATGGCACCGTCACTGGTCTCGAAAGCTCTTCAACCCATAGCTTTGACGTGAAAGACTTTCCTTTTTCTAAGTACTTTCTTGGCATTGAAGTTGATTCAATTTTAGACTTCGATATTTATATTATAAACTAAGTGGGCGATTGGTTTTGTTGATAAATACAACTTGTTTGATGCAAAACTTGCAGAGTTTCCTATGGAACCATGCTTTTCTCCATTAATATGCAAGATGGACCTCTCAATGAGTACCTTATCAGCATCTTCGCATGATTTTTTTTGTTACAAGAGGAGGATGAACACTAACAGGCGCACACGCCCATACACATGCACCCTCTGGGAGTCGAACTCCCCACCAGCAGCGACGGTGCTGATGCTAGAGCCGTTGAGCCAACGTTATCTGTTAATGGAAATAATTTATTTAACCATCGGCCACCTTTGGATTATTTAGCAATTTTAAATCTACTTACGGTAAAGGAACCAAACACACTGACGTACATCGGAAAAGTCTCTACTGGGAGAACAAGGTGTATGTCAATGCAGACTGAGGATTCTGGGGTATACATGCTTTGTACGTGTTGACACACGCTCAGTGTAGTATGAAAAAGTGCAGTTCGTGTTCGTGTTGACTCATTCGTGACACGAACAGGAAATCACACGATAGGAATGATACTTGAACACAAATTTTGTAATAGACGAAGCGGGCCTGGATTCATTTAGGATCCATACCCGCCCAAATCAAAACAATTTCAGCAATGCCCGATTTGGGCATTGCATAAATGCAACGCATATGCGTTGTTGTCTTTGGCTGGCCAAGGAGAGTAACGGCCATTAAGGCCAGTTACCAGCCTAAGATGAAGAGGAGGGGTGACCTACTGGGGAGAGGTCTCGGGAGGAGCCGCACGAGCCGTAAAAAGTCAAAGCCGATCGAAATCCAGTAAGAAAACCTTGATTTTTGCTTTTATAAAAAAAACCATTTTTAGTTGCTAAAACTAGGTTATATCATAGGGCTTTTGTTTGGTTCATGCTAAACCTTTGAAAACATGCCTTAATATACGAAAATCGGTTCAAAACAAATGTAGATTCATGAATTTTTTCTCAAATCCAAGTTACTATTTTTTATGAATTTTCTAGCCAAAACGACACCGCTGACAACCAATCATGGGTTGGATTAAAAGAGGAGTAGGCGATCGGTTGGGGACCATCGTCGACCTTAATCGTTATCGGAAATCGGCCCTTTTGGGCATGTCCCTAGTTTTTGTGTTGTGTTGGACACGACATATCATGCTCAGAATGTCATGAACCGACATTGATTCATGTTGTACCCTCGTGTCGCGTGTTAAGAACCAATTATGTATCAAAACGGGTTTTGTGTCGAAAATGGGTCAGGTTTGGGTTGTGTCTTTAAATGGGTTTATGTATTAGAAACAGGACCCGTGTCAGTAGTTACAGATTCTTTGTTGACACAGTGACACAACCTACCTACTGTGTCACTCGATTTGGATCAGATATGGATCTAAGTATCAGTTTGGATCTCGGATAACTTAAATGGATCCATATTAGGTTTTGGGTGATTTTAGGATCATTTGAGATCCAATTTGTATACGGTTTGTTGAGTTAGATTCGTAGTTAAATAAATTTTAATATTTTAATTATTTGTAATTATTTAGATATTAAAATTAGAGGATTTGATGGTGATAAGAGTGACCTAGTGGGTTGGGGACTAGATCTTAGCACTCCTTCAGGTATGAGGTTATGCATTATTTTACAGAACCATACTAGAAGCGATTTTACTTGTTTTAGATAGATTTAAATGTGCATGATTGATAAATATTTTATTGATGTTTATGAAATGCTATTCGCACTTATGAGTTATTTGATATGCTTTTCGAATAGAACATGTTTATGACATTGATTGATAAAGAGCATGTTTTGATATGCATGTGCCGTATGAACATGGTATTTAAATATTGTTTAAATATTGTATGGATATGGATTTGGTTTTGGATATTCGTGGATCTGGATATGATTTGTGAATACGATTAACTGTAATTGGTTTTAGAAATGTAATGATGTGTGAATATACGAGCCGTACTTGTGTGGGTTGTGTGCGGTCTCTAGGGACTTGTAAGTTATTCGGGCGATTTGGCTTGGGGCGAATACATGGTGTGTTCTCGAGAACTCTGATGTGAGAGTCGACGTAGTTACCGTCATGGATGGAGTTGCCGAGGTCACATTAGGGAGGATCGTATGACTCTCGTGGCCTTTGGGATAGACATAGTATGGACTGTAATTATCGTAACTAATGATATGTGTATACGTGTATGAGTATGTGCATATGAATTTGATATCATGATTTAAAGGTGATTGTGGTTTGTTATGGAATGATTGTGAAATTATGCATGCTTTTAGTATTATTTCTATTTAAAGATGTTTAATTTCCCTACTAAGCTGTGTATAGGAGCTCACCCAATTATTTTACAACTCATCCTAAAGCTAACACTTTGAAGGTACATGAAGCAGAGTAGGAGTTGGATAAAGGTGTATTTTTATTTTAGTTTGTATGATAAGTGTTAAACGATTTATAAAATCTTGTTATTCGGGGTTATTGTTAGGTGGGTCTCGCATCATTTTGAGTGTGTTGGTTAGAACTTCGATATGAATATTTATTTCAGTTAAATATTTCATTGAGTTTGAATTAAATTAGTATTGTATTCGGTTATTGCAACCATCAAACCCGCACGAGAAGGGGCCATGTAGAATCGGCTCAGGCAGGGTTGTGGTCGTGACCCGAGCGGGTGTGACAAATTTTCCATTTGGAACAGGTAATATGACCCGCACGAATACTTGACGTGGCCACGACCCAAAAAGTAAGTAATTGTTCTAGGGCTATGTGCGTTTCAAGCTGTGCTCATGACCCGTTTAAAAAAACAACACAAAATAGCATGACCGTGCCTGCTTTAATGTGCTTACCATTGTATATGCTTACTTATTATTGAAATTTTCAACCATTTATATGCGTGAATTAAGTGTAAATACAAAAGGTATATATATACTTTTTGGTTTTACGTTTGAACTCAATTATTCATTCATCCTAAATGGTTGAGTTTTTCAAGAATATGATAAGTATTAAACTTTTTATAATCTCTTTATATGTATTGTACAACAACAACAACTAAGCTTTCTTCCATGAGGTACGTTATATGAATTCTTTGTTTTCATAAAATATTAATAGTTAACTCAACATATGTTGGATCATTTCTTATTGTTTTCTTCTAACACTTTTGTGGTTTTTCTCTTCTTTTTTAAACTTTTGTGGTTTTACTTGAGTTTCTTTTGGTCATCTTTTTATGTGTCCAAATTATCTTAAACGATTTTCTCTCATTTTGTCATCTATTGGTGTTACTCCCAAATTTATTTATAATAACCTCTATAATCTTTACTTCTGTGACTACTCATCCATCTTAGCAATATTTATTTCTACTATCAACATCTTTTATACATGTTGATAATTAAATGTTAACCATAAAGCATATCGAATTGGTGCTTTATGATATTTACCATTCAACTTCAATGATATCTTCTTTTCACATGAAATATCTTCTGCACATCTTTATGTTAAATAACATGCATCAATTCTATGTACATCTCTATTAATTTTTTTCGCACTCGGAAAGCCAACCCTAGGTATTTAGAACTTTCCTTACAAGGGATATAATATGTGTCAATCCTGTTTTTTATATCATTTAAAATAACCAAGTAATCAAACTTCATCTCATATTGTGTCTTTGTTTGACAAAGTCAAATTGTTTCCCTCAATAATTCCAAATTTTGTTAACTTTTTCTTTAGTCTTATCTAATAATATAATGTCAACGGCAAATAACACTGCATCTTTAATAGGTTTTATTAGCTTGCCAATGACAAATACAAATAAATATAGATTTAAAGTTGATTTTTAATGTAATTCAATATTAAGCTTAAAGAAGTTTGTCATTCCTTCACGAGTCATAACCCATGTTTGTGCACTATCATAAATGTCTTTTATAGGATCGATGTATATCAATGTGGTATCTCTATTTTTTTTTAAGTTTTCCAAAGAATGTCTCTTTTCATGTTATATACTTACATGAACAATTGACTTTAAATAAAAAAATTAAAAAGTACATATATTTTTGCAGGTTACTTTCCACTGTTTTTCAAACATGAACAAGCATATAAAGTTGCAAAAACATAAGCACACATACATATATATACAGTTTTGCTCAACACTTCTTGCAGTATGACCTCTTGCCTCTTTATTAATTTTCCCAGAACATGATTAAAAAATCAAAACCATTGTTTTGGAAAATAAAGAAGTGCGGTCGTATTACACTCCTTTTCCACAAGAAGAGATAGAAGTATACAATGTCAAAGTATGCATGAACATATACATACTAATGCCTTCAAATTACAATTTGAGAGGGCACAACATGAATTTATTTTTATTTTTACAAATACCTTTTTATAGAACACTCATGCACCAAAAAAGATAAGAGGTATCAGTGAACACCGTTAGAGGAGTGCAGGAAGCAATTATAATATAAGGAATTTTGTATTTCAAATAGAGATTGATGACTCAAATTTCTTGAAAATGCTTGATTTTGCATTATTTTCTTATGTTAAAGAGCCTACAAATGAAGCACTTATTTATCGCGCGCACTTCTCTGAAAGTTAACGCGAAAAGCGGCTGTTTATATCGCCGGGCAAAGGCGCCGGCCTTTCCGTCACAAGGGTCGCCTACTTGGCCTTCGCGCCTTTCTCTCTCTTTACCGGAACCCTAGGTTCCGTTTCCAAGCAACGGGATGATCGCCATGATCAAGCCCTAATTCTTTCAATCTCGTTTCGGACGCAGTTGACGCCTTATTAATCGAATCTCCGTTTGCGCTCTCTTCCGTCCCCGTGCTCATGATCGCACGAATTCCGAATGCTATCCGGTGCTGTAACTTCATAGTATCGATCGCAAAGCCTACTGCTTCTTTTTCTCCACAGAGCCCTAATCTTCGTTCTGTTCGAGCGGATTCGTGATGGAATCCATCGTCTCGGCAGCTCTTGAAGTGATCTGCACCGAGGGGGTCAACGGTTGCCCGATTTCCGATCTGTGGCGCCGCATTGAGCCCTCCGTCGCGGAGTCCGGCCTTCATCTATGCGACGGAGTGAAACAATCCGTCTGGAAACGCATCTTGGGCATTCCCATGATTGAATTGAAGGAGAACGGCTCTCCTCTCTCGTCGCGAAACGTTTCACTGTCGGCGGCGGAGGAGATGGAAGTAAGGGTTGTGGCTCCGGAGCAAATGAGGGATGCTTGCTTGGGGATTTATGATTTGAAGGCATCGGATGCAGCAATCACCGCGCAGCAGAGAAAGGTGCTGGAGCGGCTTGCCAAATCCGGGTAATTTCTTTTACCTTAAAATTTCTCACATGTTAGGTAATTTCTTTGAGCATCAATTTGCCAAGCCCGCATCATTCAATGCAGCAACATAGTTGGTTGCATATCCATCACAATTTGACGCAATACGATATACCACTCAAATTCAGAACAACAATTCTCTTATTTCATTGCTCAAAAGATACAACCATGTAACTCATAGCCAACATTTCTACAGACATTGAAGATGTCTAGCATGTCTCACAGAAGAGGGGCCTCTTAGGAGATCTCTGATTGCACTATCTGGTCTGATTGGAACATGTAGGTGTAACCAAGGTCTGGTAATGGTTCCTATATAGGGTCACATAACCGAGTAAATCTTCTCTCGATTTAGCCACATCAAGGTTTAACTTCAAAAGCCCGGACTTGTAGATTTTGTGGATGGTGAGTTTGTCGGGCTGGAGTAACCATGCGAGGCATCTTTGTCTGGAGAGATGGGCGACGTCCTAAATCAGTTTATGTTGGTTGCGATGACCAATGAGAGTTCCAAGGAATCATACACAGAAGTTACTGAGTAAGTCTCATCCACCGTGCAATTACAGCTCGTGTCTCTGATCCTTAAGTGTGACATGCTGAAGGAGTTTCCATTATCCTCAATTAATCCTCAAGTCCTCAGCTTCTCAGGTCAAATGTTTGTTGAGTTGTCTGACCAATAGGTTATCTCCAGCGGTCAGCCATCCCGGCATACTAATTAATAGCCGTTTGAAAGATTTTTCTGGATTTGGCATCTAATGGGGAATCTAGTAACCAGCCATCCTTCCAATACTAACCACTAACTCCTCTTATTGTTACCAACCTGTTGCCTGCAACAGGATATGAATTTATCCAGCATTGTCATCCATCGTTCCAACATGGTAAACCCAGCGTTCATGCATTATTGAAGCTCTAATCTCCAGACGAGGTAGCTAACTTGTAGTCCATGCGAAACAAGTCCAGCCAAAGTGAACCAACCGTGATCCTTACTGACCACCATTTCCCTGAGAATGCCTGCATATTTTTATTACCTAGCAGCTCTCTTGGTTACTTCCGTATCAGGAAAATTTGATTATGTTTATAATTAAAAAAAAGAAGGCACGATATTAAAAAAAACAGTTTTTGTTTCATTGAAGAAGGGTGGTGGTGGAAGGGGATAGTGGTGTGTATGCATTGACTTTGATAGCCTTTATCCTTACTGGGTTCCAAGTGATTTGATGCATAGATTTTGATTGAACCGAGTGGGTAACCCGCTGCTTTTATCTCACTTTACGTTGCACTTGTAGGCAATACATGTGTAGGCTCGTAGAATTCTGATTTGTGTATCTTTTGCTATAGTTGATCTCCACTGTAGCCTTTGCTAACCTTATTGAGACTATAAGATGCTTTAATCTTCTTGGCTCTTTTCCTCCTAAAAGCCACGTCTTAAGAGGACATGCATTGGAGATAAGAATACATAGTACACACGCTCAAATCTGAACATAATGGAGTGGATGGTATAGATTTCTTTCCATCTGTTGAATTATTCCTCCTTAAAGGAGCATGTACTTACATACATATTATATATATACACACACACACATATCTACACATACATATATGTATAACTGTATGTATACAGTATATACACATGTATGCATCTGTCTATCATACACATACATGTATATATACATGTGGGTGTGTGTATATAGTCTGGAATTATTAGATTGAGTGATAGGAAATCATCTGCCCATCTGTGAAATTCTTACACACACAGCCATGTACATACATTTGATTCAAAATCTCATGCTCACGTGTGACAAAATTATTCACTGTGAAGTTTAGGCATGCATTCTTGCACACTCAAGTTTCCATTCAAAACAGATTGTTTTTCGTCTTTATGATGAATTCAATAATCCTTTGACGTCAACTCTGTATCATGTTATATATATTTAAACATGTGTGTCTGTGTGCATATTTAGTGGATGGTACATATTTTAAATGTTTTCATGTTCACTTTACTCCTCTCATTTTCTTCTTTGTCATATTTAGTCACCTGTCTTTTGTTAAGATCATGCAAGTTCCATGTCCTTTCTGGGTTCAGGTGTGCAAAATATGTCAAGTGAATGCTTGTGAATTTCAAATGTTCTAATTTTCCTTTCCTTGCTTAGATGTGATCTAGTTTCTTGTTTCTTTGTTCCCTCGACTTTTTATTTGTTCATTGTTAAGAGTTTAAGAGTAAAAAAATACATGTTTCTGTACTGATAAATTTGTGTATGGCTGGAAATATATGTATAGTATGTTTCAAAATTGCATAAAAAATCTTAAAACTATTGTAATGCAACGACAACAACAACTAAGCCTTTTCCCATACTAGACGGGGTCGGCTACATGGATTCTTTGTTTCCACAGAGCTCTATCATGTGCCATGTTAGCAGTTAACTCACAATAAGCTAGATCATTCTTTATTGTTTCTTTCCAACACTTTTGTGGTTGTCCTCTACCTCTTTTAATACTTTCCAAATTTAGTTTTTCATACCTTCTTACAGGTTCTTCTTATGATCTTCTTTCTATATGTCCAAACCATCTTAAACGATATTCTCTCATTTGTTACATGGATTCTTTCTATACATAACGACAACTAAGCTTTTTCCCATACTAAATAGGGTATGCTACATGGATTCTTTGTTTCCATAAGGTTAAGGTTTGATATTGGTGCATGTTAACAGTTAACTCAACATAAGTTATTCTTTATTTTTTCCTTCCAACACTTTTGTATTCTTTCTCTTTCTCTTTTAACATATATTCTTCCTCTTTTAACATATATTCACTATCTAGTTTCTCGTACCTTCTTTCTAGATCTTCCTTAGGTTACCTTCCCACGTATCTAAACCATAATGATTGTCACTCATTTTAATGCCACTTCCAATTTATCTCTGATAACCTCATTAAGAATACAGTCTTTCCTTGTTTCACCATGCATCCATCTCAATATCTTCATTTCTATCACGGACATCTTATGTACATGATGATTAACTATCCAACACTATATCGTAGCATGTGTAGACTCTAGTTGCTACTCAATAATATTTACCTTTCTTTACTAGTATCTTCTTCTCATATAAAATACATGATGCATCTCTCCATTCTAACCAACTTATATTAATTCTATTTGTGACATCTCCATCATTTTTTCTACCATTTTGAAAAACCGATACTAGGTACTTAAATATTTTTTTTGAGGGATGCAATGTGTATCAATCTTAATTTCCATCTCGTATTCTTTTATCATTTGGCATGGCAGGACCGCAAGAGTCATATGCATAAAGAATCCCTATTACTCCATACTTGGCCTAGGTTATTAAATGCTTTTGGCCTTAGTTGAGCAAAATTAGTATGTTTTTGCACTTCATGTTTGAACGATCAACCATTTTCATTAATTTAGGAAAATTTTTCATAGAAGTACCTTCTGATTTCCCAGAATTTACACTTCGGGACCTCAATTTTTCAAGATTTTAGAAGAGACACGAGGTTTCCATTGTTAGTCAAATAGGTCATGAGGTTTTTATCATTAGTTAATCAAGTAGGAATCTGAGGTTTTAAAACACATATGCAAAAACTAATGTTGTTAGCTATGAGTTCCCTGCTTGATTATGATTGAACACTGAAGTCTCTAATTGATTAAGGTGAAAACCTCATATCCCTCACAAAATGCTGAAAAGTTAAGGTTTCAAAGTGAAAGTTAGAGAAAACAACATGATAATTGTGTGAAATTTCTTCTTATTCTTATCTGTGCCTTAGGTTGTCTAAGCTTCAATCATCTCTATTGATCCTTGTTCATTCGCTTTTAGCTTTAATTAAGCAAAATTATTGTGGCAATGAGCTTAATATTGAAAAATCAACCATTTCATTATTTTTAATTCTGTGTCAAAACTTGTTAAATTTTATTCTTTTGTGGAAAATATAATTTTTTATTCTGATAGTGCTCACTATTGTGCAGAATCACTGGCATAACACAGAGTGAATTAGCTAAGGAGTTCAATATTAATGGTAACAAGCTGTTTTATATAGTGAAGAATCTCGAGTGCCGCGGACTGCTAGTGAGGCAATCAGCTACTGTAAGAACGAAAGACTATGGCTCTGAAGTCAATATGGGGAATAAGACTGAAGCAATAGTAAATACAAATCTTATACATTTATCTCGCTATGGAAAGAATTTCAACCTGGGTTCTCAGCAAAGGTTTGAAATTAAAAAGGAGAATTCTGCATGTAATTCCCATTATGATGGTGAAAGCACATCGAGTCATACCAATGATGCTAGAGATTGCTTCAAGGAGGATAGGCATGTAAAAGATTATTTACCTGCTATGAAAGATATTTGTGATAAACTCGAGGAAGCTAGTGACAAGGTATAGGCTACTAGGTTGTCTTCCATAGCTATCTTTATTAATTCCTGTATCTTCTTATTTGGTTCATGCTTTTTTTGCAGGTACTTGTTGTTTCAGATATCAAAAGGGAACTTGGATACCTGAAGATTAGTGGACATCGCATGTGGAGAATCGTGAGTATTGTCTGATTTATGCTTCTATTATTTGTTTTGGACTGCTAGTTGCTTACCTACAACCCTCTACAGGTCTTGAAAAAATTAAAAGAAGCTCAACTCGTTGAAGAATTTTCTGGAGAAATAAACAAGAAGGTTGCATTCACCTTTTGGTTTTCGATTTTCTGTAAATAGGGCTATGTTGACCTTTTTATGCAATCTGAAGTTTCTGCTTATATGTACCATTTGCGAGATGTACTTTTAGACAAGCTTTTCTATAGGTTACTAGGCATAATTGATAAGCCTGTGAGATATGAACTTAATGTTTCTAGATCTGGAAGGATGAGAAACTATGTTTTATTTCCTTGTTCATTACTTTAGGATATTAAATTTATTTTGTATACCTGGAAGTGGTCTGACGTTCAAGTTCAGATCAAACTTGGAGTATCTAATATTTTATCTTTTATAGGTAGTTTCCTGTTTACGCTTGGTGAAGAACTTCGACCAAAAAATTTTCCAGCAAAAAAATGCCGGTTATGGATGTGAAGAATCAGATGGAGACCAACTGGTCAAATGTACAAAACGAGGGCAGATAACAGATCAAGTTTTAGAACTGCCTATAGACCAACAAATATATGATGTGATCAATGCGGAAGGATCAAATGGTATTACTGTTGTAGAGGTCAGTTGACAATGGAAGCATATCACAGTTCAATTTTGTTCCTTTAATATTAATGGTCCACATTTAGGACAAAGCTCGGTTTTAGTTTATATTACTGATCCCCTATCTTATTTTGGTTTCTTTTACTCGTTTCTTCTACTAGTTTCATTCTTATTTTACTCTGGTTGTTTTAGCATCTCTTATGCCTTGTTATATTTTGGTTAGTCTCATTTGCTGAGGGTTCTCCTTGAAAATGTTGAGCATCATGAGGGACCTCTTGAAAAAGTTGTGCTCATCACAGTTTTTGTTTGGATATCACTTATAAAGTAGATGAGCAAAGTGAGTGTGGTAGCGTCGATTGTGTTGGATGACTAAACACTCAATGTAGTCTTTCTATGGAAATACTTTTCATTAAAATGTAATCAGGCATTACGAAAAACAGCTACAATGCAGATAAAAAGGAAAAACAAAATAAAGCATGAAGGCTTCTTGTTAGATAAGAGATTGGGGCATATATTTGTTACTCAAAGTACAACTGCCAATATTGTCATCCACAAAATATGACCAGAAAGTGTCCCTTGGAATGACTGGGTAGGAAGGGCAAGTGAATAGCGGATGAAGTGAACAGTTGAAGTTTCCGGAGGTGATGAATATTTTCAAAATTAATTGACTCCAACTTATTCCTATAGAAGTTTGGAAAATACTAGGAGAAATAGGAATCACTTGGCTCACAAGACTATTTAATGAAATATGGAAAAACCAAAAGATGCCCGAGGAATGGAGAGCAAGTACACTTATACCCATATATAAGAACAAGGGAGACATTCAAAATTGTGCGAATTATCGAGGTATCAAGTTAATGAGTCATACTATGAAATTATGGGAAAGAATTATCGAACGTAGGTTAAGACAAGTATCAAGTACAACAGAGAACCAATTTGGATTTATGCCAGGCAGATCTACTATTGAAGTGATTCACCTTTTGAGACGTCTTATGGAACATTTTAGAGCAAAAAAGAAAGACCTTCACATGATATTTATTGATCTAGAAAAAGCTTATGATAGGGTACCGAGAGAGGTTCTTTGGAGAACTTTGGAAAAAAGAGGTATCCCATTGACATATATTAACCTTATAAGAGACATTTATGATGGTGCAAAAACATGTGTGAGGACACATGAAGGAACGACAGACTTCTTTGAAGTTAATATTGGGTTACATCAAGGATCAACTTTAAGTCCATACTTATTTATAATGGTGATGGATGAGTTAACAAAACATATTCAAGATGAAGTACCTTGGTGTATGTTATTTGCAGATGACATTGTATTAGTGGAGGAGTCTAAGGAAAAAGTTAATAGAAAATTGGAACTATGGAGAGAAACATTAGAAAGCAAAGGCCTCCGACTTAGTAGAACAAAGACATAATATATGGAATGTAAGTTTGATCATTTGGCTACTTCAGAGGACATAGAAATTAAAATTGGCACACATTGCATTCCCCAAAAGGAAAGTTTTAAATGCCTAGGGTCAATTTTTCAAAGTGATGGAAGAATTGATGGAGATGTTACACATAGAATTAATGCTGGTTGGTTAAAATGGAGAGGAGCATCAGGTATTCTTTGTGATAAGAAGATACCATTAAAATTAAAAGGTAAATATTATAGAGCATCAATTAGGCCTGCCATGTTTTATGGTTCTGAGTGTTGGGCAGTTAATCATCAACATGTACAAAAGATGTCTGTGACAGAAATGAAGATGTTGAGATGGATGAGTGGTCATACAAGAAAAGACCGTATACATAATGAGGTTATTAAAAACAAATTAGGAGTGGCACCAATAGAGGATAAAATGAGAGAACATCGTTTAAGATGGTTTGGACATATAGAAAGAAGATCAAAAGAAGAACCTGTAAGAAGGTTAGAAAAACTAAATTTGGAAAGTATTAAAAGAGGTAGAGGACGACCACAAAAGTGTTGGAAAGAAACAATAAAGAATGATCTAGCTTATTGGGAGTTAACTGCTAACATGGCACACGATAGGGATTTGTGGAAACAAAGAATCCATGTAGCTGACCCCGTCTAGTATGGGAAAAGGCTTAGTTGTTGTTGTTTTGACTCCAACTCTCCAACCAAGTCAAAGTGGGAATTTGACTAAGTATAGTACTAAGTCAAAGTACAAAAGTTTTGGTAATGAGATGAAAAAGATTGACAAGGACGGTGCTTGAAGTTAGCACATTGCATTTCATTATTATGGATATTGGATGTCTAGCTGAAATGTTATTGTTAATACCTACTGTAAAAGTTAGCGAGTAGTATTCTGCTTCAAATTGGAAACGTTGTTCATGTTATTACTTGTCAACATTTAACTTTGTTGAGTTGATGGAACAAATCAAAATGATGGTTGTAGAAATGTCTTAAGCGGTTAAGTGTTGCTGGATTGAAAACTCAGCTTCACAAGACGTACAACTGTCAACTTTTATTTGTGCCATTTGGAGCAAAATCTCTGAATCGAATTCATTTGTTTATAGACATGAAGTACAAAAGGTAATGTAGGGGGTCACCAGATCCAGCATACCTGTTATGGTGACAGTCCAGTTATGAAGAAATAGCTAAAAATTATTCGAGCTTATGCGCATGATCTGACTAATGGCATTGAGTCAGGTCTGGATGCTGCATTACATAGGTGTAGTGTAATACAGTGATACAACATCAGTGAATATCTACAGAATCTCATTGTGAAAACACAAGTATTGGTTTTTCTTGTGTTGTGGTCTGATTGTGGTTCACCATTCACATGGTTCCTATGGTATCCTGATGGCATTGGTCATGATAATCCTGAGAATACGCCACCAGTTATTACATCAAAGTTGTGTCTAGGTTGAGCCTCCTGTATCTGGTAAGGTCCCACCATCACCTTGAAGGATAAACTTCATTTTGTGCTTTTAAATAGTTCTAAAATTTCTATCCTGTTAATCTCAGAATATTTACTGGAAGCTGTTGTATGGGGGTTTGCTTCATTTGAAAAATGCCTTCTCAAAAGCTTGTCTCTCAGATATTTTATTATATAGTTACTTCAGAGGATATAAAAATTAAAATTGGCACACATTGCATCCTCCAAAAGGAAAGTTTTAAATATCTAGGGTCAATTTTTCATAGTGATGAAAGAATTGAAGGAGATGTTATGCATAGAATTAATGCTGGTTGGTTAAAATGAAGAGGAGCATCAGATATTCTTTGTGATAAGAAGATACCATTAAAGTTAAAAGGTAAATATTATAGAGCAGCAATTAGACCTGCCATGTATTATGGTTCTCAGTGTTGGGCAGTTAATCATCAACATGTACAAAAGATGTCTGTGACAAAAATGAAGATGTTGAGATGGATGAGTGGTCATACAAGAAAAGACCATATACATAATGAGGTTATTATAAACAAATTAGGAGTGACACCAATAGAGGATAAAATGAGAGAATATCATTTAAGATGGTTTGGACATATAGAAAGAAGATCAAAAGAAGAACCTATAAGAAGGTATGAAAAACTAGATTTTGAAAGTATTAAAAGAGGTAGAGGACGACCACAAAAGTGTTGGAAAGAAACAATAAAGAATGATCTAGCTTATTGTGAGTTAACTGCTAACATGGCACATGATAGGGCTCTGTGGAAACAAAGAATCCATGTAGCCGACCCCGTCTAGTATGGGAAAAGGCTTAGTTGTTGTTGTTGTTGTTGCTATGCTTATCTCATTTACACATGTTCCTCTCTTTCCTTAATTATTTGCATTTCCTTCTGTAAAATATTTGTATGGCCCACCTGGTGATATTATTATACGATGCATTTGTTGATATTTGATTACTGTTTGGATGACCAAGATAGGCTGTGCTTGCTAATGGATTATTGTGTCAAAAGAAATCCTGATCTTATTCCATATCCTATAGAAAATGTTTATACTGAATGGTGCCTACTGATATCATGGTAGAAAAGGTCATGACATCTAATTTATATCACAATCTGTCTTGCTGGTTCTCAAGAAACTGGACATAATTGATGCACATTAGATCTTAAGTACCATGTTAATGAACTATGTGCGGACATATATCCACTACATGATGAATTTGTCTGTGGGAGTTGGGACATTTCATGAATGTGCATATGGTTTTCTTCAAGTCAATAACTAGATGATATGGTGATTGTGATAAGCAGGTGTGCAAAAAGCTTGGGCTGAACAATAAAAGGAACTACCACCGTTTTACAAATATGGTATCAAGATTTGGTTTACACTTACAAGCAGAAAGCTACAAAAGGTCAATGGTATATCGATTCTGGACATCAAAGAATTTTATTCCTGTATCACGGAATTCAGGGCATGGTTCAAACAAAGTTGGTCACGCTGGAGAAAGTAACCTTGACATTGTAAATGAAAAGAGTCAATTAGTAGATGAATGTTTCTTATCCAGCTTCGGCAAATCAGATTGTGGTGACCCTTTTAACCATTTGAATTGTGATGACATGCTGGATGAAGGCAACAATGAGGCACTAATTCAAGTTGAAGAATGCCAACCCAATGATGATGGCATCACTGTCAGAAATTTGGTTGAATCAAAAGTTTCTTGCAACTTATCGATGATGCAAGCTGATCACAGATATCCACGCCTTTCTTTGGCTGCTGCAAATGCTCAAAGGCGCCAGAGGATACTTGAGAGATTGAAGGTTTTTTTATTCAGTTACTTCCTGTCTGGTGCTTTTGAGAAATGCTATCTCTTGTTTCCTGCTTCAAATGTGCACTATTTGTCGTGCCATTGCTAATTTCTCTAAATATTATCATTTAGTTTCTATAGCTTCTTGTGCTCAGTAGTTGTTGGATTCTGATTAACTGCTTGACAGAAAAACAAATGTTAGGGAGGATATAGATTCTTGAGGGTGAATCAGTGACAATTTATATAGACGAAGAAAACATTTCTACTTACATGCTTGCCATACCACAAAATGTGTGTTGTATATGGTCTATTATTGAAGTTCAGCCAGATATTTGTTTGACAAGTATCAGCTCCATTGACGTATGGTATGTATCTTATGGAAGCAGCACACTGTATGATCCTTTATTCATGGAGTTGATTAGACAAAGATCTGGTACAAATAGGTTTGTGTTGGCGTCAAATAATGTTTTCATCAAATGTTTTCAGGATGTTTTAAATCATACTTAGATATCGCACCGATTATCTGTCTGTGATCCATTCTTTAGTTTTCATCCATAAGTCCTTGTTGAGATTACAGGTTCGTTATTTTGATGTTCTGCATTGCCACAATGGTGCAGGCACTCCGTTGGTGGATGTATGATATTATTTCTGCTTTTTTCTCTTCACTTCATTAATTTGTTATTTTGAGCATGAATGGTTAAAATACATTATGCCTTACTAATATACGTGGGTATTTGCTGGAAGCTGACGAGGTTGCAAGGTAATGATCGAGTCAACCTTCATGAGCTACTAAAGG
This sequence comes from Brasenia schreberi, assembly GCA_036023115.1. NCBI lineage: Eukaryota > Viridiplantae > Streptophyta > Magnoliopsida > Nymphaeales > Cabombaceae > Brasenia > Brasenia schreberi. Next base: position 19,974,292 of record JAYKKT010000081.1, read on the forward strand.
GCTTGCCTGAGCTAGTGAATCTGAGGAATCACCTAAGCAACCTATGCACTATTCGTTACAAGTATTTAGGAAAGCTAGACCAGAAATGAAGAGGAGTGCCAAATGCCAAATGGTGCACTTTATTAAACATTATTATACATATTGCTCTAAAGGGATTGGATTGGATTCTACTTGGATATGCACAAAACCCCCTTGATTCAATTGCCCAATATCTAGTCCACAATGCATGGCAGACATTCAGATTTGGTCATGAACTAATCTGCTTTAACATGGATCTGTGAATTTTACTAGATTGTAGTTTTGCAGATTATGTAAAATGGCTGGTGTCTTGGTTAGGTTTGATATCCAACTATCCAAGTCTGATTCACACATAGTAGAGATTTGGAGTCATCAGCAACTAACAACACTTCAACACAAAATATTCAAATAATGGGTACACTTGACAGATGTTTTACAGAACATGTAAAATGGTCAGGTTTTGGGGTTACATTTGAGCTGGACTACCCTTTGCCTATTCTGAGCCGAATAATCTGAACCGTGTATCCTTTGCACCAGATTCTGTGTTTTTAAGTAGATCCTGTTTCAATCCTAATCAATTTGGGTTTGTCAGAACTTGGTTAGGTTCTCCACCTGTCTGCATTTATACAATGTTAACTGGGAGTAGTAAAGGCCTCTATGAAAAAAAATTGTGTACTCGTAGTGGATGGATAAGTGACTCCCGGTTCTTAATTCGGAATTGTATGTAAGCCCAACTCATCTAAACTTAGCTTCCATGGGGCTTCTTTCGCATAGAGGTCCCCAATATGAGAAAGCAAACAGCCATCTTCATAAGTTCATAATATTGTCTTTCTCAAAAGCTACGTCATTCACCTCTACCTTCTCTAACCCCTGAAAATTTTAATGTGAAAGTCAATCTGATCAGAAAACCTAGTACACGATCCATGATCCATGATTCAATCTATTGGGGCATATTCCATGTAACCAAACTCTCTCTTGTTGCTATAATATTTACTGTAATTGTGACTTCTGAGAACTCTCCCATTCGGGTCCTATTATAGTCAAGTGAGCCCACAATTGAAGCATCCTGTTAGTTTCTTGCACTTGAAGCTGGAGGATTCGTGACAAACCAAGCTTTCTTGAGCCTTTTTTGAAATGGTGGAGATGGGCAAAGCCAGAGATTTCTTACTCTAATCTACTTTGAAACCATGGAGGTGTCCAACATCTTGAATTCTTGGGTTAAGTGTAGCTGCTGATTGTGACTGAATAGGTGTTTAGGAAGAGAAAGGGCTCCATGCAACCCTCTTCCTGTCCTCTGAGCTTTGGACTGGCAATGGTGGAGTTGAAAATTATTTTCAGTAAAAGTCAGTTTTTTGAAAATAAAACTTGGTACTTCTGGTGATTAGGTGTCAAATTTGAATTTCTGTTTCTTTTTTGGCTCAACACTTGAATTGTTTGCATAGGGTATGTATGGGCAATCTTATATGAAGCTCAGTTTACTTGTCGGTTTTGCTGATGATGAATCTGCATTGGTTGTCAGTGGTTCTAGTCTCCTGAGGCAGCAACGACTTGTACCTGAATTCTGTTTCTAAATAAAGGATACTTGCATTTTATGTGTATGTATAGGATTTCTCAATCGTATATGAAGCTGGTTACATGTAGTTTTGCCTGTCTGATGAATTTTGTGGTTCTAGTAACATGCAGTAGCTCACTCGTTGCATCTCACAACCATGTTCCTGACTGAAGTCTAATGCTTATGATTACATTGTTGCGTATGCATGTGTGCTTCCTTGCAATTCCTTGTGGATGTTTTACCCCCCCGCCTGCCCGCCCGCCCTTAGCTGTTGGTAGTTGGATATCCTAAGATTCAGGCTGCCAATTCTGAGTTGGTTTTTCCTTCATGGTGTTGGTTTATGCTTCTATATAGCCCCATTTAATATCCGTTATTATTTCAGGACGAGAAATTCCTCATAGTCAGTGAACTTCTCAGGTGGCTTGAGGATGTTGAGGACAAACCGACTATGCTGGCTAGGAAAACATTACTTCGATTATTAGACAAGCTTGAAAAAGAAGGTCAATGTAAACAGATGGATGTGAGTGTACCTGCCATAACAAATTGTGGGAATAATCGTGTGGCAAAAGTAATCCTGATCCCATCTGTTGACATGAAACCAGACCTTCTGGTCCAAATTCATGAGAGATTGCGGAGCTTTGACATGGAAAGTCGTGGACAAGGAACAGCTAGATTAAGGAATGATAAGCCTATTCCTGTACTAACTGGTGTCAAGCGAACACATGTTTCATCACATTCTCCATTGGCTCTGGTTGAATCCATGCATGCTAATGGCTATGTTTCTGCAAAGATGGTCCGGGTGAAGTTGTTTCACACTTTCTTATGGGGATATATGACCAGTTTACCTGATTGGCAAACCGCTGTTGCTTGGGGTAGAGATATTTATGACCTTAAGGATTCTCAGAGCTCATTCCTCTTGTTTTCTCTGGATGCTGCTGCCAAAGCGATGCCTGTTGAGCTCTTTTTGCAAGTTGTTGGATCTACAAAAAAATTTGAAGAGCTAGTGGAAAGTTGCAAGCAGGGTTTGTGTCTATCAGAGCTTCCAAAAGAGGAGTATCAGAGCCTCATGACTACACATGCAACAGGGCGGCTCTCAAATCTTGTAGACATTTTACGTCGCTTGAATGTAAGGAACTACTTTCTTTCTGATGAAATTTGTTGCAATTCTTCTAGAACAGTACTTTAATCAGCAATAAGTAGTTGTTTTGTATAGGTATATATAGGAGCTTATGTTTCTTTTGGATTTTTTAAAATATTTCTAATATCCTTTGTGTCATTTGATTTATTCACATAGCACCGATTTACATTAACTCTAATGAATTTGTAGAATTAGTCAGTGCATAGTTTGAAGGCCTTAGTGTATTTCACCAAATAAATGAATCCTTCATGTTTTACCTAACATCACCCGTCCCTTTCACTAACAGTTTCTTGTTGGAGTCATCTTAGTTTTGGTTGGTTAGCCGTGAACAATATATTACAAAGGGCCAAAGAATGTACGTGCTATTTTATGCAATGTTGTTTAAGCCACATTTTGTAAGGTCTTTACTATTTTCACTTTCTGTATCATCCCCTTTTCTTCAAAAGGAAAAGTATCCTATTTAGTGTTGTGGGAAACCTTATTTTGGAATGGGTATTTGTAAGAAATGACAGTGTACAATTTATAAGAGAGGTAAGATTATTGGTAGGTTTGAGATGGCTTTTGTCGTTGGTAGTAGGCCTGGGCAATGGCTGGCTAGCCCACAGGGCTGCCCAAGCCCATCCCCAATGTTTACAAATCTGGATTTTAGATCCATACTGGGCCTGAGGAGCGCTTAAAACCCATCCTAACCTATCGTCTTCGACATGGGCTGGCCCAACCCCCAGTAGGTAATTAAAACATATAAAACCAGTATGCGACATATGTATATATCTTTGTTGTTATTATGTGTGTGTGCTTGTTTATATCGGGGTATGGCCTGACAAGACCTGAATGGGCAGGCCACAGGCCTGGGTTTGGCACCTGCCTGTGATGGACCTGAATCCAACCTTCAGCCTGGTGAATCACTTGGTGCCAGCCTGCCCAGGTCTAGTACACCCCATTTGGTTGCACAGTTTGTGCTTGAGATATGTTTTGTTTGCAGTTACTTAGATTGGTGAGAGAAGCGTATGAAGACAGGAACGTGACTTCTCATGCAATCCTTAAATATGCCATGGAGCTTAAACCGTACATTGAAGAACCTTTGCAGAGATCCACGCCACGATTGTATGTTGACCGTCATGATTTCAAACCGAAATTTCGGCATGATTTTGTATTTTCAAGTGGAGAGGCTGTTGATGAATATTGGAAAACATTAGAGTATTGTTACTCTGCAGCGGACCCAGTGGCTGCACGCCATGCATTTCCTGGATCAGCTGTCCCAGAGGTATGTGTTTTGTATTATTTGCTGGTCAAGGAGATGTATTCTAGTGGTGGTTCAATAGCTTGTTTGGTGCGAGTGGGATGAAAAAGCTAGGACAGTACTACTTATTTCTTGATTTAGTGGATATACAATCCCTGACTATTATTTTTGTTCTATTATTGGTCCCTCCTATCGAGGACAAACCACGTAAAGTTTGGATATGGCCATGGAATGATTTAAGTTTAAGACTTCACTATCTGCTTATTTATTTTAGTAACTTAGATATGGTCCCTGTTCTTTGTTTTTTCTTCTTCATGATTGAAGATAAGCTACTTAAAATGTGGCTACAGGTAGTCAATTACAGATCGTGGTCTTCACTACGTGTGATGGCATCTGAGCAAAGGGCAGAGTTGCTCAAACGTATATCAAATGATCAGCTGGATAAAAGAATTCCATTCAAGGATTGTGTCAAGATAGCTAGGGACTTAAATCTTACACTGGAACAGGTTTGTTAAACTTTTTCTTAGACAGTGAAGTCTTTATTCGCTCTGAAGTTGGTCTAATCTTATAAATGTTATTGCTGATGCTGATGGAATTCATGCATCCATGATCAACTTTTATACCTCGTATAGATCTCATATTTATTAAGTCCATGACATACTGTAGCTTTGTCTACACAACCTTTATGTACATTGCTTTATTAGGCCATGTATTACTTTCATTGACGATTTGGAAGGTGCACTTTTACACATTCAACCATTTCTTGTTGGGGTAATTGTTGTCGTAGTATGGGGACTTTATCTATATCATCTGTATCTTCATTCTCATGACTGGATGGGCGTCATGTGGTAGAGACAAGTGGTGATCAAGCAATCAGGGCAACAAGATGCCCGAGAAAGTTTATCGGGAAAGATGTTGACTTTTCTAGCAATGAAGATGGGAAGTTAATTTGTATTTCTCTCTAGACGAACTGAAGAACTGTTGGTCAAGCAAGTAATAAACATTTTAACTGAACTAAATGCTTTTCAAAGCATGAGTAAGAGTTGAAATTTTTATTCTATATGATACTAGGAGAAATATTCATGGCGCTGTAAGGCTTGGTGGTTTACCTAATGAAACTCCAGAATGAGAGATCCAGCCTACCTTGCCTTTTCTTAATATGGACATGGAAAGTTGGAAACAAATTTGTATGTTCTTATTTCAACTTTGAGGACTTGTCTCACCCTTTCAGTTGAGTCACTCTTTGTGACAGTAGAACATCCACATATATTATATAAGGTTTTGAGCCGAGAAACCAAAACCAAGCCCCCTTCTGACACTACATGGGTGGGCCATATGGTTTCTTAGTCTCCAGGTTCTGTATTTTGTGTGCTATTTTTCATTTAGCTAGAAAAAGGAAGATTGCGTTTTACTGCCTCCTAATATTTTGGAGTCCCAGCTAATAGAGTGACACTTTTTAGTTGAGGAAATGTTACTTTATTCCTTCATACGTATGTAAGCTTGCAGATTGAAGATTATGAAGTTAATTCCTGTTTCTTAATGAATTGAGCATGTGATTCCAAGCTACTGATGCTGAAAGGACTTTTTGTTAAGAAGTTGGCTATTTTTGTCCCTCTTGTTTCTTCTCTTCTCCTTTGGGCTGCTACTTATCTAAAAACTGAGAACCAAATGCAGGTTCTTCGTGTATCCTATGACAAGAACAGAAGGCTTTATCTCCAGAACACACAGAAGACTTCAAGGGTGACAGACCAACTTAGTAGCCGGCAGCAATTAAATCCTTCCAAAAGAAAAAAGATTTCACAGGATAAGTCAAAAGCAAAAATAGAGACTAATGTTGATAATACACTGATGATGGTAAGGGGAGCAGATACAGCTGAAAAATTGGCTGCATCTGATTTCCCGTTGCTGGCCAATGATGATACTGCAGATCTCTATGAAGAAGAGGCATTTCATTCTCCTGTGCGAGTTTGTGATGTTGAGCCAAATGTACCAGATGATGACATGCATGGTAGTATTGCTAAAGAATGCTTGCCAGAGGAGGACGTTGTAAGTGCTAATGATTTTATTAATCAATTTGGGTTTGCAAAGATAAGGCCTACTCGTCAGATAAAGTTTAGATGGACACAAAAAGCTGATAGGTACGTTTTTGTTTGGAAAAACAAAATAATCGTACTTCTTTCTAGTACAACTAAACTAATGAAACGTTACAAGTAAATTTGCTACTATCATCTTACACCCAGAGGCTGTTCTTCTGTGTAGGCAACTGTTAATGCAATATGCAAGATATCGTGTAACTCGTGGAGCAAAATTTGATCGTGTTGACTGGTCCTCCATTCTTGACCTCCCAGCACCTGCAGATTGCTGCAGACGAAGGATTGCTTCTCTGAAAAGAGACTCAAGTGTTAGACGGGCTATAATGAATTTGTGTAACCTGTTGAGTGAACGTTATGCTGCGCTAAAGGGAAAACACATTTCTAGGGCTTCTGGTAACACATCTGTGTGTGACCCCTCATCAAGCGGGGACTCTGGAGGAGCCTCTTGTAGTCACTTAGAAATACAAGACCCAAATCTTAGAAAGACATTCTGGGACGACTTTGAAGATCCATCTATCAAGGTAACTGTTGATGAGGTGCTTCGGTGCAAGCAGAGGATTAAACTTGACCTTGTTAAAAGAGCTGGAGTGAGAAATGATAGAGGACCATTCCATCCTCCTCAACCCCATAGAGGTTTGGGTAACATGCTGGACGATTCTCAGGCATCTGTTCATATTGATAAATTTAATTCCAATTTATTGGAAAAGAAGAGCTATTCTCATCCCATCCAGCACCCTGAGACTCATGCTCCTGGAGAATGCCATGCATATGTCTCGACTGCTTCAACAACTGAAAAAAGTAAATCAAGTCATATGCGCCAAGGGAAATTTCTTAAACTTATTAAAAGTCGGACTGATAGTGTTGAGAAGGTAGTTAAAAAATCATTACCAGTTGCCAATGCTGTGGAGCTTATCAAACTTGTCTTCCTGCATTCATCAGCTAACACTGAGGTGCCTAGGTTGCTTGCAGAGACCCTGCGCCGTTATAGTGAGCATGACATATTTGCAGCCTTTCATTACCTTCAGGCAAAAAATTTTGTGGTAAGATTTTTGTTTGCCTAAGTTGTTTATGTTAACAATGAGAATGAGACTTGGTGACTGCTTGTTTCATATGTTACACTGTGCCTTTGCATTCTTAAAATGCTTATGGCAGATGAAAAGCAAGTTGGGTTAGGTCTGCATCTGATGCTTTTTTCTCCTTATTTCTATAGTAGTTGAATGAATCGATTCTAAATGTTGAGATAAATTGATGTGATTGCCACCGCTGAGTTGTTGTCAAGTAAGGACGCTACTACTGGTGGCTTTCTTTCTTCTAGATTTCAGCTGGTTGGCTTCATATCTTTTTCCTCATGTAGGTGCACAAGATAAACTGTGTTCCTCCTGGTGCATTTATTGATATTATGTCCTTTTCTTTCTTTGTACCAGGTTGCAGGGCGTGGCACTCAACCTTTTATACTCACCCCAACGTTCTTTGAAAGTGCACGCTCCTCTCCTTTCCCAATTGGCACAGGGTTAAGATCTGAGAAGTTTGGTCAATGGCTTTCTGAAAGAAAAAGTGATCTGTTAGGGGATAGTGTCTGCCTTGGTGTTGATCTGCGCTGCGGTGACATGTTTCATCTATTTTCCTTAATCTCCTCTGGAGAAATGATCATCTCTCCCATCCTACCCACAGATGGTGTAGGAGAAGTTGATGATCAGGTTGGTTTAAAACGCAAAATTGATAAGGAGAAATTAAGCAGTGGAGATCATCAACCCAAGAAGCTCAAAGCGAAATGCATGAATGACGGTGAACTTTGTTCACGACGAGAAAAAGGGTTCCCTGGAATTGAGTTATCATTAAAGTTTGCATTTTTGTCAAAATTCGAAGCTATGGAGATGGAAATGAACGAAGAACAACTGAATAACTCCATTTATTCTGCTGGAAGTAGCAATTCGGATCTTGCTTCTGCTGTTGATCCTATATATGGAACGAGCAGATTAACCTCATCCCTTGGTGGTGGAGACACCAGCTCAGTTACGCAATTGTTGAATGAGTCACCATGGGATGCTATGTGTAGCTTTGCTAGACTTTCTTCGTCCACAGTTTGTCCTGCAAGAGAGGCTAGCATATTAAGTCCTGATTTGCTTGAAACCGCATATCATGTGATTAATAAATCTGGTGAGCAAGGACTATGCAAAGAAGATATTCGCCTAGCACTAGCTGTTGAGGGTATGGTATCTTTGTTTGATTTTTCTAAGTTGAGTTATGGATTTATTGTTGATACGCTTTTGTGGTCTTTCTTTTCTCCTTCTTACCCTGTAGGTGCAGAGATTGTTAATGTTATAGTGGATGTGCTGGAGAGATTTGGGCTGGCTGTTAAGGTAATTCTGATGGTAATCTTATATTTGTGATGTACTTGATTTTGTTTCTGGTTGACGGATCCTTACTGTATCCAGATACTTAGTGGTGGTGATTGGATTCTCTGAGCCACAATCAGATCCCAATGCTAAAAGAGAGCCTATCTCTGCAAGCTACTCTCTAATCTGATTGGACATCTGCTGAACACTCAATACTTGTTTCTATGTATATAAACGCTTATACCCATTCTCAACATGGTTGTTAGTTAGATATGGTTTTGCATAGCTGATAAGATCCACAATTTTGTTGGAAATACTATGTTAATACCCTACTTTGATAAAGTAAAAAATGCAATGCTTCAGTTTCATTGAAGTGGCTTCATGCATCTTGCTTAGTATCACAGGACGCACATCTTATGCTATATTATGAGTCTAGGTTACAAGTTTGTCATATAATACTTGCTATATGTAGGAGAGCTTTTATGTCTACTTTTTAAAGTCAAGTACAACATCCATAACTAAAATGCATAAATGAAGTAGATATAAGATTGTAATTGAAATTCTTGCTGTACTTGAGCACGCTTGAACCTGTTGTGTTGTGGGTATTTTCAAGCAAGAGTCAGAAGATGTCTTTTACGGGTGGTTTGACCAAGTATATGCCAATTGCAAAGGGATTAGCCTGCCTTATTTCTGTCAAGAAATGTACAAACAGTTTCCTTTCCTTGATGTTGACTATGGTCCATGGATGTACATGTGCATGTGCGAATACCTCTACATGCATATGTGTGTGTGCGCTAGAATGTGGTTTATCTGTACATTTAAAAATTAAAATAAATAAATGTGTATTATTTAACAAATTTCAAATCATATAACAACAACAAGAAAGCCTTTTCTTATACGAGATGGGGTCGGTTACATTGATTCTTTGTTTCCATAGAACTCGATCATGTGTCTTGCTAACAACTAACATAAACTAGATCATTCTTTATTATCTCCTTCTAACACTTTTGTAGTCTTTCTTTTCCTCTTTTAATATTTTTACAATCTAGTTTCTCATACCTTCTTATTGGAGCTTCCTTTGGTCATCTTTCTATATGTCCAAACTATCTTAAATGATTTTTTATCATTTTGTCATCTATTGGTGTCACTCCCAATTTGTTTCTAATAACCTTATTATATATACGGTCTTTCCTCGTGTGACCACTCATTCATTTCAGCATCTTCATTTCTATCATGAACATCTTTTGTACATGTTGATAATTAACCCTCAATACTCGGAATCATAAAGCATATCAAGTCAAATTGTTGCTCTAAAATATTTACTTTTAAACTTTAATAATATCTTCTTATCACATGAAATATCTTATGCACTTTCTATTTTAACCAACTTACATTAATTCTACATGTAACATCTCCATCAATTTTTTCATCACTCTGAAAGTTAATCTTGTGTATTTAAAACTTTTCTTATAAGAGATATAATTTGTGCCAATCCTATTTTCTATATAATTTGAAGTAATCGAGTGATCAAACATGCATTTCCTATTGTGTTTTTGTTTTACCAAGTCAAAAGCCTTTACTTTCTATTGCTTATCTCCATAGTTTCAATTTTGTATTAACTCATCCACTAATACAATGTCATCCGCGAATAACTTATACCGAGAGATTGCATCTTAATTAGGTTTTGTTAGCTCATCTATGACCAATACAAATAAATATGGGCTTAAAGCTGATCCTTGTTCTTCAAAGAATATTTCTTGGCCGTCTATCATAAGCTTTTTCTAGATCAATAAACACCATGTGAAGGTTTTTCTTTTTTGCTCTAAAATGTTCCACAAGATGTTTCAATAAATGAATAACCTCAATAGTAGATCTTCCTAGCATGAATATAAATTGGTTCTCTGTTGTACTTGATATTTGTCTTAATAATTATTTCTCCTAATTTCATAGTATGACTCGTCAACTTGATATCTCGATAAGTTATACAATTATGAATATCTTCCTCATTTTTGTATATGGGTATAATTGCCCTCTTCCTCCATTCGTTAGACATCTTTTGTTTTTTATATTTCATTAAATAGTATTGTAAGTCAAATAATACTCGTCTCTTAGGTTTTTCCATACTTCTATAAGAATATTTCTGGTCCTACAAATTTACCAACTCTTATAAGTTTAAGAGTCTCTTTAACTTCATTCTTTTAAATATGTTAGTAGAAATTGTAGTGTATATACTCTTCTTCTTTGGTTAGCTCTCCTAAGTTAATATTAATACCTATATTTTTAATGAAAATCTTATGAAAATAAATGTTTCATTTTTTTATATCATCACTTGTCGGTTGTCACTAGAATCTCCTCATCCTCATCTTTGATACATCTAACAAAACAAGATCCTTCATTTTCTTATCTATATCCTTAGCTATCTTAAAAATATCTCATTTCTTTTTCTTAGAGTTGAGCTTTTTATATAAATCCTCTTAAACTTTAAGTTTTGCTTCAGTAACGGCTTTTTTCACTTTTTTCTTTGCTTTCTTATAAGCCTCCTAAGTTTCATTATTCTTGTTGTCATAATGCAATTTTTAACATACCCTCTTTGCCATGATCTTATCTTGCACCATTTCACTCTACCACCAAGCTTTTTTTCACCGATATGCCTCTCTTAGATTCACTTAACACATCTTTTGCTACCTTCTTAATTATGCTTAGCCACATTATTTCACATATCAACTTTCTGTTTAGATATATCTTCTTTCTCAATTTTGAACTTCCACCATTTAGTTTGAATAATTCTATGTACTCTTTGCCTCTTTGTCTACTTTTTTACTTACAAATTCACGACTAAAAGCCAATGTTGGGTAGTTCAGCTTTTTCTTTGAATTACCTTGCAATCCCTATAACACGATCTATCTTTACTTACATAAAAAAATAATCAATTTGTGTTTGTGACAAGCCACCCTTATAAATAATTAAATATTAGGAAAATTTAAAATTTCGATACCTTATTTAAATCTTCAAACCCATATTTGCCATGAATGCCTTGGTATCTAAATGTCTCTTTACTGACATGTCTATTTAGATATCCTCCAAAACAAATCATCTCTTTTTGTGGAATCTTTTGACCTTATCTTATCTAACTCCTCCCAACCTTCTTCATGCTATCTTCTAATCCTACTTAAGGTGCATAAGCACAACCTATATTTAAAACATATACTCCTAATACTAATTTTACCATAATAATTCGATTACTGTCTTGTTTTATGTCTACCACACTATCCTTCAAGTCTTTGTTTATAATAATACCAACCCATTTCGAGCTCTTTCCTTTTTTGAGTGTCGTAATTTGAAAGTTGGGTTCTTAATCTTCTTTATTTTTTCTTCATCCGTTTTGTGATATTCTAAGTACCAATACAAATCTTATTGTTTAGGACTAGATTTCTTACCTTCTATTTGTCCATACATCAAATGTGGAGACCCTCTTTGCAAATTGTTCACTAAATTCAAGCAACAATATAACAGGATTAACTTCTTTATTTACACCCGTCCATTGTGTGGGAACCCTTTGTGTACTTGATTCACTACATACAACAACAACTACAACAACAACAACAACTAAGCCTTTTCCCATACTAGACGGGGTCGGCTACATAGATTCTTTGTTTCCACAGATCCCTATCGTGTGCCATGTTAGCAGTTAACTCACAATAAGCTAGATCATTCTTTATTGTTTCTTTCCAACACTTTTGTGGTCGTCCTCTACCTCTTTTAATACTTTCCAAATTTAGTTTTTCTAACCTTCTTACAGGTTCTTCTTTTGATCTTCTTTCTATATGTCCAAACCATCTTAAACGATGTTCTCTCACTTTATCCTCTATTGGTGCCACTCCTAATTTGTTTCTAATAACCTCATTATGTATACGGTCTTTTCTTGTATGACCACTCATCCATCTCAACATCTTCATTTCTGTCATATCCGTTAGCATATTGCAATAGAAAAACTGTAGTGTACCAAATATTATGGCCAATGACACCAAGATTCTACTCCAGCTTCAAAAAGTGTTTTAAAGGAAGGCCAAACACAACTGATCGATGGCTACAAGTCAAGATCAAGACAGAATAATATACCTTTCTTACCAAAACTGAATTTTAAGACTTGTACTTGATTCCTATTCATGGCGCCTATGCAACAAACAAATAGTCCAAATGCAGTATAAAACGTCATTCTGACCAATGGCAAGATCAAAATGAAAATTAGTCATATAAAGAATCTGAAAGGAAATGCAAAACGATCTTAGAAGTACTCATATATTGTATTTGAAAAGATAGCATTAATTTGTGGAAACAGAACCTCAAGGGGAGACTGACAAATGAAAGGTTTTAGCAGCCAGAAAATCTATAGCTGTGTTCAGGCTGTCTGCCATATTCCAACAAGGACATTAGGTGATCCCAGACTCTATATCTTGCATGGAACTTCAAGGATCTTACAAGTTCAGGAATTAAACAATCATCATGCAATAAATAAACCTTTTAAGCCAAAAAAAAGTTCATGCCATATTCACACAGAAAGATATAAAAGCATCCTAATAAATTTACCAAAGCAACAAATATCTAAATCAAGTGTTAATGATTTATAAGTCCGTGATAACTAGTACCTCATCAGGATGATGGAGCGCCAGTTTAAACACAGATGGGTGCCATGATTCTCCAGGTGCAATAGGTACACTGTAAAACGTAGCGCCAAATAATGACTTCACAAGAAATATGATGCTACAACCGTTAAAATCTAGAGGCTATGCAATGCATCGTTAAAAGAGGACATACCAACAAAATGCTCATAATATCTAGAATCTATGGTAGATAAATTCAACAAGTTTTCCAATGGCTACTGGAAGCCTAATGCAACCCTCTTATGACGTCTCATATAACGTCATAACAAAACAAATACTGGACTGAGAATCGAGGGCAAGTAGGAAGCAAAAGAAACTTGCTTAGGAGTGAAATCCACTTCTAAAAAGAACGATGATAAGAAAATTGCATAAAGAAAAACCAGAAACCAACCCAAGATGAAGCAAAAAAAAAAGAACCTGAAGTCCAAAAGGAAAATACAAGTTCAGCATGTCTTTGTAACTGAAAAACTATACTGTTCATGTATCAAGTTTGACTTTTTGCAATAGAACTGTAATGGAATTTGTAGAGTTTATAGAGTCTTGTATTATTCCATCTTGTTGATGTAGAGTGTGCACCTGTTTGGTGCCTATTAACAAACTTTATTTATAAAAGTACAAGTTTGATTTTTTGAAACTATAAAGTTAAACCTTATTGTCATACTATAGAATATTGCTTTCTTTTTTAATGACTGCACCATTTATTTAATGTTATCTTCTCTGATTGTTCCGATCTGACAAATAGACCGTGCTGATATATGTGTTAATCAAACGTTGTATCTTGATGTGCCAAATAATTATTCTAAGTGCCCCGAGCAACTGCTTCAATGCATGCAAACCAGATTCACTGCACAGAGGAATGAAGTTCATTGACTGGTATCCCAGAGGTCGGTCTGAAGACTCTGAACTAACTCAACGGTGCTGTATGATATTGTATTTAGATCATCCAAAGGGAGAGTATGGCTAAATACATAGATTGTGACTGTTTTGGAATGTTCTTCCGGGGTGCTGTTAATAGAATGTCAATAGGTCTTGTGGGTATTCTGTATTTTGCTTTTCTCAACTTATTTGCTGAGTGCGTGCAACTAATACTATGTGGGCACGCTATGTTGACCCCAGTGCAGTGTTGTCTGACGCGTATCGTATCGTGTATCGCTGGGCTCCACGATACGGGCGTATCGTATCGTATCGTATTGTATCGTACTTTAATATTAAAATAATGTAAAAATAATTAAAAATTAATAAAAAATAGTAAAAAATCGAGAAAATCAAGAAAAAATCAGAAAAAATCTGATAATTGCTTTAAATTCATATAATGTAAGTTTAGTACAGATTGAGCATTCAACATTGAACAATTGCATCCAAATTTATATATTTTGAATCCAAAAAATAAAATACAGACATAGTTTACACTTTACAGTACACTACAGTTACATATAATGTTACATTTTACAAATTGTAATCAGGATCATCAACTAAATAATCTTCATCTTCTCCTTGTTGCAGATCCTCATCATCATCAGCCACGCCCACACCTTCTTCTTCAAAATCAAATTCTTCATCTCCATAATGTTGTTGTGCTCCTTCCAAATTAATCCAGGCAACGTCTTCTTCTGTTAGGAGGGCATTTTCTTCAGTGTCTTCCATAACCCAATCTTCTAATATATCAAAATTATCCAAACTTATTGGATCGAACTGACTTTCTTCTCTATTTACTTTTTTTAATTGCCTACGACACAAACAAAGATAAACAATTAGTAAGTAATATTAACAATTGAAAACTGAAGTTAAATAATATCGAATTGAAAATTTGAAAGTAATACAACATTACCTTTCACGAAGGCGCATGTTACAACGAATATAAACCAAATCATTAAGCCTTTTGTGTTCCAACCTGTTGCGCTTTTTTGTATGGATGTGTTCAAAAACACTCCAATTTCTTTCACAACCTGTTGCACTACAGGTTTGGCTTAAGACTCTAACTGCAAAATCTCTAAGGTTTGGACAATCACTTCCAAACCTGTTCCACCAAACATCTGTAAAAAAAATATAAACATTAGAGACATAATAATCCACAGTAATGTAAGATGCAACTTAAATATGAAAATAAACAATGTACCTGGACGCATCGTAGAGCGGTTGCGAATTGCAACAGGCAAACCCATCAAGTGAAGAGCATTATCATATATCTCCATCTCTCGATGTATCGCATCTACTATGCTCTCATCAGGGACTAATCTGTCGATGCATTCAATGATTCCTCGATTAACCTCACCGTCCCTTTTGAAGGTTGCTGAGTACCTCAATGATGGGTTTAGATAGTAGGCTGCTGCATGAATAGGCTGATGCAATTGTTTATTCCATCTACTATCAATTATTTTCCACACGGGCACATAATCTCTTTTTTTTCCATTAAAGTTATTTCTGATTGCTTCTTTTGCCCTGTCCATGGATTCATAAAGGTAGCCCATAGATGGTTTCTCCTCGCTGTCAGCCAATCTCAAAACTTTCACTAAAGGACAAGTAATTTTCAATAATCTGATACATGCATTCCAAAATGAACTTCTAAAAACCGTTTCTGCAATCTCATTTAACTTTCTGTTCCTTCTGTTTTGTGGCAACTCTGCAAATTGTTGCCACTCATCTGAGGAGAACATTCTCTTTAAAGCTTGCTTCTGTCTCACAATACTCTGTACAGATAAGAAGTTTGTTGCAAACCGAGTTGCAGCTGTGCGAAGAAGCTCTGCACCTTCTGTGTATCTCCTCATCATACATAAAACAAATGCATGGTTGTAAATAAATTTTGTAATATCTTGGCAACACTCAGTTGCTGCCTTTATTTCATCCATCTCACCGATGTCCTCGAGGATGAGATCTAAACAATGGGCTGCACATGGTGTCCAGTAGAAAGTCCCATAAATATCAGCTAACTCCTTTCCGGCTGCTTTGTAGTTAGCTGCATTATCTGTAATCAATTGGACTATATTTTCTAGCCCAACCTCTTGTATAACCTTATCAAATTCCTCTCGTAGGATCTCTGCAGTGTGCCTCTCCTCTGACATATCTAGAGATCTCAAAAACATGAGTCCTTTAGGACAATATACAAGAAAGTTTAGCAATGTCCTTCCTCGCCTATCGGTCCATTCATCTGCCATGATAGTGCATCCTGTTTCCTTCCACGATTGTCTCAAAGTCGAACAGTATTGCTGCACTTCAATCACGGTCTGATCTAATATCTTCCCTCTCAACTTCTGATAAGAGGGCATCCTGTATCCTGGACCAATGTTAGCAATTGCATCTGCCATTGCTTGAAAATGAAAACTGTTTGCTGCATTAAATGGAATGCATGCATCATAAAACCATCTGCCCACTGCAAGGTCTGCTTGATCGTGTAGTTGTTCTGAAGCCATAGCAGCACGAATTCCTGGCTGAGCACCAGGTGTAGTGGAAGGAGGAAAGAACGAATGTATGCTAGAAGAAGAAGCTCTTCCTCTACTCCTTCCTGAACTTCCTCTTCTGCCACCTCCAAAGTCTTCAGATGCAACCCTCTTTCCTCTGCTAGGTGCTCGCGAACTGCTACTACCAATATCTGTTCTAGCATCTGAAGGCAAACTATCAGTGAATCCAACTCCAGTGGCAGTAGCATCATCAGCTTCTTCACACATCTGGAAATCATTCTTTTGTTGTCTCCTTTCCTGTATGCTCTCAATCATCTGCAAGCATTGCCACCTTCTGGCACACTTCTAACTCTGCCTGTGCATGGAGCAACTTCTTTCCTGGTTCCTGCTAGGTGGTGTTTCAACCTTGAAATTCCACCACTAACCACCTTTTCACAAAATAAACATCTGATTTTTAACCTTGAACCCTCAACTGGTATACCCCACTGCCATGCCGGATCATCAGACTTTGAATGAGAGTCTCTACCACCCCTTCCTGCCATCTCAATGGAGTACTTTAATTCAAACAAAAACCTGAAAATAAAAGCACTTCGTAAATCCCCCAATCTTCAAATAACACTCAAATCGAGTGTCTCCCACTTCATGAATGCAATAAAAATCGTATACACACACTTAATAACTTCATATTTTGTCATTCAAAAAAAAAACCCGAAATAACACAAAAAACAATAAATATAAAGGAAAAAAAGGAAAAAAACATTAAAAATATACCTAAATCCGAGTTTGGAGGCTTGGACGGACACCGTAGGGCACGATTTTAGAGCTTTGAACACCAAGGAGGCGAAAACCGACTCTTAGGGAGCTTGAAGAACCCAAAAGGAGAGAGGAAACCCGCGAAAAATCGCGGGTTTCTCTCGGGCCGGGACCCTTTATAAGGGTCCCAGGCCGTATCGTGCGATATGGGCCGTATCGCACGATACGGTGCGATACGGGGGCCCGTATCGTATCGTGGTGGCCCACGATACGATACGTATCGCACCGTATC
Organism: Brasenia schreberi; assembly: GCA_036023115.1. Classification (NCBI taxonomy): domain Eukaryota; kingdom Viridiplantae; phylum Streptophyta; class Magnoliopsida; order Nymphaeales; family Cabombaceae; genus Brasenia; species Brasenia schreberi. The sequence continues at coordinate 19,991,770 of JAYKKT010000081.1, forward strand.
GTACGGACAACACTGCCCCAGTGGTTAACATAGTACAGGAGGGCCTTGGCTGCTGGACTGACAGTCAGGGGTTTAAGTCATTTGAGTTTGACCACATGGGCTCGGTCCTGCAGGTGATGGTCCTAGCTGCGAGAGTTTGCTCCAGTAATTATGGCTAATTTTCACCTCCCAGTTACCCCTGGGTAACAAGGAAGGGAGGGAGGGAGGGAGAGGAAAATCTGCATCTGTACCCCATCTATAAAAGTTGAAAGGTTTTGGAAGACTATGAAATATGTCTTCCAAGTTGGATATATCGTTATATTAGAAAATCCAGATCCATTCAGGATGATGTGTTTCAGATGGTAACCTTCTTCTACCTACTTAGTGTTGGTATGTGTACATAGGTGGGCCGTAAACCTACGGATTTAGGTTAGTATTAGGGTAGTGGTAGGTAAGTTTCTTTTTTCATTATTATTTTGTTTTGGATCTGTTAACCAGCCATCAAGGTAACTATCGGCTAGTAAGCTCTAACTGCTAGTCAAACCAGGTATTGGATGCACTGCCCTTTTCTCTTATGTATATATAGGACATATCACCTATTTACAACTTCCCAAGCCCGATTCTTGTTGTATTATTATATGTTCACAAAATGATGCACACAAGAAAAACTTTTTTGGTCTGTGGTGAGTGTACGAGTTAAAGCTGTCGATAAATTATCTGGAGGACGTTTTGCAATTTGTACGTGGTAAAATCTGCATTTGATTACACCTAGGCCACAAAATTTTCTGTTCTAGCATTACTTTGACTCAAATCAATGCTTCTATTACCAAGGCGGTTTATTTTATCTTGAGCTGTGTTTCATGCAGGTGAATGCTTTTGATCATTCCCGCATTGCTGCTGCTTGTAATAGTGAAAAGTATTCACTTGGCACCTCTTCTGTGGACCACGAAGATCATGTCTTTCCAGTGACAAGTGGTAGTGAAAGCTTGTTAACATGTAAAGAGAAGGATGATGTTGTGTACCATTCAGAAGATTTAACTAGCCTAGACCTTTCTAAAGGGCACCGAATGACTATTCTATGTGGATCTGATGTTACCGTCTCAAAATATGATTATGCTCGAAGAAATAGTGTGATGTCAAGTCCTGACAGCAATGCTGACAAACAATTTTCTGTTCAAGGATTTGATAATTGTGAAGAATATTGTGTAAAGGTTGGTAAATCAAAAGAGTTTAGGCCTATAGTTCCATGGCTTAATGGGGACGGTGAAACGAATCCTGTCATGTACGAAGCACTGACACGCCGAATTCTTGGCATTGTGATGCAAAGCCCGGGGATTTTGGAGGTACCACTCTCAGTACTTGTTGGTGGATGAAGTTTTTAAAAATTTCATATTTGGCTTGCATACGTGCATCCTTTAGTATGTTTGATGTTTTCTTCTGGAACCGAATCTCTTGATCCCAAGTGGCTGAACTTGCTGTTGGACTTGTTACTGCCTGGTTGTTTCCTCCATGACGTGCTTGTGTGTCTGGGCAAGTTTTCAGGTGGTTGTTTGAAAGGATTGAATAGCATACTGTTACTCAACGATGAATTTGTTTCTTGTGAACTTTATTGGGTTCCTGCTTTTCTTCGCTGGCCTTTCCTTTGGTTATGATACTAAATGCTTAATGTTAGTTTTAACTGTGGCTCTTATTGTCTATATGTTTTTACAGGATGATCTCATTGGTCAGATGGATGTCTTAAACCCACAAGTAAGATACTAACCAATGCACAGAAAATTATGCAAAACGATGTGGCAATGTACTGATACTTAAGGAATAGATTTTTATCTTTAATGTGGAAGCGTCTAATATTATTTTTGCTTTATAATTCGTCCAGAAAATTGTGAAGATAACTTTTTGAAAGCATTGATTTTAGTGTTTTATACCAAGCCACTACTATTATAGATAACAACAACTACTACAACTAAGCCTTTTCCTGTAGACGGGGTCGGCTACATGGATTCTTTGTTTCCACATAGCCCTATCATGTGCCTTGTTAGCAATTAACTCACAGTAAGCTAGATCATTTTTTATTGTTTTTTTTCAACACTTTTGTAGCGTCCTCTACCTCTGTTAATACTTTCAAAATCTAGTTTTTCATACCTTCTTAAAGGTTCTTCTTTTCATCTTCTTACTATATGTCCAAACCATCTTAAACGGTATTCTTTCATTTTATCCTCTATTGGTGCTACTCTTAATTTGTTTATAGTAACCTCATTATGTATAAGGTCTTTTCTTGTATGACCACTCATCCATCTCAACATATTCATTTCTGTCACATACATGATGATTAACTCCTCAACACTCAACCATAAAACATGGCCGGTCTAATTGTTGCTCTATAATGTTTACCTTTTAACTTTAATTACTATCTTCTTATCACAAAGAATACCTGATGCTCCTAACCAAATGATCAAACTTACATTCTATATATTATGTCTTTATTCTACTAAAGTCAGAAGCCTTTACTTTCTAATGTTTCTCACCATAGTTTCAATTTTCTATTAACTTTTTCCTTAGACTCCTCCACTAACACAATGTCATCTACAAGTAACATACACCAAGGTACTTCATCTTGAATATGTTTTGTTAACTCATCAATCACCATTATAAATAAGTATGGACTTAAAGTTGATCCTTGATGTAACCCAATATTAACTTCAAAGAAGTATGTCATTTCTTCATGAGTCCTCGAACATGTTTTTGTACCATCGTACATGTCTCTTATAAGGTTTATATATGTCAATGGGATACCACTTTTTTTCAAGGTTTTCCAAAGAACCTCCCTCGGTACCCTATCATATGCTTTTTCTAGATCAATAAATATCATGTGAAGGTCTTTCTTTTTTGCTCTAAAATGTTCCATAAGACATCTCAAAAGGTGAATCGCTTCAACAGTAGATCTACCTAGCATGAATCCAAATTGGTTCTCTATTGTACTCGATACTTGTCTTAACCTACGTCCGATAATTCTTTCCCATAATTTCATAGTATGACTTGTTAACTTGATATCCCGATAATTTGTATAATTCTAATGATACCCCGATAATTTGTATAATTCTGAATGTTTCCCTTGTTCTTGTATATGGGTATAAGTGTACTCGCTCTCCATTCTTCGAGCACCTTTTGGTTTCTCCATATTTCATTAAATAGTCTTATGAGCCAAGTGATTCCTGTTTCTCTTAGGATTTTTCAAACTTCTATAGGAATATTGTCTGGTTGTATCGATTTACCACCCTTCATAGTTTAAGAGCTAGTTTAACTTAATTCTTTTGAATACGTTGGTAGAAATTATTGTTTATATACTTTTTTTATTTGACTAACTTTTCTAAGTTAATATTAACATCTTTATTTTCATTAAAAATCTTATAAAAATAGTTTTTTCATCTATTTTTTATATCCTCATTTGACACTAGCATTTTCTCATTCTTGTCTTTGATGCATCTAACAAAATTAAGATCCTTAGTTTTCTTATTTTTAACCCTAGTTATCATAAAAATATCTCTTTCACCCTCTTTTGAGTTGAGTTTTTTTATATAAATCCTCTCAAAATTTAGCTTTTGCTTCAGTGATGACCCTTTTTGCTTCTTTCTTTGTTTTCTTATAAGCCTCTAAAGTTTCACTAGCTTTCTTAGCATAATGTAATTTGTAACATGCCCTCTTTGCCTTGATTTTATTTTACACTACTTCACTCCACCACCAAACTTCTTTTTGTGCTGATATACCTCCCTTAGATTCACCTAACACTCTTTCGCCACTTTTCTAATATGTATAGCCATATTGTTCCACGTATCACAAAGTGTACTAATATAATTCCAAGCATCTTCTTGAAGGACTTTCTGTTTAAATATACCTTCTTTTTCGCTTTTGAGGTTCCACCATTTAGTCTTAATAGCTCTACTCTTTTCTTCTTTGTCCACTTTTTACCTAGAAATTCATAACTAAAAGTCGATGTTGGTTTGTTAATCTTTCTCCTGGAATCATCTTACATTCTTTACAACATGCTCTATCTTTTTCCTGCAAATAAATAATCAATTTGTGTTTGTGATAAGCCACTCTTATAAGTACTTAAATGTTCAATCTCGTTTTTTGAAGATTGTATTGACTATAAAGAGATCAAATACAACAACTACAACAACAACTAAGCCACGGAGTCAGATATCCCAAAACTAAAGTTTCCATGAATACATTGATATCCTAATACCTCTTTACTGAACCTCTTTACCGACATGTTCATTTAAGTCTCCTCCTAAACAAATCATTTCCTTTTGTGGAATTCTTTGAATCACCTTATCTAACTCCTAAAAAGTCATCTTTATACTATCTTATAATCCTACTTAGGGTGTGTAAGCACAAACTATATTCAAAACCTTTGCTCGTAACGTCATGATTCGGTCACTATATCGTTGTATGTCTACTACACTATCCTTTAAATCTTTATTTATGATAATACTAACTCAGTTTCAAGCCTTTTCCTTACCTGAGTACCATTCAAACTTATCTTTACTTATTTTGATTCATAATAATCATTTACTTTTTAATTTTTAAACTATTTTTAAATAAAAAATTTATGATACGATACCCATGTCTCATATAAAAAATGATACACAGGACAAACAACACTGCCTTCAATTGCTGGCCTAATGAAGACTTTCTTAGAAAACAAGAATGAACCTGAGTCTGACATTTGTTGGAGGATTAGATAAACAGTTTATCGTTCTTTGGTCCTTTTGAAGATAGTGGTGCTTATTTCTTCCTATTGAACATGCAGAGCTGCAGAAAACTGTTGGAATTACTTGTTCTAGATAATCATCTGTTTGCAAGGAATATGCATCAGACGACATCTGACTCCATTCCAACCTTGTTGGGATCCTTGTTTGGAGACAAATCGAGGAGACCGGAGTCAGCATACAGGAGGCATTACTTTGCTAATCCGAAGAGCACATCGCTGCTGTAGTTTCTGTTTTTATTGATCATATGGTAGATAGCATATGTGAGATGCCTGCTTTGTAAATATCTTCTTTAATTTCCCCTCTTCCTTTTCGATTATGTGTTGTATAAGGACCGTAGTCAGTGGCTTACACATTCTTGTATAGTAAATTATTAGTTCAAGCCAATGATGCATTTAAATTTTCTGCGGGCATCGCATTTACTCTGAAGTTACTGCACATGCCAAGTTTGTACCTTTTAGAGGTGGTAATTTGTGTTTCCTGTTGCGTCCATGTTCCATCACTTCGTTTTCGTGTGGAAAGCATGTCAACCTTAAGTTAAGCCCCTTTTCTTTTTGTTCCTTCAGGCGATTAAAACCATCGGCGTTTTTATATTCATGTTTGGTTTCCTTCTCGTGTCATCCACACGAAGATAGCCTCTTCCTTTTCGTGTCACTTTGGGTTGACATGGCGGAGACTTTGTGGGTTGTATTCGTGTTGACTTGTCGTGCCTGAGATTATCATCCCTACCGTCTTTGAATGAGAGTAATGTGCTAACCAGATGGTTTTTGCCGTTCAGGGAAACTTCAACAACTCAAAGCTTAAATTGTAGTTATCGAGGTAACGTAAATTGTTTTATAGTACATTGCTGTAAATGTGCCTAAATAAAATAATTCTTTTTAGTTTGTCCATTACTAAGACGATATAATCTATGCTCTCAGCACAGAGCAATAGCTCACTGGCAAGGGGTTTGAACTCACAAAGTTGAAGGTCATGCGTTTGAAAGCTGGATGTGCATCTGGCTTTAGCTTTGGTAGGCACTGCAATATTGACCCGACATGTACTACCCTGACCCGACCTGAATGGGGCAGGGAATATCTGACCCGATCTAACTCGGGTATGAGTATGGGGATAAGATGCCTCGCACCATACTCGATGATATTTGCTGCGACCCATACCAGACATGTATATGTATATATAAACACCTTATTTTTGCCTCGTACTCGACCCATACTTGTTGAGGAAAAGAGAACCCGGATCTGTATGCAACACGACCCATTGGCATCCCTAGGCTTTGGCATCCCCTTTGTACCAAAAAGAAATTTTCCTCCGAGTTTTATTGCTTTTATCATACCCCTAATCTGATGTAGTGCAATGAATCTCATATGCGTATAAATCTTTCTCTTGTGGCGGCATCTTCGTATTGCAAATTTGCTTCCGAAATTCTCTTTGCGTGTGATCTGTGTGTGCGTGCGCCCCAGCATGCAGATACGAATCACAATGTTATACGTACGTACTACTTTCTACGAGTCAGTCCCTGCTTCCGTGACGAGGAACTTCATCCTTCGTTTGACATAACAAAAGATTACAAGTCATTACGATACATATTTACTTACTATAATAATATACCAACTAAGATGGCAGCATCAATAAGGGTATCAGGGAGCTCTGACCGAGGCATGATCATGCTCATATCAGTGCCCTCGCTTTTCCATGGCTGTCAAAAAGACTGCTATATTTGTGTTTGGGACGGAATTTACATGAAAGAGATTCATCAGGATGATTCGTATGCTAGGAGTTCCTTTTCTCATCCAACAAGGCTCCGAGAGCCAAGTTCTTCTCATGGACGTCTTCAAATTCAACTCGTCTTCCATGTCCTGCTTAACCAATATGATAAAAGTTTAAAAGGGCTACCAAAGTAAGGGCTCCGGCTGACTTCCTGCTCACTAATCCAGTGCAAGGCAAGCAACTTGCACGGCCACGTCCCGGATGACCATCTTAGTTATGAACATATTTTGTTTCACCTAATGGCCGTGCGTGGACGCGCAATCAAACACACCCCAAGTGAATTTGTGAGCATTCCGGACCAAAACTGTATTATCAACCAATGGGTTAACTATGATGCTTAGGTCTCTTAACAGCTTACCACTATGCTTACATTTCTTTTAAGCTTTAAGAATGCAGCCTGATTGGAGAGAAAAGATTACCAGGCAAGATCCACTTGAAGTCGAAGTCTAATAGTTTCTGCACACTCCTCAACTGGGTAGTAACTGTCAAGATGGAAGGTTAGGGTCAAAAACTCAAAGAAACGAATTCAATAAAAGTTGCTCATGTACCTGACTCTTTGTTATACTGATGGAGAGCCTTGAGTCGGAATTATGAGCAAGATGATCACCAGTAAATAGAACCTTTAGTGGCTTGTAGAGCAAGCATACGCAACCCTGGCATCATGTTTTATGACAAGGAGAGTTCAGTAGGAAATTGCGTGTGTTACAGTTCGAGATAGACTGAATAACATGCATACAACTCAATAATTTCTAACTTTAAGACCATATTTATTCTAAGAATCAAAGACCCAAAAACTCGGCAAGAAATATATCGATAAGGTGACCTTAAAATCTCTAGAAGTTCAAATATCTGAAAGATTTCTTCAAGACAACTTGGTCAGTTCACTATGTTCAACACACTGCTGTTTAGCCATAACAGCACACTGTCAAAAATAGCCCGGAACTAGCCAACTTCATTAACTTGAATTGATCGTACACTGGAGTAAGATCTAGACAAGTCAAACCTTGACAACTTCCAAAATGATTATATTAAACCCCAATAGGCAGAACGAAAAAGAGTAATTCAGTACTTGAGAAGAGGACGAACTCACAGAACAAAGTATCAAATTATAAGAGCTGAATAGCCTACTTTCGACTACAAGATATGAATTTAAGGTTTTTTTTTTATAATGTTTATATAATAGCAAAGAATCAGTGCCCAGAAATTCAAGATTACTATCATGAGTACCATACGGACCTGTGGGTCCAAGACGACCATACAGTCAAATGAACCTATTTATGATGGATAAGCTTTGACGTGGCTCAAGTACTGTTCCTCGTGTCACCGTGTCAAATGATGCTAAGCTTGACGCGTGGATCCATCCAACGTCATCTCACGTAGGACCTCAAACCCAAAGCGAGAAAACAGAATCCAGAGGCAAGGTTGTTTCAGTTCAGTAACCGAACCCGAAATAACTGAAAACCAAAGCGATATGGTTTCGAGTGATTCGATCGGTTCTACTTTTGTTTGGTTTTGGACATGTAAAACCAAAACCAATACCGAATTTTCTTTCGGGCACGAGCCAAGTTAGTTGAGCTGAACATGAGTAAGCTGTTGAAATTGCAAATCAAAATTTGATTATATAATTTCCACTTAAGAATGGATTTCTTTCAAAATTTCCACATCAATGTGTTCTTCAATGGATGTTGAATGTAATATTATTTATATAACCTTTCATTCACGAGGAGCCGAAAGAGAATTCCCATCTTTGATCCGGAGTAGAGATTGAGGCTATATACCATCAACTATAAACCCAAAAGAACTAAGTTTCGTAAGGAAGAATAATATAGTATATTATAATGACAATCATGTCTTTTCGGTAGATATGCATTTCAGGCACTTGAACCCGCTTGGGTAAGTATATTCCCCCTACAAAACCATCACAATAAGAGCTGCATGAACACGAATTAGTTTAGAGAACGGATCGTGTGAGTATTCGGTGCCTATCGTTAAACGAGATCGAATGCTTTATCAAATATGCAGTTGCACCTGTAGCATAAGCTCATCAGCAGGGGTGGTGGTGGGGAGTTCGACTCTTAGGGTGTGCATGTCACACCTGTTCGGGTCGCGACCACGACCCGGCCGGAGCCGATGACATGTGGCCGCTTCTCGCGCGAGCGTGATGGTGAGCAATGACCAAATACAATACTAATTTAATTCAAACTCAATGAAATATCTAACTGAAATGAATATTCATATCGAAGTTCTAAACAATACGTCAAAAATGGTGCGGAGACCACCTAACAATAACCCCGAATAACAAGATTTTATAAATCATTTAACACTTATCATACCATCTAAAATAAAAATGTAGCTCTATCCAACTCCTACTCTGCTCCGTATGCCTTCGAAGTGCTAGCTTCAGGATGAGCTGTAAAACAATGGAGTGAGCTCCTATAAATAGCTTAGTAGGGAGGTTAAATATCTTTAAATAGAAATCATACTAAAAGCATGCATAATTTCACAATCATTTAATAACAAAGCACAATTACCTTTAAATCATGATCTCAAATTCATACGCACATACTCACACACACGCACATACATCATTAGTTACGATAATTACATCACATATTGTGTGCCCTAAAGGCCACGGGAGTCGTCCGACCCTCCCTAACATGACCTCGGTAAGCCCGTCCATGATGGTAACCATGCCGACTCTCACAACAAAGTGCTTGGGAACACACCCTGTATTCGCCCCAAGCCGGATCGCCCGAGGGACCTGCAAGTCTCTATAGACCCCACACAATCCACATAAGTACGACTCATATATTCACACATCATTACATTTCTAAAACCAATTACAGTTCATCACATTCACAAATCATATCCAGATCCACAAATATCCAAAACCAAATCCATATCCATACAACATTTAAACAACATTTAAATACCATGTTCATACAACAAATGCATATCAAAACATGCTCTTTATCAATTAATGTCATAAACATGTTCTATTTGAAAAGCATATCAAATAACTTATAATTGCGAATAACATTTCATAAACATCAATAAAACATTTATAAATCATGCACATTTAAATCTATCTAAAACAAGTAAAATCACTTATAACATAGTTCTGTAAAATAATGCATAACCCCCTACCTGAAGGAGCACTAAGATCCAGTCCCCAAGTCGCTGGGCCACTCTTATCACCACCAAATTCTCCAAATTTTATCTCTAAAAAATTACAAATAATTAAAATATTAAAAAATATTTAACTACGAATCTAACGTAACAAACCGTATCTAAATCGGATCCTAAATGACCTTAAAATCACCCAAAACCCAATATAGATTCGGTTAAGTTATCCGAGATCCAAACCGATACCTAGATCCATATATGATCCAAATTGAGTGACACATTAGGTAGCCTGTGTCATTATGCCAACACAAAACCTGTAACTACTAACACTGGTCCTGTTTCTAACCCAAAAGCTCATTTAAAGACACGACCAAAACTTAACCCGTTTCCAACACGCAATCGACACGGAACTGGTTATTAACATGCGACACAAGAACATGACACGAATCAGTGTCGGTTCATGACATTACGGACACGACACGACATGAAAACCAGGTATACGCCCAAAAGGGTCGGTGTCCATGATTTTTCGGCGTCGATTTCGTCGGTTTCCGACGACGATTAGGGCCGACGATGGTCCCCAACCGATCGCCTACCATTCCTCTTCCAACCCAACCCATCAATCGTCGCCGACGGTGTCGTTTTTGCTAGAAAACTCATGAAAAATGGTAACTCAGATTTGAGAAAAATTTCATGAATCTACCATTGTTTTGAGCCAATTTTCGCTAGCATGAATCAAACAAAAGCAATATGATCTAACTCAATTTTAGCAACTAAAAACGAAAAAATTTTACAAAACAAAAATTTGATTTTTCTTACCGGATTCCGGCCGACTCTTCGTGTTTTCCGGCTCGTGCGATTGCTCCCGAAGCTTTTCTCCAGCAGGTTGCCCCTCCTCTGCCTCTTATACAGCTTGACCAGGCTGGTAACCGGCCTTAATGGCCGTTAGCTGCCTTGGCCAGCCATGGGAAGCAAAGGGTCGTCCCTTTGCATACCTTGCGCAGAGTATTCCAGGCGGGTCTGGATCTTGGAGCCAGGACCCGCTACAGTGCATGCATGGGTGTTGCACTGCAAAAAAACCGAAACTGGAGCTGCTATGGAAATAGTTGCCCCGGAATGCCAATATGAACCAAATTCGTTGTTTGACTGTAAGCATATTTATGAATAATGAGAAATACACACACACATGCGGACACACATATGTCTCTCTCTCTCTCTATATATATAGATAGATATAGAGAGATCATTAAGACGACAAGTTCATCGTGGCCTTGGCTGATGATGGTAGTCGGATTTGGGGAACAAGGAAGAACTCGATCACCTTGAAACTCCGATAACCGAGAGATGGTTCCCGGAAAACTAAAACCAAAACCAGGCCTTCTTTCTCCCCCCACTATATATTATATGGTGGTTACCATGTAGTGGTGGATCCAGAAACTCGTTTTGAGTGGAACAGACTTGAGATTCGGGTGGAATGAGAAAAGTTTTTAAATATTTTAAAATTTTCACTCCAAAAATATAAAATTGCAAAATTCCGAGTAGAGCGATGGGCCCACCCCAACACAATGTGGATCCGCTGCTACTGCAGGGTACCTTTGATCGATTGAACGACACGCTTTAATTCCTTGGCTCAGAACAGCACAGATCGCTCTTCACAGGAAGATTTATCGATCAAAGAGGCCTGTGATCTACCACTGGTATGGCAGACTGGCACCACGTAGAATTTCGCCCGAACCAATCTTAATATTTTCATGCAGCTAATAGAAAAAAGAGATATATCGACGAGTTAAGAGGCCAAAGCCTACGAAACACCTCGGGTCGCTTGTGTATCAATTATATATTAAATAAACTTGACATTTGTTTATATACATCTAGGTTTTTTAAGTTTTTCACCTCTTGTGTTGGTCGATTTGTGTTGTTTTTTATAAATTAAAATGTCTCTATTTAAAGTTTACGTTCTTTTGAAAAATGAACATCTCATGAAATATGAGAAGATAACCCATTTTTGAGTATTTCATAAATATATATTATTAGAATAAAAAATGACTAACCAATAACTTACGGCCTAAGATATGAAACTCATGATCTTCAACCAGAGTGAGCAGAACCCCTGCCCGGGTGAGCTATTGCTCCTTGTACCACTGACAAGCTCTTTCACTCTCTGTCGATTACCTGACCCGACCCCCCTTCTATATTTGAAATGATTCAATTATGAAAGGGTGAACTCTAGCCGTGGGCAGAGATTTTAACGCTTCGCCGGAAATAAGATTGATTGACCACCATGCAAAATGATGGAGATGACTGTCCCGTGAACGTTGCTGGGTACCAAGTAATAATGGAGTTTGTAATTCTGCTCTCTCTGTGCTTTTCAGTGTGCTGCTTCTCGCTTGTGAATTGTCACCCTTCGTCTTTTTCCGGCTTTGGAGACACCAACCACTCACTTTCTTTCTTTCTCCCCGTTTTAGGATTTCGTCGCCTAAAAGCAAGGATTTCAAATTTCGAATAGCTTCACCGACACGTTTCGAACTGGTTCATCTGCAACACCGTATCGGTCTTGTACTAGCAAGGATTGCTTTGTATCGCCTGACTTCTTCGCTCATTTAAGATTGTGAGGGGACCGAGTTGAATCAAGGCATGTTGCGACTGAGATTATCGGAGCATGAGACGGCACAAATTGAAATTGGAAGCTCGAGTTTTCATTAAAGAAATGAGTGTCCACTCATTCATAAGTTTAGGATGAGTTTTCCGGCACGACCATATCGACGGTCATGCCTTGTTTATGCAAATATTCTTCAGTCATCTCTACATTCATTTAGTTGTCTTACATTGTTCACATATTCATGATGCAAGACCAATACCAAACATCAGGCTGACTAAATAAAGACAACCGGGTAAAGCAGCGACTTCCCAAGATAAATAAATAAATAAATAAAAATATATATATATATATAGAGAGAAAGTAGTTCATACTCAATCATATTTATTTTGCATTGTTCCATTGTTACAACCACCAATCACCGTTTTCTATTATCTTGCACTAGTAAAAAAATGCTATTAAAATTATTTTAAAACTTATATATATATATATATATATATATATATATATATATATATATATATATATATATGCTTGGTTTTATTGGTAGAAGGTTGTTTCAAATAAATAGAGTAGTGAAAGGTGGTCGTCAGTGGTTGAGATATGGATCATGAAAACGAGCTATCTTAAGTATTGAGTATAGACTATCTTTCCTCTCTCTCTCTCTCTCTATATATATATATATATATATATGTATCAACAATGGACGGTTCATTTTCAGCTCACGGCTCGACTCGTTTAATGCATCATTATAAGTGATGATTGCGACTTAACGTGTCATTTGAGAGGACGTGTCCTATGCGTACCTCTGTTATCGAGTCTTTTTCACAACGGATACGGCCATCCGGGGAGCATAGTGGAACCGACACGACATGAGGGTACTTTCGTGAAACAGTCGCTCTCCAACTATTATATGAATTTCGAATCCCGGGCGCGCCGCTCGTTATTGACCGTACGATTGATCTTCTCGGGATTGTGTCCGAGCATCAGTTTGTCCCCTTTTTTTCTCGCTTCACACTCCCACTGAGCTCACTCGTTTAGGGTTTTCGGTTTTCTCGTCGACGTCACTCACTCACCCTCTCTCCCTCTGTGTTGCCGGCGAGATGAGCGTCGACTTCCTCCAGATGAGACGGCGACGGAATTCCATGGTTTCCGCCAAGCCATGCTGGCTTCAATCCTCCATCGACGGTCAGTATATCATCTCTCTCTATTCGTTGTGATAATTTCTCGATTGACGAGCTTCGTTCATGCTTCTCTGCTCTCTCTAACTAGCTCCGGCTTTCTCCTTAGCGAATCCAGAGAAAGGACGAAATGCACATTTGAGAGTGGTTACTTTCTTTCCTCACATTTCGGTGTAAATGCCGTATAGTTCTAATTTCCCTTCTACACCGAAATGCCCGTCGGAAAACTCACGATCTGGCATCCGCATTCCGCTTACCTCCAGCGTTCGCTTTCTGTTCTCCGTGGACAACTGTGTGACCGTGTCCATTTACCATTTTGCGTGACGGAGAATGTCCCGGGTGTTTGCATCGCCGGACTTTTACGTACCATCAATGTGTACGAAGTTCAATGAGACTCGATCCATTCAAGAGGGGCCCATGTAAAGTGGGTTTCTACCCGAGCCCAGCTCCCACTTGGCGAAGTACTAGCTTGGCCCATTTAGGTCTTTGTTGTTTGCATACACCCCCACTGGCCCGGCCCAATTATTGATCGTACCTATTCTGCCAAACTCGACCCGGTAAACCGTTCGGGTGCCAGCCCAGTGGGCACATGAAGTGGGTCCCCTTTCCGTGAGCTAAAATCTAGCCTGACGTGATGGATCATGTGGGCCGGGTAATCTTGGACCCACATGATCATCATAGTTCTTCCTGGTGGGTGCGGCCCGTGATGGTGTACGAATGGGGTCTGTGCTCGATTTTGGTTTTCGGTGAAGGGGTTGGAGACGCGTCGTCTATCATTCTCATGGTTTGGACTCGTCTAGCTCGTTGCAAATTGCCTAACTGAGCTCGACATGTGGGCTTCGAAATGTGAGCTTGTCCTGTTCCGCACCCACTGTGCGCGTCACGACGTTTGCTGCGGTGTGGTTTAGTGCTTTACGACACGCAAACAAACGCACTCTATCGGATTTGCTGCAACCCACTCTGACCCAAAATGATTTCTAGCTTACCCCTCTCTCTCGATATATATATATATATATAGATAGATAGATAGATAGATAGATAGATAGAGAGAGAGAGAGAGAGAGATATATATATATATATAGATAGATAGATAGATAGAGAGAGAGAGAGAGAGAGAGAGAGAGAGAGAGAGAGAGAGAGAGAGAGAGAGAGAGAGAGAGACCGTCGGTAACAATAGTATGACTTCATTTCAAAATTGCATCGCTTTTCCTAGCTCTTATCTACAGTGGTAAAAGTAGAAATTCACTCAATGGTTCTCCGAGGAGGGGTTGGCGCATGGGATTATCGAAGTAGGACGAAACGGGAATTTGCTGGAAGTATTAGAGGTATTTGGCAAAAAAATAAAACTTACTTCTTTGGTAGTTCGTGTCTTTGTTGCTGGAACACGAACTCGTAGGTACGAGGCCATTTCCGTCACCGTCATTTCAGGATTGTGGTGCTGTTACCAAGAATGTATTGACCTCTTTGTTATCCTTTTCACTTCTCTCTGCCCTTTCTTCTTTTTACGTAGGTAACTGCACTTTTGCATTAATTGCGGTATGCCCCCCCGATCGGTCGCATGCATTTATTCTAAAGCTATATAAAGAATTAGGGCACTATTGCGTGTTGAAAATTTTGCGAGCCGTCTTTTTCTACTTTTCCTGCACCAGCTTTATACCGCGAATCAAACTCCACGGGTTTGTGGTTTCCCAGAGATTCCACCGACCCTCTTTACGGCGTCATGTTAACGTTCGATTGATTCCTAAAATGCCCCTTCACTTAAAATTGGCTTTTCGGTTCGGGGGTGCCATGGTTTGGATCCAACAGGCGTGAAGGATCCATAATCTATGTAAATGGCGTGTAACTACCGTTATTGGATGACAGATTAGGAGCCGAGCTGATGCACACCATGAGTGGCTCGGCTGAGCTCTGCTCTGCCCGTGGTCTATGGTGCCGTGCTTGAGGTTTTTAGCTATTTCTTTTTGTTTTATAATTAGTTTCCATTCATGCCCTTAACGATGAACTCTTTTGCGATGTTGTCCCACAGAGCTGGACAAGAAGATGCAGGAGGTGTCGTTGGAGCCGACAGATGGCACCGGCGGGGACTCCTTTGCGGAGAAAGCGGAACTTTATTACCGGAAATGGCCCCAGCTGCTCAACCTCCTCCACGACGTCTATCACCGGTACATCTCTCTTGCCGACCGCTACTCCTACCTACGAAGCCAACCGGACCTCGCTTCCATGACATCGGAGGCACCGTCCGACGACGATAGCAGCGGTGGCAGCGCTATCACCGCCGACGGTGAAACCCCGATGCCAGCATGTTCGAGCCATGAGGCGGACGGAGAGGAAGGAGTGGACGCGGTAGTGGTAGAGGCGGTGGCTAGCAGGGTGGAGCTGGAGCTGATGCGGCACGAGCTGGAGTGCGAGCGGCTCGCGGGGCGGGACTCGGGGAGGAAAATTGAGCTGCAGCGGAGCTTGCTGGAGGTGCTGGAGTCGGAGCGGCTGATCCTGCTCGGCGAGAACGCCCGGCTTTCGTATCGAGTCGCTGCGCTGACGGAGGAGAACAAGGGGCTGGTGGGGGACGTGGTGTTCCTGAAGAGGAAGGTGGCGGAATTGGGTCGGTGCCTGCTGAGGCTGAGGGACGATCATAGAGTGTGTGTGCTAAGCCGGCGGGTGGAGGATCTGCAGGCCCATGTCTACGTGCTGGAGAAGCGAAACCGGGAGTCCATGGACCGGATAGCGACCCCGGGCTCGAGAGGCAATGGTGGGTTCAGTCGCAGCGAAATGGAGAGGCTGCAGCTTGAGAATTTCCGGCTTAAGGAGGCGCTGGGGTCCAGGGAGCCGTCCGTCGCGTCGACGTCGTCCTCTGCTATCTCCAGGTGGGTCGAGAAGGCCAAGCGGGTGCGGTTCTTCGTCTGTGGGTTCGCATCGTCCAGTCGGTGCGGTGAGCCAGAGGACAAGTTGGTCACTTGATCTTGGCTGGGCTCCTCTCGTAGGTGTGTTCGGGTCTAACACTTTGTACATGTATGTTTGGGTCTACGAGGGTTCCACTGGTATGGATCTTTGGGGTTTTGGGAGATCGGGCGGGACGATGGGAAAGCGTATAATGATGGATGGGCCGTTTTGGGTTGTTGCCGGGGAGCAGATGTGTCGTAAATCAGAACTCAACTTTGAGGGGCTTGGTTTTGCTACTTGCATTTGGAAACTGTTGCTTTGTGTTCTAGATTGGGGAGGCTGGTAACCAAGCTCCTCGGAGCCCAGTTCGGTTTGCCCATCTCGCTCGTGATCAGTTCGCGATCTCAGTTATGGTAAACACGAACGGTTTGTTTACTCAGCAGTATGTGATCTTTTAACCGATCAACAGTTTGGCGCCCATTAGATGCGTTGGCTATAATTATTTTGTATCCATTTTTCCCCCTATCGACTATATTACTTACTAAACCTGTTTCTTAAGCATTATGGGCTGAATTGCTTCTCTTGAATTTCCATCTAAATCTTGATTTTGTGTTTGCAGTTTTTGGAATCTGTTGTGTGTAAGTTTAATACTTTCGCACTAGGAGAGGTGGGTCACAAGAACTTTGTACGAGCACCCAATTACTTTTTTTTTAAATGAAAACAAAACCATAGTTCCTTGAAATCGTAATTACAAGCATGTCAGTTTAAGTATGCAGTTCTAATACCAAGGGTCCATTTACTGTGAATCAAACACACCTTCAGAGATGTCACCCTCAATTTCATGCTCTCCCACACATAAAATGCTTGGAATAGCGACATAGACGCCACACTGAAGAATTGGTTCATGAACCCTAATGGGTTTCAGGGGGCTTGCAATATGAGATGTTGAACAAAACAAGGATTATACAGTTATGCCTTCTAAACTCTTGAAGCATATGCATGCACAAGCTCCGTGTTCTTCTGCGTAGGACTAAACAAACCGGGCTGCTTGTAGATTTGCCTGGTTCCTCTCGTGCCCAGCTCAATCACACTTGACTTGAGATCTTAACTGAGCTGAACATGAACAAAGTGGGTTCGGCTGAACTCGGCTTGTGATGCTTGCAGAATAAAGATGAGCTCTTTCTTTCACCTTAAACTCATATGCTCATGCAAACCTTCTCTGCTTGGTTTCTCAATGGTTAGAGTCGATCGGTGATTGAAATGAACATGCCCCTCTCCACCATGAGCTAAAACAAACACAAGTACAAATGAGTTCAAACACAGAACTCCGCTTCACCACTGTGTTTCGATGAGAAACAATCAGCTTGCCAATTACCTATATAGCTCATCTTTTCCTTCTTTTTTGAAATGATAAAATTGACTGCTTTAAACTTGAAGAGAAAGCTCTGCACTTTGGAACCACCGGCTTCACTCAAACTCCTTGTGAAAACCCCAAAGTCTTCTAAAGGATAGCATTTCCTTTCATCACTTCATGACTGGCAATATTTTATGCTTCAAGAAATTTAGATGGCAATGGTATGTACATAGTTAATGATCCACGTCAATCATAATGCACCCTTTTGTATGCAGAGGGGCACGCCAATCAATTAAAGATGCTGGAGGTCAATCATTGTTAGAAAGGACGATGGAGCTAGGTGCAATTACTGATGAAGAGCTCCTCATTCTTCTCACAAATGACTGAACGATGTTCAGAGGTCACTCGTTGTGGACAAGGTGGTGCCTCCCATATACGACGGTCACGGACCTAGAATTTTTTTTGGGTGAGGTGAACCTCAGTTGGGTGAGATTCATGTAAGTTCATATAATTTTTCGAAAAATTCAGACCTGTATCGGATTAAGTCGGATTTCGTGTAAGCGGTAGCCTTACCTTGCCCGTGAGTTGGTCTGCCACTGCCAATACAACAATTTATGATATCATGAGGTGATCTCTGCACGTTGTAATACAAAATGGAAATTTATATTTGACACGCCAAGATGGGTATTTTTGCTGCTATATCCGTAAAATTCATGTCTTTCTCTGCATCTGGCCACTTGCATATGTTACATAAAAAATCGAAAACAAATATTATTGCACAAACCTGTGCCCTACATTGAGTACGCCACCGTCTCTGAATGCTAGAATGATCATTTCACGGAGGTCATGACAACGCTCTAGGAGATTATGTTAATCTGCTTATCATGTGATGGACACTTTAATTGCAAACACAGATGATTAGAATTGGAATAAATGTGATTTGCAGTAAAACTCTCTCTCTCTCTCTCTCTCCAGTGAATGAGTTCCAAAACTCACTGGTAAAGGGAACGACGCAAATGCCTTGATGCTGCAAAGAAATCTGCCAGTAACACTGGTATTTAAGTTGTCTAAGTTTTCTTAGACAACTTAAATTTTTCATTAACAAACAAGAAGTAATGATAATTGTCTCATTCCATAAAGACTCATGTCCAATATACTCGACCGATTTATGAGAAAACATAGTTTACACAAGTAACCCGCACAATGTTCTCAGCAGGTCTCTGAAACCATGATGTCATCCAACATTGGTACATCTCAATCATAGACCTCCTGGTAGACGTTATCTTAGTGTTTTAATTTCCAATAACCTAGAGCGTCCGAGTGAGTTTTCTTGTATCCATTTATGAAATCATGACCTCATCCAAACGCTGGTAGGTCATCCTCCAGTCTCACTCGCTCTGGAGCCACCAGTGCAGAAAATATATGGAAATCAATCGCTTCGCAATACAATCTTAACATGGGTTTATGTCCCTGCACTCTGCATCATCTTGGTTACAAAGGGAAGCTGAAGCCTAACACACACACACACGTATGCATGCAAGCCACCACAGAGTGCGAGTCAGAGAGCCCTGCCGGATGAGCTAACGCTGGCATCATGGTGTCTTCCCTGGGGAGTGCATCTTAAAATGGCACATCTCCATCAAGAACCAACTGGTTGACGTCAACAACATATCCTACTGACTTCAACTGCTCGTTCATTCCCTGCAACAGAAATTCTACCTCTTCCATGAATTCATGAGTTTTTTCTCCGGCTACAAACTCAATAACCTCACCATCAACTTCAATCAGACTGCAACCCGGCGTCCTTTTCACCTTCTTCTCTTCCATTCCTTTCCTTACTCTGGCTACATCCTCCCACCTCCACTCAGAAGCATACATGTTAGATAGGATAACATGAACCCCACCATCAAGTCCCAGTTCTACCAAGTTTCGGGTCATCGTTTCTAAGAGCTCAACGTCATTGTGCATCTTAGCAGCACTAAGCAGACCTCCCAAAACATACACGTCTGGCTTCATGGGCATCGTCCGGACAAGCTCCTTTGCTTCTTCTAGCTTTCCAGCTCGGCCATATAGATTCACCACGCATCCATAATGCTCAATTCCAGGCACAATATTGAAAACACGACTCATGTTCGCAAAGCACTGCTTACCGTATTCAACCAGACCGACCTGCCCGCACGCACTGAACACGCCTATGAAGGTGATTTCGTTCGGCTCCACCTTACTTGCTTGCATCTCTTCAAACAGCTTGATTGCATGCTCGACGTGCCCATGCATTGCAAAAGCAGATATCATCGATGTCCAAGCGCACACGTCTCTCTCTGGCATTGAAAGAAAAACTTGGTAAGTTATGTCTATACACCCACATTTCGCATACATATCGATCAAACCAGTCCCTAATGCACAATCCAGCCCTATCCCCTGTCTCCCCACGTAAGAATGAACCCATTTTCCTTGCACCAATGCTCCCAGTTGTGCGCATGCGCACAAAACGCTCACAATAGCGGCACGGTTTGGCTCCAACCCCGCAAGCTGCATCTCACAGAACATTTCTAGCGTTTCTTTGGCCATGCCACCTTGCGCATAACTCGCGATCATCACGCACCAAGAAACAACATTCTTCTCAGGCATTTCATCCAACAGTTGGCGTGCGATCTCCAAGTGACCCGCTTTACGATTGCAATCTAAGAAACAACATCTCTTTCGGGACTTCCGCATCGAACACTTGACGCTCATCATCCAACAGCCCAACAACAACGTAAGCATCATGAATCAAACCGTTCTGAACGAAATCATAAGACTCCCACCCCAGTTTCAAAATCTGACCATGAACGCATTTCCCCTGGGGAACCCCCACAATCGATCTGAGAACGAAGGAGAAAGCATAGTTGTTGGGGCGATCACCACCAACTATCATTTGCTTGTACAGAGAGAATGCCAGGTTCATTCTGTCCTTCTCGACTGCAACACGCATCATGGTATTCCACATGAAGGGGTTGGGATGGAGAACTCGGCGCAAGATGGAGAGGGCGTAATCGAGGCCGCCGGACGGAGAGAGCGCAGCAAAGGCGATGATCTTGCTCAGGGAGAATTTGTCAGCAGATTGTCCGGTAATAATAGAGTGTGCATGGATCTGGTGGATCTGGGTCATCGAGAGGCATCGTTCGTCTTCGAGAAGGGACAGAGTCTTATTGTGGCTCGAGGTCTCCTCTTTAGTGCAATGGGGAGCATAGACTTGTAAACGGACTCGTTCAGCGAGGAGAGTGTCATAGCGGCGGTGATATTCTGATTCCTGTAAGTAGATCGGATGCGATCCGACCATCATGGATCGGAATCCAATCATGATTCCAATAGGAATGAAATTAAAATTCAAAGGAGAAAAATAAAAGAAAAAAAATCTGAAATTAAACAATGGAACATCAATAAATAATTTATATGTGTGGTATTCCCCTCTCGTAGGTTGGTAAATGAGCCAAGCTGCTTGGAGTTCAGCTCGGCTTGGGCTCATTCATGTTGTTCGCAATATGAAGAAATCAAATACCCATAGGCTCGAAGCTTATGAGCCATACATTTTCGCTTCAGCTCAGCTCATTCCAGTAGCCTTTTAAGAAGCTTGTGGTAGCAATAGAATCATGTAACACTATATATACGAGAGAGTTCTTACAAACAGTTTTGGTTTTCCATACGGGTTGATGAAATTTTTACTGCTCATCTTACCTTGCTGCTATAAGGCTTGATTGATAAGTTAAAGGTCCTAAGTTTGATGTCTAAGGTGTGCATTTGGATTCATTCTCCTCATTGTATTGAGGGAAAAAGTTTTTAATATGTATGAAACAATTATCAACAACAACAACTAAGTTTTGTCCCATACTAAATGGGTCAACTACATACTAAATGGGTCAACTACATAGATTTTCTTGTTTCAGTTAACTCAATATAAGTTAAATTATTTTTTATTGTTTCTTCCTAACACATGTCATCGTCGTCTTCTTCTTCTTTTAACATTTTTACCATCTAGTCAAAAGCATGCTATTAATATATATATATATATATATATATATATATATATATATATATATATTGTCATACTAACCAAACTAAGCTTAACATGGAAAATTCATGTTTTAGCTCGAATAGCTTAACGAGCCAACTCATGTTAGCCTTAATCACACAATCTGGACATAGAAGCACATAATAATTTACCACAAGCCGAGCCAAACCATGAAGAGCTCAGGTTCATCTACCAGGTAAAAATCTGGTGTCATTAATGCAAATAAAAGATAAAAAAAGGAAAAAGAAAAAGAGATGCTCGGATCCTGATCGGTGTGTTCGATAAAAATGTTCGAATCCAATCCAACCCCGAAGTAGGGCTAGGGACAGCCCAAATCCGTAATAAACATGAAAAACAATGACAATTCCCCAGCGCCAAATTCTAGATCACACTCCTAGGGCTTTCGTGAGAGAGAGAGAGAGAGAGAGGAAGAGAGAGGGCCCTTCTCCGGCGGCGGTTCTGCCTCAGGACATTCCCGGTACGACCTTTCTTCTTTGGATCTCATATTTCGTCCATGAGCTACAATTTTGTCAGACCCTTCGTCTGATGGTTCCCTTCATTTTGGCATGACTTTTCTGTTTGCTGAATTATTCTTCCAAATTTCATCATCTAGTCGCGTTGAGTGCCTTCTGTGTTTGAATCTTGAGCACCTTGAGTCGGCACCAATTTAAGTACGTTTGATGCTAGAGATTCGAAGGTTTCGCGCAATGGCATGTCACTAAGAGCTAGATTTTGTAAATTATAAGGGGATTGGGATGGCAGTGGATCGAGCACTTAGCGATTTTTAGCGAAAATCAATGGCATTCGTAACTGTGTTGTAGTGATTTACACGGCGTACGTGAATATTGAATAGATGCAAGTTACACTATGGGATGCGATAGAGGAAAAAGGATATTGGTGTTGTGGTGTTGGGGAATAGTCGTCGTCCCATTGGGTGGGTTAGTACCGTTTGCTAGGGGGTTGTAGAATCGAAACGTGGCGGTGATATCTGTGGTTGGTGGAATTCATGCCGAGCCTTCTCAAAAATGACGATTCCTGTGCTGGGACTGCCTTGAGTAAGCTATAGAATATAAAGACTTGAAGTGATTCCCTTGTGATGGAATCCTCTGTCTTGTTTGAATTCGGTAGGATGATGTTTAGTTATTTACTATTAAGTTTTCTGTTTCTGAGGAGAAATTGAATCGGGGATGTGTTCGTGCAGTATTAACTTGGTAGTGCAATGCATCCGTGCATGCTTCATGAAAATGTTTGCATCTTTCTACATTCCGTTGTGTGTTTGCTGTTCTGCTTGATGCACAACGGTAAGTGTCACTATCAATTAAAATATATTTGGAGAGGTCATCCTCATGACCCGGATGAAGGCAGCAGGATATATGAAGAATTGGAGTTTGCTTTCCTGTTTTTATGTTTCTATCTGAGGATAATGTTAACGAGCATGGTTCTGGATAACAGTCATTACTGTCATAGTAGTATTGTTTCATTGAATATCAATGGGACATATCTGCAAGCTCACGGACGACTTTGGAGTTTTTAGATTTCACTGTTTAATCTTTTATGCTGTATAACTTCAAATGTAAATAGACAAACTATGAATTAAGAATTTAATTATCAGTAGAAGCCAAAGTTTCTAAGGTCTCCGTTGCTTTATGCTATACAACTACAAGAGTGGTTGGACCAACTATATAGCTAACAATCAGGAGGAGGAGAACAGAGGTAACCCGTTATGCCTGTGGGGTTGCGGTAAACTTACAAACTCCGGGGTTTAATAAAAAAGGGGAGGTGAACGTCTTATATTCTTCTTGTCTTCATATATGCGTCTATTTATGCCTTTATCTTCTTTTATGTCATTTGGGTATTTTCTTAGATCTTAGTTTGCAGCTCTGTGTAGGCAATACTTCTTTGAAAAGTTGATTTGCTATATAAATGGCTCCCCCTGCAAAAGGTATGTCATTGGCAATCAGCCGTGCACATTATTTTTTATTTTATATTACAATGCGTGTCTAGATGCATGTCTGGATTACATCTGGCATTGTTGTCATTGCCATGCAGCTCCTGCTAAGAAAACTGATGCTAAAAGTCAGGCCTTGAAGGCCGCCAAGGTTGTCAAGTCCGGATCTTTTACACTGAAGAAAAAGGAGAAAAAGATCCGGACTTCTGTTACTTTCCATCGGCCCAAGACACTAAAGAAAGAGCGTAAGCCCAAGTATCCCCGTATTAGCGCGCCACCAAGAAACAAGCTTGATCACTATCAGATTCTGAAGTATCCACTTACCACTGAATCAGCTATGAAGAAGATCGAGGACAACAACACCCTTGTTTTCATTGTAGATCTGAGGGCGGACAAGAAGAAGATCAGGGCTGCAGTGAAAAAGATGTATGACATCCAGGCAAAGAAAGTGAATACATTGATCAGGTGCCCTCTTTTCTTCCGTTCTTTTCATTTATATGTAAGCATTTCAAGATATGTGGGTGCTAAAGTTCTCTTTGTTTATACTTGAATAGGCCTGATGGGACAAAGAAGGCATATGTGAGGCTAACACCGGATTATGATGCGTTGGATGTTGCGAATAAAATCGGCATCATCTAGATGGTGGAGCTGAGTTTTTCCCAGTGGAAATTTTTGTTTTCTGGAGGTCTTAGAGACTTGAAAAGTTCAAATATTGAGTTTTGTCATATGGAATTTGGCAGTGTACGAGTGTTTCTCGATTCAATGGGTTTGCCATTAGAATTTAGTGGAACCTTCTTGGAGATTATATGTAGTGATGCTTAGGTAGCTATGCTTGATGTAGTTATTATTCATGATTATCGTGGAATCTTTTAACCCATTTATCTCTGAAGAGATCACATTATTTGGGCAGAGTCTGTTGATACATTTATTTAGTTGTGCGCGCGCTTGGGGTAGTGCATTTGATTTCTTGTCTAGAAATCGAATAGCAGTTCAACGGTTTTATGGAACAATGATCATGCATCACTGGCGGTGTTCGTGGTTGGAGGGAATTGTGGCCGTTGTACAAGCCGTGAGGTTGTATCTTGTTTTTGTGTTTAGGTATATCCTTCGAAAATTCTTGAAAATCCCCAAGAACTTTTATGAACTCGGATGATCGGGCGAGGTCTCAGTGGAGCTTCAGGCAATCTTCAACACAATTCCGTCAGCCTCCTTGAGGTTTGACAAGAGGTCGAGGAAATCTTCAAGCAATTATCTGACTGAAGTCTGGTGGGGTTCCAATGAAACTACGATAATATAAGAAGGCTAAAGCAGGATAGAAGATAAATCCTTCAAAATTCTGAGAACTCGAGTTGAGATTTTCAGGATTGAAAATTCTCTTTCCACCTCCTCATTGTCCCAACACAAGAACCTTTCCTGTCTGCAATTCAAACATGCCATTGATCTGTTTGATTGGTGGCCTTCTTTACTGGAACGCATACTACTAGTTAGAGTCCAACTAAGAATCCATACAGCCGGCCCCCCTTGATGTAGGGAAAGGCGTGGTTTAGTTAAGAGTATGAGACTCAGTAACCCAGTGATGTGCAGCATGCCTCGTCCAACTTTGAGAGAAGCAGAAACTTGACAAGGGAGGCTGACAAGGTGAGCCAAGGAGAGGTGATGCGAGCCGAGATTTAGCAGTATTAGAGCTCATCTCATATGCACCTCAAGGTGCGGGGAAGCTGTATTTGCTTCAGAGTTTTACTGTCAACTGAGGAAAAATAGAGAACCCTGGTTCTGGTTCCAAGCCCAGATATGTCGGAACTGGCGGGCTGGTTATGGACTGTCTATATCTAGAAAGGAGGAAGTCTAAAGGCCCTCCCTCTCTCTCTCTCAGGGCAGTGAGAGGGATCTTTGTGATAGAATAGTTATCATATTCCCCATGAAGAGCAAAGTGATTCATACTGCTGTCATCTGCAGCGTCTCAATGGGAGGATTACGATGGAGCTCTTGCAAGAAGAGTATTGGGAAAGATCGAACGAGCAAAGGACATAAGACCGGAGTTGAGATGAATATGTTGTCGTGATGAGAAGATCTTTCAAGGCGTTCAACGGTCACCGGACGCCGTCCACTCCTTAACACTCAAATTGGTCAATCAGTGGTTCACCATGTATAACAAGGGCTTGACATTACAAGTTATAAATTCTAGAGTCGCTTTATAATCTCGTATAAATCTCCACAATGGCGTCCTATGCTCAGCAGCTAGAAGTTTATCAACTCTTCTAATGAATATCCTCAAGAATACCAAAAGAGCAATCACTCAATAAGTATTCACATAACATATTTGCAAATGGTGCTCTTTTTAATTATTTCATTATAATATCGGCATTATCATCAAATCAAATCATTTTCACGTTATAATAACATTTCACAATCATAAATCAAATTATGCTCATTGTGAGAACATGAATTATAACTCTAAGAAGGCACCTATGAGCAGTCCCTTACCATAAATGCTTCCCAATTTGATTGGATCCACCTTTTTCAGGCAAAATCTCGTTGCTTTAGTCCCTATTGTCATAAAATAATTACTACATTAAACCAAGCATGAATCGGACGGTTCAAACCGCTCAATTCAGACATGATATGTAGCCAAAAGTACGAAATTGGGTTCTACAGGATCCGAATCTGATCTACTTCATTTGGATCTCAAATATCATTGGATTAGACTAACCCACAGATAGGATTCAGCCAAATCCTTTTTAGCGAGTCGAACTGCATTTCGTCATGGTTCGCTGAGACGACTCGGCCCGGTTGGTGGTCGGCGGCCAATGCCCACCATCATTGAACTTTTCTCATTCCTTGTTCATGTCGGTGGATCGGGCTAGGCCTGATCCAAATCTTACCCATAACAGAAGAAGTCTCTTGTAACGTGTTTGTGGATTTCTTGGAAAATGAATAGCGTGCAATCCTGGATTTACATGTCTTTTAGTAAATCTTGACCGTTTGTTGAAGGTATTTAACCATCTCAAAAAGGTCAACGCTCTCTCTCTGTCTCTGTCTCTCTCTCTCTCTTCATTTCCCATGGCGACAAACAATCTCCTTCCCCAAATCCTCTTGATGTCATTGATGGCTTTGGCAATCGGAGCCCAAGCAAGGCCGGGCGTCCATTTCCATCCTTGCCGCATGTTCCTCATCTCCATGTCTTACTCCGTTTCCTCCCCAGTGAAGGAATTCACCACCATCCAATCCGTCGATTCCCTCCCCCAATTGGACATCGTGTTCCCCTCTGACTTCTTCCTCCGCCGAGTTGGTGTCGTATCCGGCGAATTCGCCGATGTTGAACTCCCCCGCGCTGCCGTGCAGGCCAATTTCCTCCCGACCATCCGGGAGGAGGAACTTGTCGTCCCCGCGAGGCCCGCCATTGCTGAGAGTGCTCGCGACCGTGCCCGGGACATCCTCAGTGTTGTGATTTCTCTTATTCTCG
The DNA here is from genome assembly GCA_036023115.1 of Brasenia schreberi. NCBI lineage: Eukaryota > Viridiplantae > Streptophyta > Magnoliopsida > Nymphaeales > Cabombaceae > Brasenia > Brasenia schreberi. The sequence goes on from JAYKKT010000081.1 coordinate 20,018,881, forward strand.
GAGCCGGCTGCGGTGCCCTAGTCGCCTCGACTATGTACCTCGTCTGGTCTTTGATCAACAACAGCTCCGATTTTGACTGCGGCGACGAGGAGGAGGTCGCGGGACATGATGGATACGTCAAGATCCCCGCGGAAGCCGAGCCCGTAAAAGTGAAGGAAGGGTACGAGGCGAATTAGGGTTGCGAATGTCGGCTCGAAAGAATTTGGGGTTTTTGATGAGAAGGGTTTCGTAAACTGGGGTTTGCTCTAAATGTTATGTTTCCGTGGAATATATATGATGCTTATATGTGAGCTTTTCAGAAGATGGTGTGGATCTTTCTGTTTTTATGTATCAAGTTGTGGTTCATTGAACTTTTCTGTGGGTTATGTATCATCTGTTTCGTAAATTTGGTAGGTTTTACATTTCTTTCTAGCATCTGGATTTTATCTCTGATTTGCTTTCTCGGTCATTGATCTTCCCGGAATTCTTTGCTGAAGAGTTTGTCTAATTTGTGATGTCCCTCCTTATGCGTCTGTATTAATGTGGATGATTGGATTGTGTTTTTTGCTTGATTCTTGCGGGGAGGTTTATATGTAGAGGATGGTGTCTCCAAATTGCTGATTATGTTTTAGGAATCGTTCATTCCTGTGTATTCGTGCCTGCATGTTCTTATCTCAGCGCGGGGTTTTGCTGTCGCATTTGTAATCTCGTCGAATTCCACAGATGTCTGTTCATTTCGGCACCATGAAGTCATCTTCTGTTGTGTTTTGGTGATGTTGAGTAATGCATTCTTGAATGCCATCTTTTTCTTTCATCTTGGCTTCATAGCGTTCGTCCAGCATTGTCCTTAATTTGAATTCTTTGGTTTTCTTATTACTGTTTTTTGGGCCTCAATTGTCTAATTTTGATTGCTGCAGCAAGGCACTCAAATATCTCATTGGAAAATTTTTGATTGTCATGGTTTCCTTTCTGTGTTCTCACTTGCAGACTTTCTGTTTGGTTGTCTATTTAATGTTAAAGTTTCTGTTCCAATTGGAATTTTTGCTAAGTCTATAATTAGGTTGGAGTTTGCATGTTGTTGGTCAGTGGCAGACCTAGAGCATTTTCTTGAGGAGAAGTCCTGTTATATGAAATTCAGGTGCGGCAGTCTATACAAATTTTTGAAAAGCTTGGGCTCCTTGTGTAGATTTTTTTGGATTTTTTAGGTTTTCCAGCGAGGTAGCTGCCTCACCTCACCCATGACTGGGTCTGACATTCTTGATGGTGTTAATTTTGATCCATCTATCATGTGTAGGACTTTTAGTGGTCCTGTGATACTTGTTTAAGAGTTGGCGCTGATTAGTTGCTCTTGGTTTGCTTTTCCAAATGCTGGTTGCTCTGCTTTCTTGATCTCATTTGGTTTGCCATAGTGCATTTGAGGAGTTCGCTTGATTTGCAATTTCCCACTACTTGTTTAAGAGTTGGCGCTGATTAGTTACTCTTGGTTTCTTTTCCAAATGCTGGTTGCTCTGCTTTCTTGATCTCATTTGGTTTGCCATAGTGCATTTGAGGAGTTCGCTTGATTTGCAATTTCCCACTACCTGTATGTCTTCCACTTGCGTTCCTGTAATCTTTTCACTCTTACGAAAGTGGGCTGCAGGACATATATAGATTCTTCAGATGGAACGGTACTCTATGATATACTTATATTCTACTAAAGAACAAGGTTTAGTTTTTCGTTTTGCAGCCAGTTCAGTTATATTTAGGTCTGAAATTGATTAATGTGCATCCATGCTTGCACTGCTTAAATATGCAAGTTAATTTGCAAGCCAACTCATCATGCTATGAAACTTCAGGACCCTTTGCTCTTTTCAGGCTTTGTTCCTTGGAGCTTGATATTAATCTCCCTTGGTTCTTGATTTGTTGATCATGTTAATGGCTCACACATAATTAAATTCAAACAGCATGATTATTCATTTAGGTCTCTGGCATTTGCATATTCTATTTCTGTTCGACTTTAAAGGTTTTGTATTCTTATTCTCTAGGGCCTTCCTGTTCCTATGTGTTATTTATCCCAGTATGCCACTGTTAACTTTTGCTTTGTTCATTTTGTTGAAAAGGAAATATAAGTTGTCAAAATTGATTTTGATAGAAAATTCTCCTCCATCTTTTGGAAGGAGAGGCATCAGATTACCAGGATACGGATACTTGCTCGAAATCATGGAAAACTACCCAAAAGGGGCACATATCATTTACGGTATCTTGCCTCAGACAATGAATAAGGACTTATGAGTTTGCTACCCAGGTGTGGCACCTGGTATGCTCTGCCTTACCCCAGCATTCTTGTCAAAAAAAAAGGTTGGGCAAAACCACCTGTTGCGGGAGGTGGAGCCACCAAAGCACAAAACCCTGAGGCTGGGAGGCAACAAGTTGCAGCCAAAGAAGACAGCAGTATTATCCTTGATTTGTGTTAGGATCTTAATTTCATGAATATTCAAGCAAGGTGTCTCATCAATAAACTTGCATTACCTAGGGAAGGAACTCCTTGACTGTGTCATGTTTGCTTGTCCTTGTAGTTCCTTAATATATTTGATGAGTAATCAATGAGATAAAGGAGAGCATGATGATGAGCTGTGGATCTCGTGCAAATCTATGAGTACAGTTAACTTGTATCAAATGTGTGAGTGATGATGTGGGTATGGAGCAGACTATAAGGGTACAGCACATGAACTTTCTGCAGGGTTGTGCCGGCACTCTTACATTCATGTGAATATTAGGAACGCAGAAAAAGAGTTTGACATTAGTCGTGTCCTAAATTTTTGACCGATCTAAAGAGACGTAGAAAGCTGCTTGACAAAATCTTGGATGCCAGGGATCTGGTGGGGGAATAATTGTGTTGAGAAGCTAGCTGAGCATCGTTGTGTCTATTATGGGACTCACCAACATAACCTCCGTATTGAGAAAAGAGGCACAGAACCAAGTCTTATACACAAAAAATAGAATGCTAGAATTAGATAAAATTGAGTGTTCGTGTTTTCCAATCCTTCTCCCTTATTAGGAAGGGTTCATGACCTAGCTTCTTGGTTGAAAAACATATTGGTTAGTAATGATGGATCCCTTAAAGCAGTTGTCATTAGGATGAAAAGAATATCGGTGATGCGGTTGTGTGTAATTTGTAAGTTTTGAGAAATTAGGCCTTATTCTCATACCTGAATATGTAGCCGAGGAACAAAAGAAGTTTATTTCCTACTGCACAATCATTTGCATATTCAGTTTAATCAAAGCACCATATCTGCTCATTCAACCCAACCTGTAGTTGATATCGCATTAGGGATGCCCTTATTATACTGTGATGAGTATGTTATGCTTGATATTTTCATGTAGCAAGACACTGTGCTGGGTACAACCATGAACTTGATCGTACTCTCAGGTCTATCATGTCAAAACCAATGAAAAAGCGAATAAGCTTCATTGCATGTTACAAAACCAGTAATGCTGGTCACGGACACGAAACAACATGCTTGAATTCACATCATTACATCAAAAGATGGCATGCAGGTCTTCTTAAATGTCTTTTTAATGCCCATGAGTGCGTTTCCTGAAAGTTGGAAAGAACTAACCGTTATCGTGCAGTTTTCCTTCTCTTTTACTGGCTTGTGCCTATGTTAAAACGTCGGTAATATTGTTATGAAGGGGATGGTGATCTTTTCTTTGACTTGTGTGATCAAAGAATTTCTAGATGACTTCAAATATTTGAGAATTACGAGTCTTTTCCTCTTCTTACTGCGTTATTACCTCTGTAATGTCGGTAATATTGTTATGAAGGGGATGGTGATCTTTTCTTTGACTTGTGTGATCAAAGAATTTCTAGATGACTTCAAATATTTGAGAATCACTGGTCTTTTCCTCTTCTTGCTGCGTTATTTACCTCTGTTGGAACGGAAGGTATTGTGGTCATGCAGAAACAGTATTCTCTAATATGCACGCTTTTCTGTTCTCTTGTATTTGTATAGAACAAAACCTGATTCTTGTATAAGGAGATGTTTTTGATTAAATTACCGTTCCAGAGCCTAGATAAAGAAGCAGGTTGAATCAAAGATAAGAAGAGGTAGCAGAGATATGGAGGATGGTTGTATTAGACAGTCGATGCCCAATGTTGAAGATCTTTACCATCTCTGTGATCTTTTCAGCACTAAGCAGATCTAAGTTTTAGGCATGCTTATGTGAGAATGATACTAAGATGGGTATCTTACTGGAAATCCTGATGTTACACCTTCACAAATGTGGTTAAGGTAAATACTCGAGGAACCTTCTCTCCTACAGGAGCAGTCATAGGATTGGTATGCTGGCACGGTGCTATGACTTGTTTGTGTGTGTGTGTGCTTGAGATGTCCAATGCAGCAGCCCTGTATTTGAACAGCTGTCTGATACTCACATTCATGACTTTACGGTGATTTTGGTAGAGGCATTGTTTGATTCTATTTTGATTCAAAGAATTCTAATGAGACATCGTGACATGAGAAAACTTCAAAATTCATTTATCAGAGCCCTCCTACTACGAACTCCTATTTGTTTTTCATTGTGCTTCGCATTGACACTTGACTCCAAGAAAGCAAGACCATGTTTTATCTTTCCTTAGAACACGATGTATCAATGTTGTTGCAAATCAACTAATGATGAGAGGAACGTAAAAGTGGGTCAAACAAGAAGACTAACAGATTATTGGTACTTGATAAGGGCCGATAGGCCAGTGCCAAGAAGACGAGCTACTGTGATATGAAACTCTTGTTGTCACTACTGACCACGGCAAGTGCATTGCCGAGAAAAAGAATTATGTCGTGTTCGGGTTGACCTGCCATTGACAAGCATGCAATGGATAACACACACAATCCACACCATGGAAGCTCTGCCATACAACCTACATGAAACCTACAATGGTATGGCTCAAAGAATCCGTGTTTGCGTCCAACCAAAGTGGTCTGGAAATGTTTGGGTTGACTCCGTTTGTGACGTGAACATGAAATGGCAGGACACGAGCACCAACCCCGGCATGAAATCACCACACCTATCCATAGGTTCATTATTCCCATTGTAGTCTTTTCTTTTTATGTCAAGAGCATCCCACGAGTACCGAGAGCATTAGCTGAACGGCATGGCGTTCTAGCGCCGTTGCTGGTGGTGGGGAGTTTGACTCTCAGAGGGTGTATGGCGTGGGTGTGCGTGTGTTAGTTAGGCTTCAGCCTCTTGTAACCAAAAGTAAAAAAGAGAGCCTCCCACCAAATAAAGGATGGCGCCTAAGCTGTGTAGGGAATTGAACTCACGTCTTGTGGGTTGGAGAGCCTTGCCTGGTGGGCTGGCGCCCGGACCGCGGTTATGTTTCTAGCTCTAAGAAGCAGCATGTGTTCAGCTTGCTCAACTCTCTGTTATTGGCACTGCTCACACAAGCTAACGAGCTTAAAATGGAGATTTCGAGTCGGTTAATCAGCCTTGAACACCCTCATGCGTAGGTAGTTACCAAATCAGAATCATGGCGGATGTACTTGGTCGCATCACACTTTTTTTTGGGTACAACGGAGAAGCTGAAGCTAGACGGACACCTCGGGTATCGAACTTGTGACCAATTTGCTAGTTGAGCACCTAGCCAGGTGAGCCACACTGTTCTTCGTTCCCTTGGTCACATCACTGTTAACTGAAATGCTTTTCTCAAACAACGTAATCTTTCTTTGCAGTTCTCATTGCTCATGCTTCCTTGTTCATAAATAGAACCCTCGGTTCTTTCCTAAGAATATGTTCTTAATCAATTCATTTGCATTGAATTCGGGTTGGATATGATCCTTTCATGTTGTTGGGCAATCAAGAAGGGACCGGGAAAGTGATTCCACGTAATTCCCAACTTCGGGAATTCAGGGTCCCAACTTTAATGTGGCAATGCATTCAAGGCCGTTGTTTTCCATAAAAGTGAAAGCATTAACAAAAAAGTATGAAACCTAGATTGGTGGAGCGCATTGGCCCCATGCATCTTGTTAGTATCTCATTTTCTTTTCTGCCAATCATCTCTCTCGCTCTCTGTGTGTGTGAGTGTGTGTGTGGCACATACACACACAGACCAATATACTTTGTTGCCCATTTGCATACTTTTGTCCAAGTGCAATTTGTTTGGTTTAGGTAAGAAACATTGCAATAGGGCTGTTCATTATTTTGTAGGGAAAAACCTTTTTGGTGTGGGTTCATGAATGAACAGTCAAATGATATAATCCTTTTGGTATTTGTTGGAACTACGTGAATGGTAGCATCTTAATGGAGGACACATGGTATCTTACCTTTATAGAATCTCCTATCTATGCAGTATCACTCCCTTTTCTCCCTGATGAACGCTTCTACAGATTCTTCTTCTTCTCTTTTTCTCTCTCTAACAGGCCTGCGTCGATCACCATTTTTCTTTTTCAGAACCTATCTTTTGAAATTTTCCTCAATCACCACCTTCGTAATAGTATCCAGTCCAGTAGCTGAACCAGAGGATTCTCTATTCTGGGGAAGAAAACCATCGACTTTGTATTAAGCTCAAAGTTATGCTGTGAGCTTTCTATCATAAGTCACTGAATAAACTCAAGTTGTATAAGTTTCTAAGGTAGAGTTCACGGTTTATATTGTATTATTACCCCCCGATTCTCACCAATGAACTAAAGGTTTTGGCAAGGGGGGACCCTATTCAACTCAACACAGATCCCTCATTGGCATGGATTGCCACAATTTCTTTTAGGTGGGGTTGAAACTACAAAAGAAAGGTTTGAGAAACCATTATTGGAAGTCCATAAAACCATGAAACTGCATAATTTTGTCCCAAATAACGAACACCTTTCACCACAGGTACCTAATAAGCTATTAGAACAAGCCAACTACATCTGTATACATAAAGGAACAGTTTAAGAAAGCCTCGGATCCATACGGTCCGCTACGTAGATTCCTTGTTACCATTTTGATATGTCTTCCTCTATTTGTCATGGAAATCCAAAAGAACCTTCAAGTATACGTTCGATTCCTGACCAAACCCTGCACTAAGGTACTTTAGACAGAATCTTTTGCCTTTATTTGAATGGAGAAGATGTAGCCGATATTGCATGGTGGGCATTTGATGAAGTGACAATTGCACCCACTAGCCTACTTAACAGTCTTCTAAACTGCTTCAACAGTTTCAATTGCTTTTCTCATGATTTTTCTTTTGAATCAAATTCAAACTCCACGCTATATTTACATTCATCACTTGCTTCAAAAAAGATTGAAAGAAATTCATCATTCACTGTTATTTTGGTGCTATCCTTTTGAAGGGCGCCCAATGGACACCCATTATTTACGTCTGTAATAACAGTCACCAAAGTCTTTGAGTACTGCTATCCACGCGCGCGCACACACAGAGATTCAGTAGGAACAAAATCAGAACCTTGTGCTCTCTTTTGCAGTGATTTGGTGGAAAAGCATGGGAGATTCCAAAGTTTATTGGATGCCAAGAGAGAAAGGTGCCCATCCTCTCCACATGCATGGGTCCATATTGACGTTTCATGGTTAAAAAATCTGACACATTTTCTACATTATTCATTAACTTGGTATTTTAGGTTATAGGAAGCTAAAATTCCGTCCAACATGAACATCTTACTACGAGACGCTTAATGTGGTCCAGTAAATTAATCAATAAAATGATAGAGATCTGCTTAAGGTGGTAATGTTTGGACATTGATGAAATCCAATGCAAAGAAGTAATAAGTTCTCAGAGAGTTGTCTCACCTGGCAGGGCTCTAGATTCACAAGATGCGGGTACTGAGTTTGATTCACAGGGTGCGAAAAAGAGGTTGAAGGATGTGCAATACCAGAAAACATTGGAAAGTGTAGAAAGAAACTATAAAATATGATCTTCCACTCTTGGATCTTAGATGCAGTTGACGACCCAAAACTGGTTAATGATCTTCCTCTCTTGGTTTTCCGTGAATATCGACAGTAGACGATTGTGCAGAACCATAGCCTTAGTAGACTTGATCTTTACAAAGAATGCTGCGACCACGCCGAGCTCGTCCTTCTGGAGAAAAATAAATATGTATGTTGTTATTGTTACTTTGGTACCTTTTCAGGTAAGGTTCAGCTACTAACATGTTTACTTCCATGGAGGACAATTCGCTTGGGTTTATAACTCTATGAGCTTTATCTTTAAATATTTAAAAACAAAAGAGTTCAAACAATTTTGTTTGATCATCTTTTTCTGTCAAAAACATGAATACAGCAGCAGCATGTAGCATAGATCTTATTACTTTCTTTCTTTAAATCTTCTTCGAGATGTCTCATAGTGGTGCCTTTCCAAGATAGAATGGCTTTCGTTTTGTCATATAATCTAAGAGTTTATATTTTTCGCTATAAGAGATCACTTGTTCCTTGATTATATGCTGCTCTATGGAGCCTCTTTTGTACTTTCTTCTCTTATGAGTGCATAAGAAGCTTTACTTGTGTCGAGAAGAAACCTTCTTGAAATAAGTCATGATGAAGACACCATAAATGAGAATTTTCATCCCCAGAATGATGCTATAGACACAATCATCTCCAACAAACCAAGGTGCCTTCACTGTTTCCATTGTTAACACCAACTATTTCCACCCAAATGAGGGGAATATATGAAGATCTGATATAAGGCATATGTTGATTCTTTGATATTATTCTCATAGAAGTGAAGCTTGCACTACGGAATGTGACACATTCAAGGAGAACGTGTAAGCAGTTTACATATGCTAGCTAATGGTTCAACCTAAACACCAATCCCTCTTTGATTGTCAACAATTTTGACAAAACCTCATACTGGCTTCCTGTTTCTAAATATGCATGATATGATGAAGGTGGACTGTCCTTCTCGGATCCTCATTTTGGTCAACTGGTTGTAGAAGCTTTTGCTCGAGGGATTATGCATGTAAAGTGGGTCCTCTCGGATGTAATTTAAATTTTTTAAGGATTTTAAGAAAATAATGAAAGAATGCTACTATAGTAATGCTCCCAAAAAAGTAATAATCGGGTATGCTAAGTAATGGACATGATTCAATCACCCGTGTAGAGGATAATAGTTCTTTGCTTTCTAATCTTTCAGCTTATGTATGCTTCCACAGAGTGATGGGCATGAGTTGCCTTTCTCAAATCTTTTTTAATGACAAGGAACCTTCGTCGAAGTAAACTTTTTGGGGGACACGACTGCCAGGCGTGTGTGTGGATTATGGGGACTATGGTGCACTCACTCTCTAACACTTGTCTGAGAATTTACAAATATCCAGATAATTGATAAGTGCTTTAATTTCGTGAGTTTATAAAGTCTAGGTTTGTGATGGTCCACATCCCATAGCACTGAATAACAAGTCTGCTACCTTCCTTCAGTACTCAACAAACTATTGAGATCCTTCTAACTTTTTGCAAAGTAGACAAAAAGATTCTGCCAAAGGTCTCTCTGTGTGTGTGTGGAGCCACAACTTTCTTGGTTGGAGGTTCGATATGAGAGAACCGTGAAGTTTCTTGCGTTCGATCCCGGTAGGTGTTTATATTTGGTAGATACCTGCCTAACCCCAGCATGCCGATAAAAAAGGAAGTGCGGCATATACAATCCGTTGGTTAGCCTGAAAAAAGTTTCTTGGTCCCATTATAAATTTAAATGTTAATTTATGTATTAAGTACCTATCAAATCACTAGACAAAACCCCTTTTTTTCTTTCTTCAATTACCGGGCAAGGGTCGGTTCTTGCACTACCAAATTCCTCTCCAATAAAAAAGAGAATACATGCACATTTGAATTGAAATATAAGAACAAAAAGAGTTTTATTCCTATTGGTTTTTTATCTTAATTGGATTTGGATCTCTAAATAGGATTTGAATGTTAAGACAAATATGGATCTAAAATGGACATGGACCTATAAATAGATATAGATTCAAAATGAGATATGACACTTAATATAGATATGGCTAGAATCAACCCTAGGAAAATAACAGAATTGATATGTGCACACCTTTTTTTATTATCCACACACCCCTTTTACCATGATTTTAGTTTTGACCCTACTAAAATTTGAAAATTACCTCAATATTTGTGAGGTCTGAATCTCTCTCTCTCTCCCTCTATACATTCTCCCCTTACCATCGACAGTTCCATACATTTTTCTGGTGACCCACAACTTGAAGTTTGATCCAATGCACAATGGTACTCTATAAGTGTGTGTATGTGTAAATTGGTAGTTTAGTAGAGGTGACATATGAAGTTCCAACAGCCAAAGTTATATATAAAAGTAGATTCAGATCTCTCTCTCTCTCTCTCTCTCTCTATATATATATATATATATATATATATATATTAAAAATGATAAAGATAGTTCAAGAATATATACTCTTGGATCCTAATCATCAAGTCGATTATGAATGATGAGAGATTGTACCAACTCGTGGATCCTAATGCGAGACTGTGCTAACTTGTGGATCCTAATCAAATAGACCTAATGAATGGTGAGAGACTGTGCCAACTTGTGGACTAACCCTGTTGATACTGTCTTCAGTCGTTTATCAAAGGTGGTCGGATATACATAGTCCTTTAAGAATATACACTCTTAAAGAACTAACCACCTTTCATAGATTGTAGACGATTTTTTATTGGTGTCGTCAACACTAGACCGTATCATGTGTGTGTGTGTGTGTGTGTGTGTGTGTATGCATGCACATATTGATTGAGAGAGAGAGAGAGCGACTCTTCTGGATTGCAGTTTATGCACTTGGTTAATTAGAATCCCGAAGCCAACTCAAACCCTACAATTTGTTTTTCAGGCCAAATATGAAATCAATTTTCAGGGTGACTCGACTTTTCCTGTAAAAGGACACTTACAAAAGCTTTTGTCTTTCCCCCTCCCCCCTTTCTTGTGCGACATCGATACAAATCAATATTAAAGCATACTGTCTTAATCAAAAATATTCTGGAAAAGAAGAACCATCAATGTTTGTCTTCAAGGAAAAGTTGGGTTTAATACAACACAGATTAACGGCATGTCTAAAAATTTTCCGCGTTTTCTTCTTTGAAACCTTTGGCGGGTAGAGCCGCTAGACGGTGTTGCGTGGACCCTTTTTTTGGGTACTTTGTGATGACCAACCACCTCTTTTGAGGCTTTGTATTCGTGGTATTTATCATTGATATCCTTGTACAAATCGCGAGTGCATGCTTACGGTATATTGAGAAAAAACACAACTTTGAGTCGGGTGTTTGTGTTCATCGTTTAATAGAAGGGCTGGTTAGCACGGGGTGATAAAGTGTCGGTCGCCGCCGGAACTCGCCCGGTGGCACACTAGAGGGGCCTAGATTTAGGGGTGGCAATTTCGTGTTTCGGGCTTCATGTTGTGTCCCCTAAACATGACCTATAACTTTTTATCACTTGGGATGAAAGGAACAACGCCTTTTAGGTCGTGTTTGCATTGGGTCTTCTTGTTGTTGGACTGAGATTGTTAGCAATTTCCGTGTTCCAGGTCGTATCAGTTATGTTCAAGTTAAAATGCAGGTCAACCTAGAGACGAGTCAATATTTCATGTCAGTATACTATGATGGATAGAAAACGAAGACGTTTCTAGTTGTGCTCATATCAACTTCCGTATCGTGTTGGGAAATCACCACCCCTACCCGAAAATAGGCACCTGTTGACAGTTCTATATGAGTTTGATCACTCGGCTAGATTCACTTGGACAATTCAGTTTTTTTTTTTTGCAACGAGTAACGGAACAATTCCAGCAGTTCAAATCGTCGGAATTTATCGAAAAATAATTCCGGCAGTTAAACTGCCAGAATTGAAAATAAAACCATTGAAATCTAACAGCACAAACATTGTAGTTCAATACCCTAATACAATTAGGCCTCAACTCTTGTTCGACTTGTTTCACTTGGCTCTCCGTTTTTTGTACGTTCAATATGGCTAAACCGAGCTAGGGAGCCGAGCACAAACAAGGTTTTGAGCTGACAAAACGATCCATGAGCAGCCCCTGTATGACTCGTTTGGTTCCAGTACCTGCCCCACCAAGGAGGCGAGACTTGGTCCAACTCTCAAGTGTAAACATCAAGGGGATGTTTGATTTACAAGGCTTGGGACTTAGTTTTCATCAAAATCAAACGCAAGCTTTAACATGCAGTAGAAAGTGAGGTAGTAAGGTCACTCACCCCACTCCTAAAAATGGAGTTGTTGGAATTGGAGGTCTAACTTCATAGTCCCGACTTTGCAATCAAATACCCTCAAGTGTGAGGTTGTTGGAACTGGAATTGGAGTTCTAGTCCCAACTTCACAATCAAATACTCCCAAAGGCACCACCTTTGCCTCGAGGGCCTATTATGGGTGTTGGCTTGCATGAGAGAGAGAGAGAGAGAGAGAGAGAGAGAGAGAGAGAGAGAGAGAGAGAGAGAGAGAGAGAGAGAGAGAGAGAGAGAGAGAGAGAGAGAGAGAATTATATGTATTGACTTAGCTACATAAATATGCACTACGATGGAACATGTAATAATAATTGTCCTCAAATCGACGTGACAAAAATATGCAAAGTGTAAGGGAATGTTTGATCATGAAAAAGTATGGCGAAGGCAGAATATATTAGAAATAATTTTTTTTTAAAGCAAATACAGTGTGGGTAAGAAAAGATGAGAAGGAGGAGCAGAATCGAATAGGAAATTTAGAAGCAGGGAACCAAACTTTAAAGAAAATGGTATTACATATCGATCTCAAACTAAAATAAGCAAAAGGAATTAAAAGTAAGGAGAGAGCCTAGGGTTTGGATACGAGTAGTGGTGGATCGAGGAACTCTTTTGGAGTGAGAAATATTTGTATTTCGGGTGTGAAGCATTAAGTTGTTTGAGCTCAATTCAAATGCTCTGTGCTCGGTTCAGCTTGGCTCATAAAGCGAGTATATTTAATTGTCATCTTCTTTTATATTTGTTTTAATTGGCTCATACAAGTGAGAAGATTGGGTTTACCAAAATGGAACATTTTAAGTGGGCATCTTTTTCTATATTTGTGTGCGTGTGGGGTGGGGAGGTGGTGAAATCCATCAACCAGAGAAACAAAGACTCGTATTGACCATTTAACTTCATTTGAGTGCAAAGCATTGTGCAAAACAAGGGGTGGAGATGGTGCTGCAGCACATACAAAGCTGTCGTTTCAATATAATATTTGATCATTTTCTTACCATCAACATATCGCTCTCTTGCTACAAATGCACCTTACTTTTTGAATAAAAATACCTTTTTTAATTTTAAAAGTATATTTTAAATGCATTCATCTTTTGATCTAATATATTTGGCGCATATGATCAGATGGTCCGAATTTAGTTCATTGGTGTATTTTTTGATACACTAAATTCGGTTTTCATATATATATATATATATATATATATATATATATATATATAAAGAGAGAGAGAGAGAGAGAGAGAGAGAGAGAGAGAGATACGTATAGAGGGAAAAGGTACATACTACCTACGTATGAAATGCTACAGCTGTCGTGCAGCGGTAGTATTTTCCACAATTATTGGTATCAAATTGCTTTCTTGGAATTTGAACTTCACTGAAATCCAAGTTCTAGTCCTTTCCTTTCTCTCATGAAACCACCGGCTCCTCTTCTCCTCCTCTCTCTGTCGACCCTCCCTTTTCTCATAAAACCACCGGCTCCCCTTCTCCTCCTCTCTCTGTCGACCTCTAAATACTTCTCAACATCCCTCTCGAGGGTTCTACCAATTATGCTGAGTTATATACGTGTAAGGAAAGGGAAGGTAGCGAGGGAGTTCTAGTTCACGTTTTACACCTGCCCTCTTGCGGATTTATCCCGAGTTAAGCGTCGGATTGGTGAATATGAGGAAGTGAAGGAAATTAAGGGAAATGGCAACGAATTCGAACATGGGGTATCACCACGGAACGTTGATGCCTCCCGCGCCCTTTAATCGCCACGCAATCTCTTTCCAATCCGGAGCTACGGCCAGTAGCTCCACCGGGATCCTCTCGCCGGACTCTGGTGTGATTTCCGATCCTTACTCCACTTTCCTGGACGAGGCGTCCGGGTTGGTCACGGAGTGGTCGCCGGAAGAACAGTCTGTACTGGAAGAGGGCCTCATCAAGTACTCCCTCTCTCTCTCTCTCTCAGAATTTAATGTTTCACTCTTCTTCCAAATTAAGAAGGTTTTTATTCTGCATCTTGCTCTTGTAGTTTTTTTCTTTTTTTATCTTGTCTTGGGAATTGAAAAGAAAAGCACGTGAAACTTGATTTACTTGCTGATTTCAATGGCTTCTACCCAAAAATTATTTGGGGAGTCTTTACATACGCTGTTTATTCCTTTCTGCCAAGCTAGAAGTATCAGAACAAAATCTCTAGTGGTTTCCATATTATATCTATAAACTATTTCGTTGAGTGCGTGCTAGGACAGAATTCTTTTTCTGCAATACGATTTTTGTCTCCTGTCGTGGACTTGGGATTAGTCCAGCCCACCGGTTACGTAGTTAAGGCTCCACGCCTGAGCTTTGTTCGTCTTGGCTAACACAGGATGAAATAACTGTTTCAATGCTTTGTTTCGTACTGGCGAAGTGAGCAAGATAATGTCCAATATCATTGTGTCTAACCATAGGAACACTAAATGGTTAGAAACAGGCGTCTGTTTGTGAGCAAGATAACTTATATTCCTAGTTTGTGACAGAAATTTGCTAACCATAGGAACACCAAATGGAAGCAGGCGTTTTTTTTTTTAATTTCTATTCCATATGCATATTTATCGTGTCTTTTATTTCCGCTTCTCAGATATGCTGATGAAACTAATATAATGAAGTACATCAAGATTGCTGCGGACTTGCGAGACAAGACGGTGCGCGATGTTGCTCTAAGGTGTCGTTGGATGACAGTAAGTCCTCTTTTTTCATGTGTTGTGATTTTTCCTTCATAAAATCCTGTTAGCTTTCCTAAAAAAAATCTCTTCAGGTGATCTTTAAATATATTAGACGTGGAATGAACTTATAATTATGATATTGCTTGTCCTTTTCAAGTTAGTAATTTCTAGGTTATACAGAATTGGGGCTTGTGTTTAGCTTGGAATGTATAAAAAGATTACAAACACCACCAGTAAATTCTGCTCAAAGTTACTTGGAAATATACGAGTGTGGCTGAGACAAAAAGAAAGGTTCTTTTCAGTTATGTAGAGAAATCTTCAAATGATCATTCTAACATGAGATTTGACAAATATCATGAATAGATTATCATGATCCTGGAATGCCTTTTGAGGATTCAACAGACCTTATGAAAGCGTGTGAATGGTTGGAGCGCATATTTCATTCTAGGTTCCCATTCTAACCCGCGAACTTTGTACACTAACATTTAGAGATGTACAATAATAGGCGTTGCAAGTATTAATTTCTTGAATCAAGTGGATGAATATTTCAAGGTTTTGAAGCTAAAATATCCTTAACCCGCTTAAGTGAAAAAACTTCAGTTTATCAGCAAGAGATGACCATGATACAAGCAATCATCTTCCTTTTCATTAGATTCTGTTGCATGCATGCCTAGTTCTACTCAAAATACCATCACACAAAGATGTGCATTGCTGTTACTTGACATAATTGCCACCCTAAATGGAATGATGAGACACCTTTTGCTCACCTAAATGATATTACTTTGCTAAGATTGCCTGGCAAACCAGGTTAAGTATGAGGAGTTAGATGTCAAAAGCTGATCATTATTCATATGTCGATTTGCAGGGTCAACCCAAAAAGCTATATAGTGCATTTCTTTAACCAAAGCAGCAGCACAACTATTCATTTTATTTTGATCACACAGATTAGACATGTATCAAGCACTCCCCTTTTGTGGTTAGATGGCATGACCAATTGTGTTGTGCTGGGTGTCCATTGTTAGGGCCTCATTCTTTTTACGATCTGGGAGGGAGCAAAAGCAGTTGTCTTATATCGGGTGACACTTTTCATAGAAAAACTAGTATAGGATCAAGTTCCTGAAGACGCAATTTGACCAACCAGGAATTGTTCTGTGAAGGTGAAAGTGCAATCAGTATATAGTTTGTAAATCAGTCAGGTGCTGCAGCTATCTAAGCAACAAGTGACATCATTTCCTTGGTTTAACTCTTTGTTTAATAAGATGTTGAGACACACTATCTTAACTGCTAACTACTTTCAGACAGCCAAGGCTTACGCCAGTGCATAGTGGTGCCTTTTGCCTTGGTTTATTGTCCTCACATTGGTATTTCTACTGTTAGTTGCTTAAGCTCGTCATGTTCTTTGCTTGTCCATTTATTCTTTTACTTTAAGATGCAAGAATAAATGTGTCTCAACATTTTACTCGTTAGACATTTACAATCACATTTGGGTCTGTCACCTTTGTGTAACTATAACTCTAGATAAGTAGGTTAATGGTGGACGCTGCATCAGCCTTGTGCATTATTGTCCTTTCCTTCTCTAATGCTTTTAAATTTCTAGTTTGTGTTTTCCATGTGTTCCTTGGTGCTCTTTCTGTTATATATGGTGATTCTCTGGCATTTCCTTTTCACTTACGCACTGTCTGCTTTGTCACCTAGATTTCCATGATATCATTGTTTTGTACCGCTCAGTGAGCTTGAAAATCAATTTTGACTATGTGATGTTGGGTTCCTTTTGAAAAACTGCCTTTCTGAGCATCATAGTCAAAAACTTCGAGGTCCTCCGGCTTAGGTCTGTCCTGGAAAATGTTGTAATTAGCGTATTGGTGCCCGTATCATATAGGACACCGATACGTGATACGATACGGTATGATATGGTATATTAAAATATTGAAAAAAAAATCATAAAAATCAAGAAAAAAGCATCTTGTATCATAATATAATGTATCGTGATACGGAGTGTATCATGTGATACATTGCGATATGAGTACGATACATTCTATTGTGATACATGTATATGTATCGTACCATATTCTCGTATGATACATGATAAAATCATATTGTATCGTACGATAGGATACGATTTTTACAACATTGATCCTGGATAAGTGGTATCGATGGAACTTATGAGGAGACTTCTGCCATGCTAACCATCCACACCCCCTTGGGCGGTGTCAGTTTGATACTCTGTCCTTTCATATTTTCTCCTTCTCATATTAAATAACTAAAAGATTTAGTTTATTGGTTTCGGCTTTGCAAAATTACCTTTTAGCTTGGGTTGTTCTGATTGTTGGAATGGTGTACAACCAATCTTCTTTACAGAGAAAAGAAAGTGGAAAGCGGAGGAAGCCGGAAGACTCTTATGCTGGGAAGAAGTTGAAAGATAGAAAGGTTGGAGACCCCTTTTCCTCCCATCTTTTATGGTGGACTTCAATAATAGTTTTGCAAGTACTTTTCTTAGTGTGACAGATCGGCTGTTATCAGCTAGATGACTAATTCAGTAAAAGTTTTGCAGTTCTTCCTATTTAAGCACACTCTCTAGCATATTGCCTTTCTGCCATGCAAGCTATGCTGGTTATACACCAATTAATGATATTTACATTTCTGTACAAGAGTTAATGTGGAAGTTGATGTGATTTAAGATTCTGTGCCCTCTATTACACATTCCTCATGCCACTTACAAATGTGATATTGTAATAGGTATTGCTATAGAGGATTATTTGACACTTTAGTCTTCGTTAATCTGATATTTAATGCTGTAAGTTACTTAGTGGGTCTTATTTTTTGGTTTTTCTTTTGATCTTTGACCAAAGAATATTTTCATAGGTTTTAGGTTCTGATTATTTGACTTATTGTCTTAGGTAATCGTGAATGCTTCATATCATCCTTTCAATATTTTCTTCTGGTCTATTTTATATTTTTTGGAAAATCGAATCGTAGAAAGGTGTGCGCATTCCATCTTTAAAGAGACCAACGAGTAAAACTAAATTTTGTTATTTAAAGCTAAGAAAGTCCTAGTAGTTGCTTGAGATGCTATGGTATGAGAATAGTTAGTATTGCAGTTTTGACACAATACGAAAGAATAAGACAATAAGCACCAGGATACAGCGTCATATTTAGACAGTGCTCATGCTTGTTCCTTATGTATTTTCCCCATAAACCATCAGATCTTTGTCCTTAATATGGAGCATTTCAAGCAACAAGGAAAATACGTTCTAAGTGGTCTACTACTTTTCAGGAGAAGATGGTAGATTCCTCCAGCAGGACAAATATGTCTCCGGTTCCACAACCAAGCTCCGCCACATATCCCTTTGTGATTCATCAAACGGATTACAGTTATGCCTTATTGTGTGAAGGTAAGCTATACAGTCTACATTTTCTTTTGGGGTTGTAATGCTGCTTTATTCAACTTAACATAAGTTTAGAATATCTATGTTTAACTGTATTTTGTAATTTACTGTGTTAGTAACCTTTTTCGTTAGTGAAATAGCATTAAGTAACTTCAAAGCCATTATTTTTAAATTCACATAGAGTGAAAAGTTCACTTCCTGCTCTCTCATGTGATGATGGAGAAAAAGCGAGGAAGCTTTCCCATATCAAAACTTTTGCCAGACCAGAGAAACTTTTACATATCTTTACTCAAATAACAGCCTTCCCCTATGAGGATAAGTACAAATTGGTTGAGATACAACCTGATGGGTTTTGAGCTGCAATTACTAACGAGTAACATATGCTACACTTATGTATGACTAAATTTATGGAGGACATACCTTTCCTTCTTCAAGATAGAACATTTCTGAAGACAAATCCTTCATTTCATCAAGATATGGATATTCTCTTACAAAATATATTCTCAGAAATTCTCCTTATCTATTTTATGAGAAAAATGTTCCCTTCATACAGATGAATTAGAGAACTTCTAGTTTCTGCTGGCATCATCTTTTTGTATTTGGCTGTAAATTGTCACTGTTATTCTAGTTGATTGCTTGATGTTTTATTGGAAGCTTTGCCTTCAGTATTACCTTGAACCTAGTGGGTCGCTGTATGATTAAACCGTTCTTGCAGTTTGTGTATAAGGAAATGGCTTTCATGATAACTTGTACGGCTCTTTGTTCCTTTTCTATTTTAGTTATTATTGCATTTGTAAGCTAATGGTCTTTCTGCAGCATTGACTTCCACAGTGACTAGCACAACCAGGCACATGTTGGAAGAAAATGTGAGGGCACTTAACCAGATCGCTTCCAATCTTAAAACATACAAGGTAAATCCTTATATCGAGTTGATAATAGCACTTAGTTTACTTGAATATCGTAAACTTATCTTCTATTACTGCAAACTTGTATTTGTTGCTCGTCTCTCAGTGATGCCTTGAGATGATAAAGTTATTTGGGAAGCATCTGATCTTCTAGATTAAACCTCTGTTGGGACAAGTGACGGAAGTAGGGTATGCAGAATAGCGTTGCATAGCTGGTTCAATGTTGGATTTCTAGGCCACCTTTAAATAGTAGAGTTGGCCTAGGATCTATGTGCAGATTCTGCTTTCCATTTATCCCTTTGTTTTTATTTAGTTATGGCCTATTGAAGGCTTTTGCTCTAATACTATTTTGTACTACGGCAAGACTTTGACCTCACATAGCTGGTCGTAAGCTCAGAAGGAGGAGGTCAGTTTCATTAGCTAGCCGAGAACCAGCACAAAACTTTTCTTTGATCTTTTACTGTTTCCTGCACCAAGGCAAAGAATGCTAGAACTTTGAAGCTCTTAATAGCCCATTCATGGTCTTACTGACAATCTGACAATCTGAATGAACCACTGATAGTGTATTTAGCGATCTGCATGAAGGTAAACGTAGTTTCTTCTTATTGTACTCAGGTACAGGATAACTTTGATCTTTTTCATCACACTAGAAGCAACCTTCAGGCCATTATGAACGAGTATGTCAGAAAGCCTTGATGTTATTTCATCCTGATCTATACTTTTATGCATCTTTTATTCTGACTGGATTGTAGTCATGCTCAAATATGTACAGCATGAGTGAGATGCCCGGTATCATGAGTCAGATGCCTCCCTTACAGGTTACAGTCAATGAAGAACTTGCAAGTACCATTCTTCCCAGTACCACTCAGGTACCCCTCTCTCTCTCTCTCTCTCGTGTGTGTATATCCGTGTACCATTCTTGCCATTTTAGTGTTTATCTGAGAGCTACAAAACCAGGCTGTAGCCTTCTCTGCCCCGATATATGTACGTCCACCTCCCCATTGCATATCAACCTTTTCCATGAGCATCACATCATCTCAATCAGACTATCGGATGTCAGGAGAAAGCTTTCCTAACTATATATGTTGCATGCTTTTAGAATATCTCCGGTTCAGCATTAGGTGTTCATGACCATATGCTCTATCATCTAAACTCACTTTGGTGAAATATTCTATCTTGTGGTGCAGGGTCCCATATATTGTGATCCTATAATGCAGTTGAAGCAAGAGCTTATGAGGTGATGGTGACGAAAAGAAAACGGTCAGACAGCAAGTGTGAAGACCTCCCTGTGTAATTCGCGGAGTGGCTGGAGTTGCTTGAATTATATGTAATGCAGTCATACACGAAGGTGCATAAAGGCAAGCCCTCATAGAGAACACGTGGTGCTACACGAAGCAGAGTATCTGCTTTCTTTTTCCTCATATTGCTAAACTATAAACCGAATCATGTTACTTCCTGCTAAAAAGCATCACGATGGCATGCTTCTGTTTCGTTTTCTCATATCTCCAAAAGTGTATGGATAATTGGATATACTAAAATGAATTTTGCGTAAGCTTTTACGCCAAAAATCTCAAGGTTTTGGGTGCAGCAGCAGATGTACTATTTACCTGACTTCCAAGACTCGCATCTGGATGTTCGTGAATGAATTCTGATTGCTTTTACAAGTGACAGTTGTTATTTTTATGCTTTTTTGCCTGATAATGTTAATCATCGGCCAGCTTCTGATAGTTATGATTTGCGTGCAGGATTATGTTGATGTTACTTAGACCATTTATGGTTCCTCCAACTAAAACCAAAATCAGTCCTCTGACCACATTAAGTGGGGTCGGCTATATGGGTTCTAAGTCGCCATTGACATCAATTTTGTGTCATATTAGCATTTAGGGCGGAAAAGCAATTTCATGTTTATTGTTTCCTTTCAACATTTTAGAGGCCTTCTTTTCCATTTTCCTGATTCATTCCTCACTGGAGCTTTAC